>JAKKIA010000056.1:1800000-2181275 GCA_030763345.1 Mythimna separata
GAGTCCAAAGCTGCCAGGTGGCATTTTGCAGCTCCGGCCCATATGTGGCTGCAGTACTCCACACACGATCGGACCTGTGCTTTGTATAACATTAGAAGCTGTCCCGGTGTGAAGTACTGCCGGACCTTTGCCAAAACGCCGAGTTTCCTAGCAGCCATCTTGGCCTTGGACTCAATGAACCGCCCAAAGTTCAGATCGGAGGAAATTTCAACTCCCAAGAGCTGAAGGCGGTCGGTGCATTCCAGGGATACATTCCGGAAAGCAGGAGCCAAGGTGAACGGGCTCCTTTTAGCGGTGAATAGACACGCTTGTGTTTTGGTGGCGTTGAATCCCACCAAATTGGCTTCGCCCCACTTGGAGACTGCCTGAAGTGAGTCATTCGTACGCTCTACCATAGCCTCTCTTTCAGACCGGATTAGCTCCTTACTAGCCTGAGTACTCGGCATGTATCTCTCTACAACTGTGCTATCATCTGCATACCCATAGATACCGGGCAGCAGCAGATCGTTGATATGGAGCAGGAAGAGAGTTGCAGAGAGAACAGACCCCTGAGGAACTCCGGCATTAGTTATCATGGGCTCTGATGAGCATCCGTCGACAACAACTCGGAGGGACCGTTCACTCAGGAAGTCTTTTATCCAGTTAATCAGGCCAGGAGAGATGCCGTACGCTGGAAGCTTACTCAAAAGGCTAGCGTGCCATACCCTATCGAAGGCCTTCGAGACGTCTAAGGAGACTGCAAGTCCTTCCCCATTCTTCTCGAGGGCCTCGCCCCACAAGTGAGTGGCATACACTAGTAGGTCCCCAGTAGACCGATTGCGACGAAACCCGTACTGTCGGTCACTGAGGAGATCGTTACCTTCCAGGTATGCCATGAGGCGCGAGTTCAACACACGCTCCATAATCTTGCAGAGTATGGAGGTTATTGAAATCGGCCGATAGTTGGTAGGATCGGCACGACTGCCCTTTTTGGGCACGGGCTGCAAGTTGGCAAGCTTCCAGGACTTCGGCACTATACCAGTCCTATATGAGAGACGAAACAAGCGTGTCAGGACAGGAGACAACTCGGGCGCACATGCCTTGAGAACAATCGCTGGAATACCATCTGGTCCACTAGCCTTATTCACGTCTAGACGACACAGTGCTCTCAGAACCTCTTTGTTCCTTATACGGACTTCGGGCATCGAGGTGCCACAGTGAGGCAGAGTCGGTGGAGTAGCACTGCCAGTGTCAAGACGAGAATTATGGGCGAAGAGAGATGCAAAGAGACCTGCTTTCTCTCTCGCCGTATGAGCTAGTGTTCCATCTGGCCGAACCAGCGGAGGCAATGTGGGCCGACAGAAGTTCGCTTCGACCGACTTGGCAAGGGACCAGAATGCTCTGCTACCGGACGGTTGCGCAGAGAGCTTCTGGCCAATGTGGGAAATGCGATCGAAGCGAGCCTTCCTTAGTGCCTTTTTGTAGGACTTGGCAGCATGGTTGAAGGCTCTCTTCTTTGAACTCAGGTCCGGAGCTTTGCGGTCACGAGCATCCACCCAGGAAAGAAACGCCGAGTGCTTTCGCTTTTCAGCTTCAGCACAGTCGGCGTTGAACCATGGGCGGGCTGAGCTACCGACGGGTACGTCACCATGTGGGATGTAATACTCCATAGCTTGACGCACCACATCGGAAATTGCCTCCGCACAGCTCGACGGATTTTCCGAAGAGAAGCAGACCTGCTGCCAAGGATAAGACGCAAAGAAGTGCCGCATCTCATCCCAATCTGCTGACTTGTAACGCCACACTCGCCGTTCACCGCGTGAGTCGCAGTCAGGTGGCGAGAAGGACGTTACAGACTTCACCAGACAGTGATCTGAAGTTCCGAGTGGTGAGGAAACTGTTACGATACATCTGTCTGGATCGGTTGTCAGCAGAAGGTCCAGACAATTGGCAGTATGACCAGCAATATCAGGCACCCTTGTCGCTTGCTTTACCAACTGAGAGAGCCCCATTGAAACTGCAAAGTTTCGCGCTTCTCTCCCAGCGTGGTCAGTCCTCTGGTATGGGAAAAGCCAGTCTTGATGACAGGCGTTAAAGTCCCCCAGAGCGACGAACTGCGCATCCGGGTGCCGATGCAGGGCCGTATCGGCGGCCATACCGAGGTGGTCAAATAACCGAGTTGTCTCCTGATCACCGCTGTGGGATCGGTAGACACAGGCATAGACAATTTTGTCCATACCTGTGTCCACCAACAGCCATAAGGTTGAAAAATCGGGGTCTTCAAGGTGACGGAGACGCTGGCAGCAGATGTCATTGCGGACGTACACACAGACCCCGGCACGCTGCCGGAAGTGATGCTCCAGAGAGTATCCCGGGTAGTTGAGGTACGCCGCATCTGACGGACATCTAATCTGCGTCTCCGTCAAGAAAAGCAAGTGTGGCTTATCGGTTTCAAGGTGGTGGTGGACCGCATTGATATTGGAGTGCATCCCTCGAATATTCGAGAGATGCACTTGGAATGGGAGGACGTGCAACCGCTGTCGACACCTGCTTTTCTTTTTACCTTTTTTCATTGTTTGGGTTTGGAGTGAATAGGAGTGGTGGAAGATAGCAGTTGAGCGAGGTGATGCGATGTTAGACCCAATAACACACTCAGAATTGCTGCGCCAATGGAGGTTTGATCTGGAGACTGCGGGGACGCCCGAACCCCCCCAAGGATCGCCATCGGGTCCTCCCATCCGGTCGCCAACCGGCACGATGGGGCCACCCTGGGATTTTTCGCAGATGGCGGGGCAGCCTTTCGTGTGTGGCTGGCACACTACTTGGGCCCCCAACTGTCTACGGTCGGCCAGCGGAGCACCGTGCTTCGGATCCCGCTACCCTCCATGATCAAACATCCGGCACAACAACAGCTGGTGCATCATACCTGGTACACATCGCAACACAACTGCTCAGACCTATCCTCCACCGTACGGCTTCACCAAACATCATGCCGGAACACGACGGATCGCTTGGCGGCATGGCTTTGTCTGGTGGGTGGTAATCTTTAAGCCGGCAGCCGATGCAATGGTCTACCACCAGATTTACTGCTCGTTTAGCACTACCCAGGGGACACGTGTAGGGTGGTCGAAATTCAAGTAAGTCCTACGGACGCGAGCAGCCCATCCCCATCCCCATCTGGGTTCCCAAACGGGAATACGCCGTACTGAATGCCTGAAGTTTTTGTATCTAACTTCCAAGTTATTGTATTATCTAAGGAAATTATAGCCGAAGTGAACCTCACTTGTTAAAGTTCAGGAGAGGTAACTGTTCAGCGAAGGTAACGTGTTGTTTTACTCAGTCCTGTGGAAAGTAGGAGAATAATAATTATGAGAAATAAGGGCACGGATATTACTCAGAATTCGTGCCGTTCTCAAATACGGGCAGATGCATTTACATAATTTTGCATGATATGAGCTAAACTAGTTAGATAGTCGTTATGGATAGTCAGAAGCCAGTAAATCTGACTCCAGTCTTGCCATGAAGTACCGTGTAACCCCAGTTAAGTTGTGGAGGTCTGGTAGACAGCCGCTCCTCGTAAAATACTGGTATTCAGCTAAATCCGGCTTGACTGGAACCCGACCCCAATATAGTTGGGAAAAGGCTAAGTAGATGATGATGATCATGAGCTAAACTAGTTTTCAGTAGGCAGGTAGGTAGGTAGCTTAAATCATAAAGATTTTAGAAAATCATCAAAAGATTTCTCTCGCTCTATGTAAAGCCATGGGAATGACAAACTTTTTTTCTATGGTGGGAAGTTATCGATATGACTCCTCCCGCTCTGGACGGAGCGGCAGGGCCGTCAGACTTCTACTGACTAAAAATCCACTCCTGTTCCTTCTTTGTCTTCATTCCAGGGTCCTGGGGCTCACTTTCGTTCAACCCGGGGCCCCAGTAGACTTCGGCCCTGTCGAGCCCTTACAGGGTGCTGATTCTGTCTCCTTGAGACTGACTAAAACCCCAACCTATGTTCATTCACATGCCTTTCCATAGTTTTGTGAACACACAACACACGTGCTCCATCGTCGGCCACATCATCGCTTACCATCAGGTGAGATAGTGGTCAAACGCGAGCCTATGCAATGCATAATAAAAAAAACCGGCCAAGCGCGTGTCGGGCCACGCTCAGTGTAGGGTTCCGTAGTTTCCCGTCCGTCACAGTAGGTGTCCCCAACTTTTCAAAAACTGTTCGTCCCATCAAATTCAAAATAATTTTCCTAGAAAGTCTTTATAAAGCTCTACTTTCCAGAATTTTTTCATATTTTCTAAACTTATGGTTCAAAAGATAGACGGGGGTTACACATTGTTTTTTACTTTTGAAGCGAGTATTTCTAAAATTATTGATATTATCAAAAAAATATTTTAGTAAACCCCTATTCATTTTTAAATACCTATCCAACAATATATCACACGTTAGGGTTGAATTTAAAAAAAAAAATACTATCCACTTTACATGTAGGGGGGCTACCCTAATAAAACATTTTTTTCCAATTTTTATTTCACTACTTTGTTGGCGTGATTGATGTACCTACATATTGGTATCAAACAGCTTTCTAGTGCTAACGGTCACAGAGATTAAGCGAGGACGGACGGACACACATGGCAAAACTATAAGGGTTCCGTTTTTGCCATTTGGCTACGGAACCCTAAAAACACAGCTAACCACGTAAATAAACATGAAAACCTACGTAAGCAGCGTGAGCATAGCAAAACTAATTAAGATTAGCTCTTGCTCTGCTTTCAGCCTCATAATATTTAGAGCGCATTCACTATTCAAAAGTACTAAAATTTTTCTTTCGGAATATGTTTATTACTGTCTTTTTCGAAGCACACAAAAATTCTGTGTTTTCATAAAAAATATAGTATGAAGAAGAGAAACGATAATGTTTTATGCCATACTAGCCTCTGCCAGCGGCTTTGCCCGTGTGATACTCGTACAAAGTTATTATATTACATTTATACTATTTATTGCCTCGGAAAGCACGTTAGCCCGTAGGTCCCGGCTTTCATTTGTAGATCTTTGGCAGTCGTTACGGATAGTCAGAAGCCAGTACCTAAATCTGACTCCAGTCTTGCCATGAAGTACCGTGTTACCCCAGTTAATGGGTTGTGGAGGTCTGGTAGACAGCCGCTCTTCGTAAAATACTGGTATTCAGCTAAATCCGGCCTGACTGGAAGCCGACCCCGATATAGTTGGGGAAAGGCTAGGCAGATGATGATGATGATTTATACTATTTATTGTACACCATAAAATAATCTTATACTAGGAGCTTAAGCTGACAGCGATTTATTACAGGCAACCTTTGGATGGATTTGGATATATTCCAAGGTAACAGACTCCCGCGACTGGACTCCTTTTCCAGGACACCGTCTATCCGGTTACCAAACTTAGAGCCGTTTCAGCATATACAAACACACCCACACATACATTGGGTCATTGAGGTGGTAAGTGCCCTCTTTGAGGAGTGGTTGGAAAGAGGTCATGGCGTCCTCTCGTTCCGTATGACGCAGGTTCTCAATGACCGGAAAAATCCGAAAGGTTGTCACCGTGTCTTTTGGGGTTTAGTCAGTAAGAGTCTGACACGCCCTACCGCTCCGCCCAAGAGTGGGAGAAGTCATTCTGATGATTCCCCGACCGGAAAAATACCCACACATACATAAACTTTCGCCATTACCTATAACTTTAGTGTGATGTGATTGCTTAATCTTAATAAATTCTCTCTATGAACAGAACAAACTTAGTTTGACTACGTAAATAAAACTAATCTCCTTGCTAGACAATTCCTTTAAACGACTACAATTTCCTTTTAGTATCGATAGCGTAAGTGTCGGCCTCAACTTAAAGTAACGAACTTTGACAAAGTTAGTCCAACTTGCCCCAGGGATACACAATCAGCCTGAATAGTGAATGCTGATTGGTCGATATTACTACACTACATTACACTCCATTTTCAACCCTAGCACGTAAATTATAGAGTCCATTTCCCGTTTGATGTATCGACACCCAAAGCAAACATCTGTTACATGCCATGGTTTAATAGCGGTTGGATGTTTTTATACGAGGAAGGAAATTTTAAGAGTTCTTATTTACTTATTATTCTTGTACAATCAAAAGTTGAACTGGTACAAACAGATGCTGTATAATTTTATGGTGGCCTTGGAAAAATTGATCTGTAAAAAATATATTTTGGACTTGTATATATTTTTTTAAAGAAAACGATCCCTCATACTAGGAATTACTCCTGTATCGTTCGCAAACATGTAAACTCACGTACTCACAGACACGGATACCTATCTGTAGTCCATACAAATATTTGTGCCCTGAGGGGATCGATCCGACGATCTGGAGCGCAGCAGTGAATCGCTCAACCACTGTGCCAACCATCCCGTATTGTCCCAACCTTACGGCAATGTCTATGTTCAATTGTATGCACTGAAATCCCACTTTACGTTAGATATCTAGGTACTTATCAATCAGATGGTGTTATGTAACATACTACCACGTTAGTGCAGGTCTTTCTATCTATTCTACAGATACTGTGTAATGTGCACAACCCAGTAATTGGGGAACAGGGTACCTCTTCGTAAGACTAGTATCAGATTTCGTGGCATCTAACTAGCAACGTGACCGTTTTTAGTACATTCAGTACCAAATTAGTAGACTTTGGGCTCCGTATTTAGTGTTTATTTGAAATATTTCCTTTATTTTATTTTTAATGAATAATTTTTGTATATTCTACATTTATTTTAGTATTTTTATTACTGACACCTTTTTTAAACGGCCACCCTGCAAACTACCCGAAACAGCTGTCAAAGGTCAAAAGAGCCGAGACCAACGGCTTAGCATGCTTTTCGAAACGCAGAGGGTTTTCTCGATATGTTAAGATGGTTATTCATCCAAAGACCGACCTCGGCAAGCATTACTTTACCTAAGACACCGACTGGTGTGGTGAACATTATTTTAGCCACTTACTAAACAAAACAATTTAAAGCATTAACTTAAACAGACTTATTTAATTTATCAGCAAAACAAAACCCAGTGCAATAATTAAAAGTTCTCAAAGAAACATAGTCGCCGTGTGTGGCGCAAACCACGCTGGAACATAACTCTGTCGCAGCCGCCACATGTCAACGTCTCCAGCTAACGCTGCTTTCTAGCACTAAACTTACACTATTATATAATCCGAGCTGCATAACAAATGTAATGTAACTGCAGTGTGCCTGTCGGGGTGTGTGTTTCATGATAGTTACAACATGGGGATCTTTATGGCAAGAGTGAATACTTTACTTCTAAGCACGTCCGCTCCATCATTGACCACATCATCGCTCCATGAAGTAAGATAGTGGTCAAATGCGAGCTCATAAGCAATCAAATAAATTACATATAACTACTAACAAGTAAAAAAAATACTTGCCTAAATTATCATTTGCCTTAGGATTAGTTTGTCAAAATCTGTGTGTTCAAAATCTGATATTTTTCTCAAAAACAAAACTCTAATACAGAACTGTTCCGACCCTGAGTAATGTGGGACAAGTACAAAATGAACTCAATTTAAACTCAGTTTCGATTTAAAAAAAAACAGGTTCAAGTAGAATTAAAGTAACTAGAAAAGCAGGAATAGTCGTTACGAATAGTCAGAAACCAGTAAATCTGACTCCAGTCTTGCCATGAAATGCCGTGTTACCCCAGTTAATGGGTTGTGGAGGTCTGGTAGGCAGCCGCTCCTCGTAAAACACTGGTATTCAGCTAAATCCGGCTTGACTGGAAGCCGACCCCAATATAGTTGGGAAAAGGCTAGGCAGGCAGAAAAGCAGGAATAGCTCAGCGAAGATCGTCTAAAGGACCCGCACATTTCTGTCAATTTGCTGAATACCTAGATATCTGGAACTACACTCACCTACTTTCCAGATATCTATACCCTAAAAGTTGTACGAGTAGTAATAGTAACCAATATCTACAGCTGATGATCTCGAGGTAAATATTGGGCCAAAAAACTGTACCATTATATCAACACGAAGAAGAAAACTGATCCAATCTTACAAAATGAAACTACTTATAGATCTACGCCTTCCAACAAGGAAATGATATTTGAGGGCAAAAAGTAATCCAGTTACTGATTCCAAGGTGAAGAATAAATGCAGCAGGAGTCAACAGCTCACTCAAACTGGGTCACTATCGCAGTATTTTTATACAACCTACGTAAATCTCAACCCTCAATGCTTCTCGTAAAGGTATACCTCACAGAATAATGTACAAATGGATAAATCATATTATACTTACGGAAGATAAGGTGTAATTAGTTCCAATATATCTCACTGACTTTTTTTAGAAGGAAAATCATCCAGTAATGACTTCTTCCGCTCTACAGCGGGAGGGTGTATCAGAATTTTACTGACTAAATTATCTTGAATTAAAAATTATGAAATAGTTTATTCATTAAGCACAAAAACACCGCCTAGTACCCCCTCTTATGTTCCTTCTTCGCCTTGCGTTCCAGGACTCCGGGATTCCCTTTCGGAAGCAAAACCATGGACCCAGTAGGCTTTGGCCCTGCTGAGCCCCTACAATTTTGCTAACATCTCTTTGAGGTGCGGGTAGACTACACGCCGTCGACGACTCGACCCCTATCTGTTCCAATTTGGGAGCTAGACGTCAGAAGTGCAATATATCTCATTGCCTGTATACACAAAATCATTCAAGTTTGCACACGGCTTTGAACGCTTATACACTCAAAGCATAAATAAATGATCAAAGTTATTGTAATTGCGAAACGGTTCAAATGCTTGACGAACTTGCGAACAAGAAATCGTTACTATTCTCGGCTAAGTGATCTGTGGTCAGCCATGCACGTGCCCACGTCACCGCAACGCACGCTAATTGAGATCGGAACGCTAATGATCATAGTTCTAGATATAATATTAGCTTTGAAATGTATAAATTCTATGAATACCAATTGTGAAAATGTGTAAGTTGGATGATTCTCTGTGAATAAGTCCAGTAGAAGCTATTAAACATTTTCTGATCTCAATCTAAAATTCATATCTACATATGTAATTGGTATCAGAATGTTATATTATAAATTTCATGGCATCGTTATTAGGATCTGACCTGTATTTATTTCATGTTACTTGGGGTTGGCAAAACCCGCTTATTTAGATACACTTCAAGGGAAGAGTTTAAGAGGTATACATATCGCATCAACCGATCTGAGTAACGTAGATAATTGCAAGAAGATGGTCATAACAAATTGAAAAACAGAAATTTCTCATCTCTCATGCTCTCTTATTCGCTCACTAGCTTCCGCCCACGACTTCGTTCGCGTGGAATCCCGATTTTGAAACATTCTTCATTGGTGCTCCGTGGGTGCTCCGCTCCTATTGGTATTAGCGTGATGATATATAGCCTATAGCCTTTCTCGACAAACGGGCTATCTAACACTGAAAGATTTTTTTCAAATTGGACCAGTAATTCCTGAGATTACCGCGTTCAAACAAACAAACTCTTCAGCTTTATATTAGTATAGATTTATCATGAAGCTAGAATTTAACATAATATAGAACTATATAACTATGGAGGAGCTCGTGGCCAAATAATAACAGCCGCACAGGTCGATCTTCAAGGTTAAGCAACGCTTGCCTAGGTTGGTCTGTGGATGGGTGACCATCTTAACATAACGAGTTTCCTCCGTGCCTCGGAAAGCACGTTAAGCCGTTGGTCCCGGCTGTCGTTTGGAGATCTTTGGCAGTCGTTACGGATAGTCAGAAGCCAGTAAATCTGACTGCAGTCTTGCCATGAAGTACTGTGTTACCCCAGTTAATGGGTTGTGGAGGTCTGGTAGGCAGCCGCTCCTCGTAAAATACTGGTATTCAGCTAAATCCGGTTTGACTGGAAGCCGACCCCAATATAGTTGGGAAAAAGGCTAGGCAGATGATGATGATAGAACTATATAACTATTTAGGAACTATCCTGATCTCTCCATTCACTGTCTACTCCGTGTCACACAAACACGTTGGTCCCTTAATCCCACGTGAGCCGACCGCCAGCGTCACGACGGCAGCCATCAATAATTCAGCACACAATCTGGCCTTCCACGAATATTATTTTAATAAAACAACTTGTAATAAAAGAGACACGTACTTCGTTACTCTTGTTTATATCAACTGGGATGCTGCATTTGTTGTAATTAACTTTTCAGGAGTGATTTTTCATGATGTATACGAATGCTGCTGCGAAGTATTTCGTCATAAGCCACTGGGAATTTCTGAAAAAAAACCCGCAGTTTTTAATTTAAAGGACAAATAGACATAGGTGTGGTTTTAGTCAGAAAAATCTGACACGCTCTCCTGCTCCACCTTAAAGTGAGAGAAGTCATTACATGATTTCTCACCACAAAAATGGGGAATTTCTTAAAAAATCAGATTCGTAGATTTCTTAAAAAATATACTTACACATATATCTCACGTTTAGTAGCATAAAAGTATTCTTAACACTTCACAGCTATTTTTTTACTCTCTGCTTTAACGAGCAATTCTCGTACCAAAAAAAAGCGTCAATAAAACGATGGAAGACTACCTACTTACCAAGTCAATCATAATTTCTATCGCATTACACTTTCCCAACCTGAGAATCAAAGTAAACACCAGTTCACAATCTATGCAGATTCGCTTGCGTCTTCAAGAGCAGTCTCTAGACATACTAGCACATTCTACCGAACGTTTACATCCAGCTAAATGGCAAAGGCATTCATCTGAGAAGATATAATCTAATCTGCATGTTAGATTAGGCATCGCTATTTCCTGACACACTCGATGCGAGTGGTGTCTGATGTTCTGCAAGAGATAGGTATGTGTGTATGTAAACTGATAAGCATTTAGGAGGAGAAGGGAATCTGTTTCTTATCTTATGTATGTATTTTGGTTCTTGAGGTTCTAACATCAAGGTCTCATCAAGGAGTAAGGTTTGGTAAGCTTCAACAACAGCACTACCATAGTTTTTTTTGTACTTTTTGGGTACATGGACAGTCGCGTGCAATGATGAGGAGTAGATGGTTTTAGTTTTTTTTTTTTTATATACGGATGTATAACTGTAGTAAGTTAACTAAATTCTGCAGTTGTTAAGTCAGTATTATATTTTCAAAGAATATTATTATACTTATTATTTTATTTATTATAAGTACGCAGAAACTGGTAAATCAGATAGACAGTCTCCCTAGTGACACTGGAAGCCTACCTCAAGCCCCTAGTCCAAGAATTTTATTGCAAAAATATGCAGATACAACGAAACTAATACAAAACTAATCGCTCAATCACAACCTATCAATCAAGTCACCGTAAAGTGAAAGATATCGAAGAGACTATTCAGTAACATTTGTAAAACTCATCTTCAACATACGAGTGTATTCCCAAGGGTTAAAGGGATAGATAGGATCTACTCCATACTATTATATAAACAGCTGCCTTTTATATTCCAAAACACTTGACCTACGCAAAGTTTCCACTTTAGAAAGAAACTTTTGTTAGTTAGTTTTCGTCTAGCTGTCGTTTATTTGTTTTGTTTTTATTATTATTGATAGGCTTGCGCGGCCACTATTTCATCTAATGGTAAGCGATGATGTGGTAGACGATGGAGAATTTAATCTATACACCCTAATCATTAAGACCCCCAGGTTGTAGCTACCAGGAAACACAGACTCCGGCTGGGAACTTCACTCCTTAGTTGTACGCACAATAAATGTGTTCCCAAAACCTTTTGTGCGTATTGCTGTGATGTCTACCATATACCGGTGGCGTATCGCCGTACACCTGGTGGTCCTATGATGAAACGAACTTATTAGCATATTCTCCGAAATGCAATCGGTAGAAAAACAACAGGCTAGCAACTCGGCGTCGACGGTCAAGATTTAGAAGCAAATATAACATACATATATTTCAATAATAACAGTTTTTTGCTAATCCCTCTTGGCATTTTGTTTTTATTCCTGTGTTATGATTTGTCTTTGTTCTGTTTAACTGAGAAATTTATTACACCCGAGCGGCTTTACCGTTTTTGTGAATTATTTTTAGGTAATTTATTATAATAAAAATCTTTAGGGGTCGTATTGCCTAAAGCGGTGATTTAATGTTATTTTTATCAGTTATAGTAGTAGATCCAAATTAATTCAGTAGCGAATGGTACCGCTGGGTCAAAGAAATGTTTTTTTTTACCTTAAACCTAGTTAGATAAGTTCTAAAAAAATATTTTCAGTGTATATATTATTATTGTTATTTTGCAACAATACGGTAAGGTCATGTTTCCATCTGCACTGAACTCGTATACAAATTATAATATACGAGTATCACTATACTCGTATCGTATCTCACTAGATATATGTAAATTCGAGAGTATTCTTGTACATATTGCCGGTTATTGTGGGCCGTATCGAAGCGCTCGATCGTAACGATGGGCAATTCCAAGGTGTTTTAACAATCAAAAGAATCGGAGTCGTTAAAAGAAGCCATCGAATCGATTGTTTCGAGTCAACGGAATTGACCGCTAGTTTTTTATTTTACGAATCAGTCACTCTTACTCGTAACTCTAAAGTATAAACTATCGAAGAATAACTCGCGTATGAATGTGTCATGCGCCAGTCACAATAACAGACGGGATCAGACTCGAGTCAAAGCCGAAACCATCGAGAAGCATCGAGATGTTCGGACAATTATTGATCATCATCATCTTCCTGCCCTTGTCCCGTTTTATTTGGGGTCGGCGCAACACGTCTTTTTCTTCCATTCTGTCCTGTCACTCGTCACGCTATCACTCACTCCCTTTTCTTCCATATCACTTCTCACACAATCCATCCATCTTTTCTTTGGCCTCCCTCTCCCTCTCCATCCATCCACATGTAAACTCATAACTCTTTTAGTAACATGCGTTTTCATCCCTCCTCTTTACATGACCATTATTGATACAATCGAATAAAACTTTTGGCCATCGCGCATCGCTACTCGATCGTGTCCGTGCTCGTATGCAAGTTCACATTGTAAACCTTGCATGCGAGGTACTTGCAGATGCATGACGAGTGGCAAACGACTCTCTCCCTTTATTCTAACTATATTTAATATGTTATCGAAAAGTAAAGATTCTAATCTATACTAATATTATAAAGAGGAAAGATTTGTACCTATTTTTGTATGTTTGTAATGAATAGGCTCAAAAAGTACTGGGCCGATTTAAAAAATTCTTTCACCAATAGAATGCTACATTCTTCCAATTTGACATAGGTTACATTTCATTTTAAAAAAAATTAGGGATCCTTGGTAAAATTTGAACAATGTAATCGAAGGTGTAGAAAAATGAGTCTTAAGTCACAAAAAAATGTGTTTTATATCCAAATTTCCAAAAATAAATAATTGTCTACCCCGTGCGAAGCCGGGACGGGCTGCTAGTATACCATAAAACCTTTTTGGATAAAAGAGGATCTTTGTCATTATTTTCAATAGCTTATCATTCGATTTATTTTATGTATCGTAAGGCTTTTCACGCGTCGATAATCTTAGGTATCCTTATATTGTCCCTATAGAAAGACTTTTTATGATGGTTTGTTTAATATTTATCGTATTTTATGTAAGTTTTTTTAGTCACTCTTCAGTAAATTGATCCAAGATTGAATCAATAAATCAAAACATGTATTTCAAACTAGCTTTCTGCTGTGGCTTCGCCCGCGTGTGAGTAGGTTTCTCCGTACAAACTTTTGCCCCCGTTATATTCCATATCATTGGTTAATATAATTATTAACCAATGTCAACTAATATCTTTGATCCGAAAAGCTATGTAACTGAAACCGAATAATGAGTTACATTATTAAAATAATGCTTTAATTTTAATGCAAATCAACCTACGCTTAAATCAGATCTTGTAAAAGAATAATATTGAAATATCATTGTGTTCAGTTTAAATTCAATGTTGTACTGTTAATTATATTTTGCAGAATTAAATATTTGGTTATACGGTTATCAACACGTTTTATTTATGGGTTCGATAAACGGATTATATAAAATAATATATACTAGCTGGTGCCAGTGGCTTTGCCTGTGTGATAGTTGAAAATTATCCCAAGGAAACATACTCTTATGATAAAAAGTACCCTTTATGCTGTTCCAGGATACAGCTAGACCATACCTGTATACTAAGTTTCATCAAAATTCATTTAGTAGTTTTGCGTGAACGAGTAACCAACCTCCATAAATACATTCATAAATACAAACTTTTTAATTAATTCATGAATCTCCGACAGGTCTCATAGGACCGCGCTGTTATTGTTATTGTGTCTTGTTTCGCGGGTATTGATAGGTTAATATTAGTTGCACATGAAATTGAAACTGAGTAGCAGTTCAGAATTAGACTTCACTCCTCAGTGCAAAAACGATAAAATCAAGGATACTGGACTTACCTACTCTTTTTCCCTTTTTGCTGAAGATTAATTAATTACCGAGGAATCTACTAATGAATCTGAAAAAAAAATGAGTACGGGCGGAACTGCCATTAAGTTGGTACCTACTTACATTACACGCAAAGTTTCCGCATCAGGAAAAAACATCGCTTATGTTTACGCACAAAATTTTAGAAATAAAGTTATAATAAGGTCTTTCTACTTCTTTCTTTTTTTCTTTCTTTTTTTGATAGCACAATTGTAAAGAGATAACAGCCAAGTGCCCGGTCTAGTAAAGATCGTCCCCTGTCCGAAAAAGAAGCTATAGTAAAACGTACGAATTTCACTTCAGGCAGACTCCAAATGGGGCGAAGCCAATTTGGTCCGATTCAACACAGCCAAAACACAAGCGACACTATTCACCGCCAATACGTACCTTCTAACATGATCTTTCTTTTTTCGAGGAGCTCGTGGCTAGATAATAACAGCCACACAGATCGATCTTCAAGCTTAAGCACCGCTTGCCAAGGTCGGTCTGTGGATGGGAGACCATCTTAACATAACGAGTTTCCTTCGTGCCTCGGAAAGCACGTTAAGCTGTGGGTCCAGGCTGTCATTTGTAGATCTTTGGCAGTCGTTACAGATAGTCAGAAGCCAGTAAATCTGACTCCAGTCTTGCTATGAAGTACCGTATTACCCCAGTTAATGAGTTGTGGAGGTCTGGTAGGCAGACACTCCTCGTAAAATACTGGTATTCAGCGAACTCCGACTTGACTGGAAGCCGACCCCAATATAGTTGGGAAAAGGCTAGGCAGATGATGATGATGATAACATGATCTTTCTTTCCTCCAGGAAGACGACGATGACGGCCGCCCACCCTTCAGTATGGAGGTGAAGAAGCATGAGAAACCTGGCAGCCTATCGCCCGTGAAGCTCGCAGTGAAGAGAGACAGTGGAGACGAAGGCAAGACCTCCAGGTCCAGCAGTCGATGCGACAAGGAACTCAGGCTACCACCGGAGAAGTCGCCCAGCGAAGATGCTGCGTTGAGACGAGAGAGAAGGCTCTCCAAAGCGAGTGATAGCTCTAAAGAGACTTTAGAGAGGTAGGTATGCTGTTTTTTTTTTCTTTACCTTGATCTTCTACTGGCAAAATGTGTACTGTAGTAAATGCGAGAGGGAATTGAGACGTCTTACCGCTAGAGAAATTACCCAGTGAAAATGTCACAAACCAGAAAGTTGTCCAGAGCGAGAGACAAGTTTAGAGACTAGAGAAGTAGGTATGATATTTCTATCGCTTTTTTCCCATTATAATACTAAGATAGGCGCCAAATAACTTTGGATTAAAGTTTGAAACATTTACTTTGTTATGCTTATCTATACATTTATTTATAATAAAATCGTAGGAAAGTCAAAACTGTACATTGAATATTTTGTTTAAAGAATACTTGGGGCGTGATCTACAATCGATACCGAAGCCAAAAACATAGTTTTTAGAATTCATGTCTGTTTGTCTGTTAATCTGTATGTCCGGGATAAACTCAAAAAGTACTGCATGGATTTACTTCAAATTTTGCATGAATATTACTGAGAGGTCGGGAAAACAAATAGGCTACATATTATCACGCTATCACCTACGGGGGAGGAGCTGTGAATCTTTATTTTTCTTACGCATTATGTGGCAGCGTGTAATCTAACGACGCATATGTAAATGTTGTTTTTGAGTAAGCCATGCTATTATTTAGCTTTACAATATAAAAACTACGCCATTTAAGTAACTTGGGCAGAAAAACATAATTTAATGAATGTTAGTAGTATAAAGGAAATTTTAAAGCAGCGCCATCTATGACATTTCATAAGAATCAAATCTATTTACATTTTAACACTTTTTGGAAATTTATAATTAAAATTTTATCATGTTGGCGAGGTTAGTAGTTAGTTATTCTTAAAATTCATAGATGGCATTTTGCATTTTCTTCATAACAGTTGTATCGTATAGTTCGTTTGACAAATTCAAGTTCCAACAAAACCCTCAAAATCTTGAGCAGAGTTGAGGAAGACAATTTAAAAAAAATTCGGTGTTAAGTATTACAAAAAAAGTGATGTTCATTGATGAAGAAGTGACATTGAAACTCATTTATCGCAAGAACGTGACAGAATCCAAGAGAACAGCGTGCGGCACAAATAGAATAAGATCGCCTGTGTCGTGACATAAATCAACTTTCGACATCTGATGATGAATCCACGGTTTAGGATATCGAAGAGCGAACGGCTAAATAAAGAAGGAAGTGGATTTATCTACAATATCGTGATTAATTACGCCGCCCATGGAGATATAGTTGCCTTAGAAGAAGTTTGTACCTACTGCCAAGTCCGCAAATGGAAAAGGGGACTAAATGGCGAGCATTCGAAGTCCAGCCATTTTTTGAAATACATTCGAGCTTATAACAGCGCCTTCCAGATGCCTTCGTTTGGTGAACAACAAGCAAGTGTTGAAGTAGACACATCCTCAATTTGGTCTGGTCTGTTCAAAGGATTGCAAAGTATGTTGCATAACGTTAATCCGCAAATTAGCAACTTCAAAGCGTCACGTCGGTGCCTGAGAACGAGCGCAACCACTTTAAGTTTGTCATCAGAGCAGATAGAAGGCCGATCACAGCCCATCCAGGGTGGTATAATGCTCCAACGACGAATGAGGTAGCTGTTGTGTTAGTCGATCAGGAGTGTGATAAAAGAGACATCGTTTTACGCACGCATGATGACCGGCTTCGAAGGATCAGCGAGACTCACCGTGCGTACGATTCTCTTCAATATCCTCTCATTTCAGTTCTGTCACGGAGAGGTCGGCTACCATTTTGCCCACTATAATGTAGACCCCCAGACAGACACCCCAAATTATAATAAAAAACGTCCACCATTCATTTTTACAGCTTCTTGATCCAGCTAAGGGTAAACAATCGTTCTTATCTCCGCCATTATCGTAGGGGAGAGGTGGCATGAAAGGGACATTTTTGTTCTAGTGGCTCTAGTGAACGCTCTATATAATATTTTAAATAGGTTGAACCTGAATGAGAAACCTACATTCATCTTCTAATGAAATAAAAGTAAATAATGAATATATCCTTATTCTTAGGTACTCAAATTAACGATTTAAAAAAATGTGGATTTTGTCCCTTTCATAAATGACCTGTATTGAAAGGGACGGATTCATTTATGAAAGGGACAGTACATAATATCTATATAAAATCATTTTACAATTAAGAAAAACTAGTTTGGTAACGTTTAAAAATCTAGTTTTTTAAGTTACAAACAAACAACAATCTTAAAGTTTGGTTATCTGGGTATTCTAACATAAATCCACTTAGGTGCTAATCGTAAAATTATGACTAGTAATGCAACTAGCAAAAAATAAAATAACCAATAATTTTCACTAAAAATATTTAGAGAAAACACTGAAACTGAAATTAAACAGTAATTGACCGTTTTATAATTGTTTTTTTTAAACAACTCAAGTGTTTATATTTTTCATACGAATTTTACTCAATTATCTTAACTTATTTGGTTACATTTAATCATCAACTAAGATATATAAGAGAGACTAAGACAATAATAATGCTTATATACAGTTTCATTCACAACTTCTTCTATTTTGTGTACTTCTACAAGTGTTCTGGGTATATTTATACTGCAAAAATAATAATAAAAATATTACTATAAAATCAACAAAATAGATAGACAAATAACATAGAATACTTTTTATTGCAAAACATGAAGATAAGAAAAGCTTAAAACTAGTCATTCGTTAGCCAGATTCTAGGAGTTACAGAGATTGTGTACTAATTAGCTAATTAAAGTACTGTTTATGAATGGGACAGTTATGAAAGGGACGTCCCATTCATAACCATTTTTCGTGTCCCTTTCATAAATATGACTCAAAAATTATAAAAATGACTTTAAAACCTACTACCAATTAATAAAAGTTTTCTGACCTTTTGTTCTCGTATTTGTCGATAACTAAGTCGATAAAAACACTGATAAAACAATACTTATCTAATTACAACATTTTACAAAACACTTCCAAAGAATAACGAAAAATTTACTTTTGTGTACGATTACGAACACTTGCTCGCCGTCGCCATGTTTGAAATGATAGGAGTGGGACATTAGGTACGAATGGTTGGGCCTCGGGATTGCCACAGAACAGAAATATTCTCGTTTCGAGAAGTTTCTTATTTTACAAGATATTCGTCTTGTCCCTTTCAATACGCGTCCCTTTCATGCCACCTCTCCCCTACGCTCTTTACTCAGTTTCTTAGGACATGTACGCCAAAATTGCGACAGAGCGTTTGGTATTTATAAGGTCCAAGCAAAGAAAGCTGAAAGCTGAGAACTACGTCTATCTCTATGCAGAGTGATAAAAATGTTCATTCATGGTCATTCTCCCCTCCACCTTCACAAAAGATCCGTGGTACATGCACGAGAGGACCCAAGATGCATTTTGTTAAGTCAGAAAGTTTGGTCGCCCGGACCTTTTCACTATCATCACTACCAACCCAAAGTAGCCTGAAATAACAGCTCAACTCCTTGCAGGACCTATCCTATCGTACGAAGCCTACTTCGTACGACAGGCACGACTTGATCTCTCGCGTATTCCTCCTGAAATTAAGTTCAATTAGAAATGCTAATTTTTAATGCTCAGCTTGGAGACAATGCACGTGTTCAGGAATTTTACGAAGTCCTTCTAAGTCATGGCATACGCACACAAGAAGAGAGAGGTGGACAGGTGGTGCTGCTAGAGTCTCTCGGTAGAGTGGTACACTCTCTTGGTAGAAGTACAGAAGCGGACTTAATGCCTTAGGCATTTTCTACCAGTCAACCTTTGGGTGATACAAGAAAATAGTTTCTAGCTTAGAAGAACTCATTCGCTGTGTGTACGGGGATGTCAGTCGTATACTGCACCAGTAGAATTCTTGAGTGTGTGAGTAGGCCACTTAGATGCCCATAAATGATCAGGCTGCAGCAACTAACGAATGCATTCTCTGGGAAATTGAGGGGAATGATGTGGTCTACACCTCGATAAACACTGTTGTCGAGCAAGATAACGCTACACATTATCCCGTGGAATTTCTGAACACCCTGTCAGTAAGTGGACTTTCAGTGCATATCATCTAGCTGAAGGTCAGTGTCCCAATTGTGCTTCTTCGGAACCTGTCTCCTCCAGAGCTGTGTAACGAGACTCGCCTTAAAGTCGTCTCACTCCACAGACACACCATTGGAGCAGAAATTCTTATGGTTGTGGCATCGGCGAGGCAGCATTTATACCACGCATTTCCCCCCTACCTAACAACTTCCCGTTCCAGTTCAAGCGCGTACAGTTCTCATGACGAGTTGCTTCTCACAAAGGCAACTGTACGGTGCTTGCTCCCGCGTCACCAGTCCTGATTCTCTTTACTTTTTGGTACCTGGCAACGTAATTTATAGGGAAGTGTTGTAAAGTACGATATCTTTGTTCGTATTTTTACACTTTTGTGTCCTGGAATGGAATAAGTACATTCCACACATACATCACCATCATCATCTGCCTAGCTTTTTCTCAATTATATTGGGGTCGGCTTTCAGTCAAGCCGGATTTAGCTGAATACCAGTATTTTACGAGGAGCGGCTGCCTACCAGACCTCCACAACCCATTAACTGGGATAACACGGTACTTCATGGCAAGACTGATATTCCACACATAGATCATTTTCTCTATTTCCTTCAGTCACAACTTATGACTGAACTCAGCAGGATTCCCATATAATTCTCTAAACTTGCTTCGCTTGCAAAAAAAACATGTATTTTAATGCTATTTTAAAAGTTGTTTACTTATAATGCTATAGCGACATCTTAAGTATTTTTGGTGCTGTAGAGCCTTCACGCAGACGACGTCGCGGGCAGCAGCTAGTACGGATATAAAGACACATACTGTCTTGAATCAACATTTATCTAGAAGCTTTATTCGTATATTTTATTTTATTTTCGGGCACCAATGCAATGCATATTAGAAAAAGATCAATGTACTTTATACCTTTATCTGACGCAGCGTATAGTACGATCTTAAAGGAGACTCCAAAACTAATGAAAAGATAAAGATATAATGAAAAGACCGGTAGTATCATTTGATATAAAAAACGCTACATACTACCGATTGACGTCAGAGACCAGTGTTCCTAAAAATACGAAACTAAATATCAATAATTCTAACAGTGGCTCAATAAATCTTTAAAGTCTTCGAATAGAATCAAATATCGAAGAAGCAAACGAAAGGTACAAAACGACACCTTCTACATTGAAAGGTATTAGGTGCGCATAAACAGCCAAGATACTCGTAATACTTGATAGCACCGTTGGCCCGTATATATCAGCAAAACGGTTCTAGTCGCCTTTGAAATATGCATCGATGCACCTTCAGCCCCATTACAAGCGAATATTTCAAATGTAACCTAGATATTTGAGCACACTGGACACAAACGATCTAAGATGGCGGTCAAAGAGTATAAAGTTCTTGCTTCATTATCGCTGGAACATTTTCAAAGAGCATCTCATGTTACTGCTAAGTTAGTTTTAAAACAACGATATTTCTATGAAGTCGTGGTTTATTTTTTACTTAAAATAGAGCTATATTAATAAGTCGTTATGTAACTAAATTTAGATGCCCAAAATCACCGATTAGCCTTAATAACATCAACAAAAACGTAACAAAGGGGTCGAAAGGCCCTAATTGAGAGGTATCGCGTAATCTATCACGTTAGCCAGATGATCGATGACGTATTTAGCAGGGCCTAATAACCAACATATTTCGTGACTAGAAATATTCGTAATCAGTTTGAATACATCTTGATGCCATAGTTTCGCAGCTCCGTCGTTAAACTTTATGATTTATCAGCAGATTCCAGCAGGATTTACTACAGTTGAAAACAATGCGTTGAAAATCGCATACAATGGATAATTTAATGCCGATCCCAAATTTTAGAGGGTAGAGATCTCATCAAGATTAGGTATATGTTGTGTTGTTTGAGCTACGAAGGGATGAAGACGAAACTAGAGTTAGGGTGCTTTTCCAAAAAAGGTGCGCTATGTTGCTTTGATGCGAGGATGTGGAAGCTAACCTACTATGTGACCGTTTCCACTGATGCTAAGTTATGCAGCGGAGCGAGTAATATTTGTTATGAAGATTCTCCGCAAGTTAGCAATGCTTTCAGTGGCAAACAAGCGCCGACTGCACATAGGTAGAGGTACGTCACTCACAACCATATATAGCACGCATCCATTCTTATGAAAACGAGCTTAATTGAACCTGTTTCCACCAGTATAATTGGTGGCTATCAAACGCATCCATAGCAACGTAGTATAGCTTAACTTAGATGGAACACCACCCTAACGACCGCCTTTTATTTCTTAGTTCCCAACAAGTTATGACAATGTAGTAAACCTGAAAAGTATCCTCTCATTTTCTTTGTTCTACCAGGCGCTCATAAACGGTCTGGCCATATTGTACCTACAACTTTTTACTGCAGTATCCATTGAATCGTAAATTGCATCGCAACAACACAACACATTTCATCGACTGGAACTGATCGCTCGCCGATTTGTCACTAGCGACAAATATACGTAAAAATATGGCCTACTGTACTGCTGAGCGTTTTTCATTGTCACTAGCCGATTACATATTCAAAAGGAAAAAATCAATACACAACACAAACACGGAGCTGTGATGTTCATATATAAAGTTGTTGAAATATTCTTTGTACCACTGTGTACCTTACCTGTATACTTGGATGGAGACTTGAGTACTTAGGTAGAAGCGTTCGCATTGATTCACCTTCTATTTTTTTTTTCTTTTGGGTTTGCACGGTTTTTGTCCTAGTAAATATTCTTAGTAAAAGAGTGAGTGAAGCGAGCTCGGAATTATATGGTAGGTACTCTAGGTATAACCATCCAGAAAGTGGCTAACGAGTACATAGAATATAACTAGTGGTTAAGATAGTATCATTCAATACTCTTTAATTGTAGCTGACTTAGTATTTGAGAAATCTTCTTTTAAATTCTTCAATTTGTCTATAATTGAAAAATCAACTCTAAATAAAATAATTACTCACACATTTCCGCCCGGAACTGTACGAACCTATTAAAACCACCTAACCGAACATTTTCGCTTTCAGACAAGACTCAAAGTCCACTTCACTCACAAGCCCGAAAGTATCTCGGAAGTACTTCACGAACTGGCGCCAGGCATGTGACAAGACGAAGGACAAGACCAAGGAACTGCTGAAGCGTTGGAGGACGTTGCCTGAGTCCGAGGGGGCCGAGTCTCCGATGCAGGCCGCGGGGCATAGCGACGAGGAGAAGCATCGAGGGTGGAGTGTGCACGTCTGGAGTGAGTGATTACTTTGTGATATAATCTAGTTAGCCTATACCGCCAAGGAACTGCTGAAGCGTTGGAGGACGTTGCCTGAGTCCGAGGGGGCCGAGTCTCCGATGCAGGCCGCGGGGCATAGCGACGAGGATAAGCATCGAGGGTGGAGCGTGCACGTCTGGAGTGAGTGCTTACTTTGTGATATAATCTAGTTAGCCTATACCGCCAAGGAACTGCTGAAGCGTTGGAGGACGTTGCCTGAGTCCGAAGGGGCCGAGTCTCCGATGCAGGCCGCGGGGCACAGCGACGAGGACAAGCATCGAGGGTGGAGCGTGCATGTCTGGAGTGAGTGTCTACTTTCTGATCTTGTCTAGCTAACCTATACCGCCAAGGAACTGCTGAAGCGTTGGAGGACGTTGCTTGAGTCCGAAGGGGCCGAGTCTCCGATGCTGGCCGCGGGGCATAGCGACGAGGACAAGCATCGAGGGTGGAGCGTGCATGTCTGGAGTGAGTGTCTACTTTCTGATCTTGTCTAGCTAACCTATACCGCCAAGGAACTGCTGAAGCGTTGGAGGACGTTGCCTGAGTCCGAGGGGTCGAGTCTCCGATGCAGGCCGCGGGGCATAGCGACGAGGACAAGCATCGAGGGTGTAGTGTGCATGTCTGGAGTGAGTGTTTACTTTCTGATCTGATCTAGCTAGTTTATGCTGTTCTACAAGTGGGCAAAGACCCTATTTCTCATTTCCACAGTATTCTATCTCCAGCTAGTGTGGAACGGTAGCTCTCCTCCTTTAACATTATTAACTTCAGGAATGGAATCCCCAGCTAGAGACTCCTGATAGTCTCTTTGATAACTCTTTTCCGATAATTCCCTAATAATCGAAAGAAGGCTCGTCTTCAATTTAAGTGGGTGCAGTGCGTGTGTGTGTCTTCTATTTGACAAATTAAATTTAAATTAATACATCACTATAATTTAATTATTTTAAATTTAAATGTGTGTTAAATTAATACATCACTACCTCCACGGTATCGTTAAAAGCAACGCAAGAGTCGCGGTTTTGTGCCACACCCTCAAGATAATAAGATGGTCACCCATCTATAGACCGACGTTAACAAGTATTGCTTAACCTTTTAGATAGACTGCTTTATTTTAACCATAACCTGCGCAAGGTCAATAGATTACTTCTTTAAGGTAAATAATGTAGACGTTTACAAAAGAAATTCAAGGAAGTTTTTCCTGATCCGTCCAATTAAGAACGTCAATAGCAGTTCACAGTGTAGAACTGCAAGCAATAATTAAATAGCATTAGGAAAAGACAAACAAAAAATAGACGCGACTTTCAAATAGAAACTTAAGAACTTACTGTTATTTCAACCTAGCAAAGGACTATTAATAGGACCCAACGGTTCAAATATCTGATGTATTCATCGGGGATACCTCACACAATAGTGTGCCCAAACGAAGCAATGAAAATGTCAAAATAATTTACGCTTACTAAACCTTTGCACAGAAGAGTTTCCGCTCCGAAAATTTCAGGAATATTCGCCTTTATTACATCACTAATTCCCGGAATAAAGGACAAAACATGTTCGCCGGGCACGTGCCGGGAAATATACGAACTTACTTTAAACGAAAGTGGGAATACGACGATTACATCAGTTTGAACTTTACTCGGACTTTGGTCACGGAATATTATAATTTTATGTGGTGCAATGGACCGGGTGAGACCCTACCACGAGTTTTAAACGCGATCCATTTTACGATCTAAACTAAATTTTTAATGTGATGAAGCCACATGTGTAGGGTGTAGCTATACACCTGTAGCTCTAAAAAAACATGGAAGTCCATGTCTCTTTCTCTATCATCATCCACCTAGCCTTTTCCCAACTATATTGGGGTCGATTTCCAGTCAAGCCGGATTTAGCTGAATACCAGTATTTTGCGAGGACCGGCTGCCTACCAGACCTCCACAACCCATTAACTGGGGTAACACGGTACTTACTGGCAAGACTGGAGTCAGATTTACTGGCTTCTGACCATCCGTAACGACTGCCAAAGACCTACAAATTTTAATGACAGCCGGGACCTACGGCTTAACGTGCTATTCGAGGCACGGAAGCTATGTCTCTTTCTTTATCGCACGAATTTAATTTTAACACGTCATTGTAAGTCCCCTTGCTTTTATCATGCACATCGAAATCTATATTAAACTAAAAGTGACCTGATGACGGAACCACAATCATGTTTCCGAGGTCCTCAGATAAATTCTTAAAAGCATTTGAGAACTCTTGCATGAAGCTCAGAAGGAGGATACGTTTCAACCTAAACTGAACTGTTAAAGAGATGGGACTACAGGTTTATAATTCCATCCCTCTTTCTTGCTCGTTTTTTAAGGCGGTAAATTATGTAATGACTTCTTCCGCTCTAGGGACTAGTTTACTGACTAAAACTACACCTATGCTCCTTCAGTTTGCATTCTAGTACCACGGGTATAATTTTCGTACCCCATGCCCCTAGGTAGCATCGACTACGTAATGATAAGGCCCCTGATAGCTACAACCGTAAGTTATGACTTTAACTCAAGAGTAAATAACTGGCCTGTTGGCCTAGTAGTTAGTGACCCTGACTGCTATGCCGGAGCTTGTCTGGAGGGGTCCGATCCCCACCCAGGACAAATGTTTGTGTGATGAGCACGATCATTTGTTCTGTGTCTGGGTGTTATTTATCTATAATGTGTATGTATTTAGAAATATATAAGTATGTTTATCAGTTGTCTAGTAGGTACTCATAACACAAGCTCTGCTTAGCGTGGGACTAGATGGCGTCGTGTGAAAGTTGTGGAACACATTATTATTATATTATTATTATAAGTTGCTTCAGAAATCAGTCACAAAGTGGACAGTGGACTCAATGTAATCTGAAATGAAAATCATCACGACTTGACTCGTTATTCCGTGGCTATGATTTCATTCGCTGAACTGATTCCACTGGGCTGCCGTTGAAATATGATAATCAGTGTTATATATGCTAATGTATTCTGGAACAATGTTGGCGGGTTTCATGTGTTTTCATATATTTCGGGCGCATTGCGTGCTAAGGATGGATTTTAATCATGTGTTATTGTCAGAAGAGATTAGGGTGTATTTAGTTAGCACGAATATGTTTTCTTAATGAAACTATGAAACTAGAGCGGAGAGTCCGTAACATGTATTGTACCTATGTATTATTTTTTGGTATCTTAAGTCACATAGCGATGGCTTAGAGTGAAAACCTCGTAACTGCGAAATACGCAACTTTTGAGGAGGCCGAAAAAATCAAAATAGATTTTTTATTATAAATTCTTAATTTAATTAAAATAATAGGTTTCTACGTGTTTTATTCATGCATTTTAAAAAATTGCTGTATTTCATGTTTTTAAATTTTTGCAACAAGTTTTTACGCGCCATCGTGATGTTATCACACTAAATTGATTCGAAAACGATAGGCAATTTAACATCTTAGACGGCGTTACACATCATCAATCAAAATTTTCCATGATACAAAATGGTGTGTATCGAGCTTTTCATTCCAAAAATGTACTAATATTTCATTACATTTTTGGAAAGTATTTTTTTCTTTTTTGAATTACCTTAAATTGCAGATACGAGGTTTTCCCTCTAAGCCACCGATAGGCACCCACGTCGTCGTTAACCGCCTACGCTGACACAAGTCTTCCAAGAGCTAACCAAAAGGAAAACTTTTCAGACATATCAAAACACTGCTTTCAGCTATATTTCGTCCTAAGTAGCTACTCCAATGTTTTCAGGTATTCCCGCGGGATCATAAAACAACGCTCTTCCACAAAAAAGAATATAAATTATTTTGATACAAAAGACTTGGAAATACATCTGCTGAAAATAAAAGAGATGAAAATAAATGTAGTCGTATTTATTTTACTTAAGTTAGTAAACGTTGAAGAGAACGTGTAATCCGGCTAGGTAACAAGATGGGACGATCTAGTCTGGGTCAAAGGGATTTTGTTATTTTTATAAAACAATCCTAGACCCAATTACTTAAGACCTAGTAGTTCTATGCTGTATATTGATTTCCAAAAAAATGTATATCTTTAAATCCATATAAATACTTTTGAAAGAAAGTAAAAAAACGTTATACTAAACTTAAACAACGTAGCGCTGTTATAATGATCGGGACCGCTGCGATTTCACGGACATACTTATGGAACTATGAAACCTTCGGGCTGCAATCTCTCTCTCAAAAACAGAACCCATCCGTCATGTATTTGATCAACTTCTACTCTTAAAACTGACGACATTAGCTAATGTTTATTTATTTTCTTGATCAACCAACAATAATAATTATACATGACGTGGCCAGTTCTTACTACACTAAAATATGCTCTTCTGGGTGGTTTAAACAAGTAGAACATCCTCTTCTAACTTCCAATTCCAAAGTCTAGTCCATTCATATTAGCTATAAGTTTGTAGTTTTAGCGTAGAATAATATATTTGATGCACAGAAATCTTACATTAATGATATATAACCAAACGTAGCTAGACATATCATCAAACTTCATCATTCAAAACTGGCCAGTCCATTTAAAGGACTGTCCAGTTTTAAATGATGAAGTTATCAATTTTAAGATCTTTCCAAGATAAATATGTCGCAGGTTTTTCATAAAATTAGATTTTTGATCAAAAACCTAGGTTTTTGATGAAAAACCGGAAGATGACACATATTAAACTCAATTTCATCATAAACCTGCATCAATCCAGATTTTTGATCAAAAACCTGAACTAGTTTGGGTTTATGATAAAGTTCCTCTTCCGTAATAAGTTTCTCTAATAAGTCTGTTGGAATGTGTGTTTTCAGTCCTATTTTAGACTCTGTGCCAAACAAAGCCTTATATGGTGTTCTTTGAATGGTCCTATGAAAGGAAGATTTTTTTTTAAATTGGACAAAGTAACATCCCATGGACCATTTTTAATAAATAAATAATTGTTTTCTTTCTACTAAGTTGCAAATGATGATGGACTGATTTATTTATTTCATTTAAATTGGTTTATTTGTCATAAAACAAAGCTAAACCGTGGTTTTGACAACTTTATCATAAACCCAAACTAGTTCAGGTTTTTGATAAAAAATCTGGATTGATACAGGTTTATGATGAAATTGAGTTTAATATGTGTCATCTTCCGGTTTTTCATCAAAAACCTAGGTTTTTGATCAAAAATCTAATTTTATGAAAAACCTGAGACATATACACTAGCAAACGTTAAAAACTTTTTTCTTTCGTATCATACTTTCATCACAACATGATAAAAAATGCAATTCCAATAGTATATGAAACCACATCAAGCTCTGGTCGTTAGTCACTTCATTAGGGCCTCATGAGTCTCAACGGACGCGTAACGACATACATTCCTGATTGCGATCCAATACAATGACATACATATCAGATTATAGGTACATGGAGGCATTTGTGGCTATGAGGCTAAAATGACTGTTTAATTTTCAAGCCGTTTGTAACGGAAACTTATACTCGTATGCAAAAAAATCTTAGTTGAACGACATTTGCATGAAGATTGACATTTGAATTATGATTTCAGAAAAAAGTAATAATGTCTCATTTTGATAATTTTCGTAAATTCCTTTTACGTAAGTTATTTTAGGCATGGGTCTTAACCTACGACTATAGAGTCACAAAAGTCCTCATAGACCTTCCGTTATCTAAACTTATCTAGTATCTATGTAAAATATAAAAAAGAAACTGACTGACTGACATATCAACGTACAACAGAAACTACTAGAACTAGGAGCGTGACATTTGGCTCAAGGTTTCCTTTTACGACGTAGGCGAGCCCTAAGAGAGGATTTCCCAAAATTCAGCCCATAAAAGAACTGAAATGTACTTAGTTGAAATTTTATATATCACACAGGCGAAGCCGCTACCAGAAGCTAGTATAGGAATGTAGATAAATGCAGTAAACCGTCAGAATAAACACTTGCTCTACGAAAATAGCTCTTACTGCTACACAATAAAGTGCTGTCAACATCAAATTGTAAGTTGACGTGCATACCTACAGTATGTAACACGATTTCTCATATGTGCCACAGCTAGGTATCGACACGTTGCTGCAGCGAGCTAATCTTGGATTCCACCACTAAATGGATTTCGATGCTCGCCACACAGTCTCGAGGTCTCGGAACAATATCATGACGTCACGACTTTATTCTCAACGGACTAGACTAACATGCTGTTATAAAGTTAATTAACATGTAAGACTGTGTGAACAATGATATGAAAGAAAAGGGAGTATGTGATACTGATAGTATGATGGGTGAAACGACAGAATGGAAGAAAAAAAAATGTTGCGACGACCCCAAGTAATATGGGACATACAATCATCATCGCCTTCCTGAGGCGATGATGATGATGGACTATGATGCCATAGGCGTACTTGTAGACCTTAGAATTGCATTTACATAAATATAGAAAAATTTGAGAGAAATTTCTTTACCCTGCCTGAATGTTAATACAAGACAAATAACGAATTATCTAAATGATGTTTATTTAGCATTGATTTATTATTATGAATGACACTTTTAACACGTCAATATAAATTTAGATGAGACAGTGTTTGATAAGTGACTACAGGTGACTACCCTGAGATGAAATACGGAGACAAACTCACTTACGACCACTATATCAACGAGACTGTTATGAAGTCGTTTATTACTGAAGTAAATACTTCTAGCAGCTACTATATTCAGAACATTCCACGCTCAATCATAATAAGATCTAACTCAAATAAGAGATAGTAGAAAATTGAATCATAAGACATGTTTTTAAGATTCGATTTTCAAAACACCTCTTTTTAAGTTAGGTCTATAATCATGTAATGTCCTTATTCAATTAGCTTCCAGTATTAGAGCTAGACTATGCTAGATAGACGGGCATTTTTTTAACACTATCGGCCTTGTAATGTGCGAGGGGCCGTAATCCACCACGCGGGCCCAGAGCGGATTGGTGGATGTCACATATCATCGAATTTTTGGTTCTAAGATATACCGGTTTCCTCACAATGTTTTCCTTGACCCTTTTTTTGATAGCAGCGGTGATAAAATAAATTACACAAAGTAATACGCCTGGCTGGATTTGAACCCGCGACCTACAACTAGCAAGTCAGGGCAGTAACCACAGAGCCATCACTGGTCTCTGTGAGATAGACAGCCATTCTTCTATTTTTACCAGGCCAGTGCCGACGTGATATATAACGACACGGTTCGCCTCTCAATTTCGCTTGCATCGCATTTTTGATGCTCGTGTTTCTAGTTTAATAACTTTAGACTTTTTAATAGACTACCAACAGGAATTCCGAAACTTTCATGAGCAAGAGTTTATAAAATGTCTGCCTAACTAGTTACTTTTTTTAAGGGTTAATTAACCGTCAATCGTACGGCGATGCACCACCGGTGCATAATGAACATCTCATCCATTCGAACAAAAGGTTTTGGGAACAAATTCATAATGAAAAAAAGAAAGAAAAACAGTTTATTAGCACGAAAATGACGCAGCAATCTTAATGGTGTACAGTTAAAGAGTGGAATTTCCTGTCAGAGTCTGTGGCTGTTGATATAGGGTCCTTCTAGACAAACGTGCTCCATAGTCGATCACATCGTCGTATGGTCCCTTCTTCTTATTCTTTTCGTGTTGATGTCTTCAACTAACTTTTCACTGACCAGTGTTAGGCAACCTGTACGGCTCTATTATTGGCCTCGTATGATTCCTTGATATTCTAGTATACTTAAAGTTATGCGACTTTAAGTTGTTCTGTCTATAGCATTAACTTAATGTATTTTAAAACTGTTCGCTGATAGACGGCTCTGGAACACACAGAACAACAGAAGAACACAGGTGGGTTAAGTCAGTAAAATTCTGACATGACGTCCCCGCCCAGAGCCGGAGAAATTATTCGATAAAAAAAATCCCCTCAAAAAATCAGTGTAATCTACCTTTCAGGAAGTGTCCACACCTACACTTATCCTATGATTGATCTTTAAACAAAACCACTGTATGTTTAAATACGTTCATAAACAAACACTATGTTTACCCGGAAAGGAAAGCCGCGGTCGATACAACGTGTCGTGGAGACAATTGACTGTAAGTTGGTCATCAATCAACTACACAAGGTATATTTAATCGTTGGTTTAATTTTCAGTCTTTGGAAAACTTAATTGAAAGTCGATTTCGGTCAGAACCGACACTCTTCGAAATACGCTTATAAAAGTTGTTCGTTTATTTATGGTTACAATCAATAAATCAATCCGGCTTGACTGGAAGCCGACCCTAATATAGTTGGTAAAAGGCTAGATAGATGATGATGATGATGAATCAATAGTCCTAACTACCACTAAAGATTTTTTGGGGCAGAGCAGGAGAGCGTGTCAGAACTCTTACTAACTTAATTACTCAGATACTCGCGAAACGAGACACAATAGTAAAACAATAACAGCGCGGTCTCATAGGACCGGTTGGGGATTCAAACGTTAAACCAACTCCTACAATCCTTATTTGCCTAGCGTTCCAGGACCCCGGGTTTTTCTTTCAGAAGCGAACCTATGGCCCCAGTAGGCTGTGTCCCCTACGGTTTTGTTGAGCTCGATACGCACTGACTCCTACTAAAGTTAGGAGTTTGTTTACCCGTGAAATTCAAAGAACTATGGCCAAAAATATATTATTATGTAGCGTGGGCTCATCCACCAACAGAGGCGAGATCACTTTGAATAGACTTCTATTTCAATAAATATAAAGATAAACTTTATTTTTAAAATGGACAATGTTTTATTTAATTGGATAAAAATATACTATAACTAATAACATTACAAATAAATATTTACACCTAAAATAAAAAACCATAAAGAACTAACTAAAAGTAAACTAAAAAATGGCGTCGAAAAACTCCTCCACACCGCTGTCGACTGGTAATGTACCCAAAAGGCTGGCAGCATTGCCACGTTGTATGGCAATGCTTATTCTCTGGCCAAAATAAAAGCCAGCCCTCGGGTCACGCGAAGTGTCAACAAGGCGTTTTGAGAGTTCTTTAAATAATTGGTGGGCGCTCGGACCCCACGGTCCGAGAGTTTCAACCCCAAACGGCTCGAATATATAATTACCTACTAGGTTATTGTATTTTCGCCGTTTGAGGTTCTCCGCAGTCGCAGCAGCAGCACCAGCACAGCACGACGAGCTAGGAACATGAGATGGCGCAAGAGTATCGACACATGTAGCGTCCCACACTAAAGGCCTACCCATCTTCCAAGGAAATAAAGACATACCGTCCGGTCTCTTGCCATCGTCGCGTGCCAGGCCATGGGGTTCCAATACGGCCGGAACGCCGACGGTGACAAGTGCGCGTCGGATGATGTCGTTGATATTCCCATGCCGCGCTATGCGATAAACTCAATTTTGTCAAGATTTCACAAAAAATAGTTTATGTATAGGCAGATGTATATTACATACACACCTAATTAAATCATCATAACTCTCAAACTAACAGAAAAGATATTCAAGTAAAAGAGTTATGTTAATAATATCCAAGTATAATTGTGTACCTACTTGGGTTAGGATCATACACTTGTTTTGGGGGCTGCGGGTGCAGTTTGACTTCCGCTGTCAATACCGCCTAATCCTAACTTAACCTGAAACACTAACTTTAAGGTAAACTTTTCGTTAACTAAAAAAGTATGAAATTAAGATCTCGAGAATACTACCCAGTTTCTGAACTTGGAGTTAAAAACGTGTTTAACTCAACTGCAATGTAGTCTGGCTAGTGCTAAAAGAAAACCAGGTTTTTTTTCTGGTCGGGGAATCATCAGAATGACTTCTCCCACTCTTGGGCGGAGCGGGAGGGCGTGTCAGACTCTTACTGGCGGGAGGGCGTGTCAGACTCTTACTGACTAAACCCCTACCCCGTTCCTTCGTTGCCTTCGATCTGGGGGACACGGTGACAACCTTTCGGATTCCGTGTTCCCCAGAGGCTTCGGCCCTACCAGGCCCCTACAGAGGTGCTCAAATTAAAATTCTTAAGTCAGGAACCAGAGGTGAATAAGCTATCTCTAAAAGAAGATTAACTTTCTTCAATGTGAAGCAACGCCCCTTTCAAGAAACCCCGTTCAACAATAATTAACGTCTTTAACCACATAATGAGTAACCGAATCGAGAATTAGAAAAATTTATAACCGTCAACCTGTAAATAAAATGGCATTAACAGGCCGACATCAAATTTAAATAATTTTGTCCCCAAAAATAGCCTTCGTATTTTCGTAACTCCTTTGATCTTCGCCTTCTCAAAGAATAGTGCAAAAATAACAGAAGACAGGTAAAAAACAGAAATAATAACAAATCCTCAGCACAGCTGTTAAAACCTTCTTCTTGTATTGCATCGATTGTGAATTGAGATTTATTTCGAGCCTGGAACGCACAGGTAACTGAAGGAACTCAAGCGGGTATTAGTTTGTAACAGTAACACAGAGCGTATTAACACAGGGAGTATTGGACTGTTACTTGCTTCACCCAGATCATCATCATCCGCTTAGCCTTTTTCCAACTACATTGGGGTCGGCTTCAGTCAAGCCGGATTTAGCTGAATACCCGTATTTTAGGAGGAGGGGTTACCTACCAGACCTCCACATCCCATTAACTGGGGTAACACAGTACTTCATGGCAAGAATGGAGTCAGATTTACTGGCTTCTGACTATACGTAACGACTGCCAAAGATCTACAAATGACAGCCTACGGCTTCACCCAGATCGGGGGAGCCCAAGTGCGAGTCGGACTCGTTAGCAAGACTTAGCGAACAAATCAAATTGGCTCCCATGCAACGGGGAACCCCACCTAAATATTTATTTTATTCAGGTTTTAGTTTTTGAGTAAGTGAAAGTTTCAACAGTCTAACCATCACGGTTTATGTCCTGGTGACAGACATACGGACAGCAAGTCATAATAATAGAGTCCCATTTTTACCCCTTTGTCCGGAACCTTCAAAAAAGGTGACGAAAGCCAAGTTAGACCTATCGTCTGTTTTTTATACCCTGAGACTAAAATGACATTACAACACAAAAGAACTGGCATCATTCCTATAGTAAGTTTGACATTACCTGTGTTAATTTAGTCTCTGGGTATAAAAAAACAGACGATAGCCACGTCCCATTACACCATAACTTAAAACTACGATAGCCACAAAACCCCTACACGTTAACCATCCTGTAAGCAAGTAGGATATAAAACCTCTCCAATACCGGTAGCAGCCCACATTACTCATTTCATTTCATTCATCTGCTTAGCCTTTTCCCAACTATATTGGGGTCGGCTTCCAGTCAAGCCGGATTTAGCTGAATACCAGTATTTTACGAGGAGCGGCTGCCTACCAGACCTCCACAACCCATTAACTGGGGTAACACGGTACTTCATGACAAGGCTGGAATCAGATTTACTGGCTTCTGACTATCCGTAACGACTGCCAAAGATCTACAAATGACAACCGGGACCAACGGCTTAACGTGCTTTCCGAGGCACGGAGGGAACTCGTTATGTTAAGATGGTCACCCATCCACAGACCAACCTAGGCAAGCGTTGCTTAACCTTGAAGATCGACCTGTGCGGCTGTTATTATTTAGCCACGAGCTCCTCAAAAGCAGCCCACATTACTCTGATAACGTTAATATGGCTGAAACCGCTACAAAATGGAGGTTTCTACCAGCTCTTGTGTGCGTAAACACCGAATATAATGTTATTCACGGCCGAACCCAATAACCTATCCATCACATATCGGAGATAGTAAAACAAATGATACAATACAAAAATTATACATGTTTTCTGTTGTTTCATTTGTTTTTCAATCTTCGATATGTGAAAGATAGGTTATTGGTTTCGGCTGACGTCAGGATTTACCACGGATGTTGAATACAACTTTCAACATGATATATTTTTATTTATAGTTTAATAGTGCCTTTATTTATTCTTGTATTCCCGTCATCTCACTTACACTGTACCTACCACATTTTATCTCTGCATCACTGAAAGGTTGACTGGAAGAAAAAGCCTAAGTCCGCCTACAGAGGCGGACTTAGTATTAGACCACAACTTAAACTATGATAGATACACAATTTTTTGACTGGCCTGTTGGTCTAGTGGTTAGTGACCCTGACTGCTATGCCGGAGGTCGTGGGTTCGATTCCTACCCAGGACAAATGTTTGTGTGATGAGCATGATCATTTGTTCTGTGTCTGGGTGTAATTTATCTATAATATGTATTTATTTAGAAATATATAAGTATGTTTATCAGTTGTCTAGTACCCATAACACAAGCTCTGCTTAGCTTGGGACTAGATGGCGTTGTGTCAAAGTTGTGGAATATTATTATTATAATTCTGTCGACAAGTTAACCATCTTGTAAGCAAGCAGGATATAAACCTCTCCAATACCGGTAACATCCCACATGACTGATAACGTTAATATAGCTGAAACCGCAACAAAATGGAGGTTTCAACCAGCTCTTGTGTACGTAAATACCGAAAAATATTATTCAGACGTCAGGATTTACCACGGATGTTGAATACGACTTTCAACATGATAGAATATATATTTTTATTTACGGTTTAATAGTACCTTTTATTTATTCTTGTAATCCCGTCATCTCACTTACACTGCACCTACCACATTTTTTCTCTGCATCACCCAAAAATTGACTGGAAGAAAATGCGTAAGTCCGCCTGCATAGGCGGACATACAATCAATTAAACTACAATACACTTTAAACAATTTAAACTACGATAGCCACAAAAAACGGGAAAAATTATTTGATGATTTCCCACCTCAAAAAAAGATGTTCAAACTGCTCCCGTCCCCAATATAAGCATTACACCACAACTTAAAACTACGATAGCCACGCGTTAACCATCCTGTAAGCAAGCAGGATATAAAACCTCTCCAATACCGGTAACATCCCACATTACTCAGATAACGTTAATATGGCTGAAACCGCAACAAAATGGAGGTTCCTACCAGCTCTTATGTACGTAAACACCGAATAAAATTGTATTCAGACGTCAGGATTTACCACGCGTGTTGAATAAAAAGTGTCTACTTTCAATATGATAGAATATATATTTTTATTTACGGTTTAATAGTACCTTTTATTTATTCTTGTATTCCCGTCATCTCGCTTACACTGCACCTACCACCATTTTTCTCTGCATCACCAAAAGGTTGACTGGAAGAAAATGACTTAGCCTTAGTGGTCTAATGACACAATTTAAACTACGATAGATACACAATTCTCTCGACAAGTTAACCATCCTGTAAGCAAGTAGGATATAAAGCCTCTCCAATACCGGTAACATCCCACATTGCTCTGATAACGTTAATATGGCTGAAACCGCTACAAAATGGTGGTTCCTACCAGCTCTTGTGTACGTAAACACCGAATAAAATTGTATTCAGACGTCAGGATTTACCACGCGTGTTGAATAAAAGGTGTCTACTTCCAACAAGATAGAATGTAGCGAATAATATCAGGAATTTGTTTCCAAATTGTGACTGCATTAAAATATACTCGTATGAAATTGAGCATCTAATTGCTCAATACCATTTGCAAATCCGGTCAATAATAAGATCACGTGTAAATGGAAACTGTCATGTAACAGAATAACACAAACTGAAATATATCGTCACCACCATTAGATTGGCTACAAGGTTGTGCCTATGCAAGTATTCCCCGCTAGCTAGACGAGAACAACCAGAGATAATGTGACGGATTGATTCACTCGGACAGTGACATGCCCGATAGATGTCAACCATGCCGTCCTTCACAATAAATCTCCGGTAGTTATTCGTCATGATAACTTCGTCCATAATTGAACAGACAAAACCTTCGGTTTCTCCAAAGAGGTCACTGAAACGTAGCCAGGCTACGGACGCCTCGCAAACGCTTATTTTTGCTTTATTCAATAATCCATAATGATGCCGTTTTCCGGTAAAGATTTATTTTTTTAAGTTTTATATAGAATATTGCACAAAAACAAATATGGCATCAAACTCAATTATCCGTTTTTAATGAATGTAGAAGTTTGCATGTTAATCATTCACGCCGAACGGGCTGGCTTCATATTTGCACAAAAAATAGACTGATCGACAAGTAGGAATTTCCACTTAGTATGGAACTTTCATTTCAGAAATGAAAAGCCAGGCAAATTCATTTCAAATAAACCATTTACAGGTACTGGCCGAATACTGGGCCAGGCAAGGTATTTAACTAGTTTTGCCACGTACACGCTAAGAAGAAGAAGGCACTTTTGAACTGTCAAAATGTCGGTTAGTCAAAAAAGAGAACCTAAATTGCATGTTGCAAAACGTAGGTTTCTGTGGAGAAGAACGTGCAAAACACTCCATGGTAATTCTTCTACATCGTGTTATGAGTTACAAAAATCTTGGTTACATATTTTCTTGTCGCTTCTATTTTGCGAGCACTATGTAACTACATATTGATTGAAATTAGCCACTAGCATTAATGAATAGATAGGTTCCTAATCATTTTACGATAATAACATTACACAAGGTTGACCTAATTCTTTGCAGAAACTACTCGTTCAAGCACCACAAAGTGCTGTGCATCAGACTTTCATATTAAACTCAATTCGCAGCTGCTTCAAATTGAGTTATAGGAAAATCCGAGGCTTGCTTAAATACATTATGTTCTACTTACATATACGTACATCGAGTTATGTATGCAGCATAATGTTTAGCTTTTTTATTCCTAATACATTTTTGATGGACGCGGCTGGTGGGATACACTAATCTTCTTTCTACCAACCAAAATCAATATTTTAAAACATTTTTTGTATTGTGGTGGAATGGATTGAGTATGGTTTCCGCACTTAGTCATATGTGACCATTGTGTGTGGGCCATGACTGCCAAAACCTTTGGTGAGCTTATTCCAACCAGGCCATCTGTCTCTAAAAACTGATTAGGCCTCTAAAGTTTTTCGGGACGTCTGTCAGGGAATTCGGGAAACCTAAGAAAACATGTGCATGTATCAGTAACACCTGTGCCGTCAAGAAGCAGATGCGCAATTGCCTCTTTCTCCTCCAAGCATGCACTGCACAGGGGACTGTCTGTGATGGTGTTTAATGGTGTACCAAATAAACGTGTTTTCTTTCTTTCTGATGCCTGTTCTGTGAAGGTACTTATTTAGTGTATTTTATTTCACATTTTTAGCAGTATTTATTAACAAAATCTCTCGCATCATTTTGACTTTCCTTTGAGGTGGTCACTCAAAAGGACGATGAGGAAAGAACCCCGAATTCTGAATATCCCTCAACATTTTTGGTTACCGCTTCAAAGCATTCTCGGTTCCAGGATTTTACAAAGAAACCATTATTATTAATAAACTTTGAATGAAATAAGCTGTAAAGTATAAGAATTCCATTTTCCAACTGAACGAAAGGATATCAATTTTCGCTTGGGAACTTAATCCGTTCATTCGATTATAACTGGGTCGTTTGTATAGGGCCTCGACTGAACTCCGATGGATAAAAGCGGTGCTTATTTGGTTGTGCTAGAACTTAACTTAGTGTATTCTGCCTTTCGTAGACCGTTGTTTCCCGTGCTGTTTAAATGTGACTTGTTTTTGTCAGTGGGATATCATCAAATTTTATTTTATGTTCTTTATTTATTTTACAATTGACAACAATCTTTACAAGCTAATGTGATAGAGTATTTTGTTTGTCTACTTATTCATCTTAAACTATAATTAGTTGTAATTATAATTAAATTAAATGAATAACTTAAATATAAGGTAAAATGATTCGTCTCGCTCTGGGGAGAACGAGAGAGAGTTTTACTGAAACCCATAAGTGATCCTTCATTTTGACCTTTGCGTTCCAGAGTCACGGTACCTCATTCAAATAAGCCTACTACAACCCTGAGAGAAATGGGCCCTAACAGGCCCCGATCAATGGTCTAAATCTGACTATAATTCAAAGCAAAACTGAAGTATTTTTAGTAGCCTCGATGTTATTGTAGTAACTGAATTGACTTCTGACGTAGCTAAGTGACTTATCTCGTGATTGCTCGTGGAATCGCTAAATTATTCGTGCTATAACATCGACAAATGCCGGCGACGTCACGTCACGACAAATCGAATGTCACCTATTTCTGTCGCACGCTAATGGCGACCGACCGAGCCTTTTGTTTGCCTTTCAGTCGGCGCCTACTTATAGCTTGACAAACACACCCAAAACGCTCACTGTTTGTCTAGTCTAAGAGCCACTGTAATAATCCAGGTGGTCCAAAGACGCCTTTTAGCCGATTTTTTTTCACAACGCCTTCTAGTCCCAAGCTAAGCAGAGCTTGTGTTAAGGTGACAACAGATAAACATACTTTTATATTTTTTATTTCATACATATTATAGATAAATTACAGCCAGACACAGAACAAAATGATCGTGCGTATCACACAAACATTTGTCCTGGGTTGGGAATCGCACCCAGGACCTCGTTGCAACAGTCAGGGCAACTAACCACTAGACCAACAGGCCAGTCCAAATTATCCGAGATGCAACCAATTTCAGGTTTGGCGAATCCTCAGGTTTCAAATTAAGCCTCTATCCTGCGCCTGAAGCCCCCATTCTCTGGCTTAAACTGCAGTTCCCTGATCTTAGTAACAATGCTCTGAATTAAGTCGCATTTCCCCGATTTAAACCACGAATGTAGATATGGCTTAAATGCGGTTTGGCTAAAAATACCATTCTCCCCGCCAGCCACAATTTTCAGAATAAGCCGTATTTAAGTGGGAATTGGTTTGGTTAAAGGTAATAAAATCAATGTGGTAGATTTGGTCGAGATTTGCAATCCTACTTGGATAGGGTTCAAACCACAGTTCAAACCGCTTCTAGTTATTCCCTAGAAATAGTTTCCATATACATACTCGTAAATATTAAGGATGCGTAATAAATTAATTATGCCACGCTTTTGCGCGACCAGAGACCTCTCTCGATATTTTTTCCAAATTGCCATTGCCACTTAACGTGGCAATGTCGGCAGCCTTCTTGGCACGTTTCCGGATAACGGAGATATGGAGGGATACTTTGATGCCTGAGAATATTTTGATTAAGTCAAGTGATGCCATTGGTTGTTCAAAATTCATTCAGCCAATTACAGCAACTAGTATTCGCCCTTATATTTTTATTTTTGTGAATTAAAACCATTATTACCATACCACAAGACATTTAATCAAAATTTAGAGAGACCCTATGAATGTTCGGTAACGTAACCATAGCGCGATTCAGAAAACACTTCTCAACTAACAGCGCCATCTAGTATCCAAATTATTCACTATTTTCTACGGCTTAGGAATACAAGATTATACAATTTGTCACATTTGACGTTTTTTAAGTACCCTGATGAAATGATTTTGACATGATATAAAAGATTTTGACGTGATATAAAAGATTTTGACGTGATATAAAAGATTTTGACGTAGACTCATTCGCGATCGTTTTCATTCCAGAATCTGTACCAAAGGAACGTGTAAAGGAATAAGATTGTTCCACTTTCTTCCTTCCCGTTATGAAGTGTTCAAACAACGGCCGCCATTTTACTTCATTTCAGTCGTTAAAGTTATCAGTAATGTGGCCGCGTTAACAGCGTATGAAGGCGTTTTATTACAAGAAGGTTCTAACCTAACTAAACAAAGGGCGAAGTATGTCGTATTTCTGGTGCTTGGCTGGCGAGTTTCTCCGTGCAAACAGAGTTTTTTCTATACAAACTTAAACATCCCTTTATGTCAAGGGAATTTAATTATTTGACTTGCTCCTCGCGCGGATGACAGTAGAAAATAGAGGCTATATGTTACGTGAAAATTAAGCTTTCTAATGGTGAAAGAATTTTTGAAATCGGTCCATTAGTTTATGAGTGAAATCGTAACTAACTAAGAATCAAAGCTTTTCTCTTATATTAGATAGTATTTTTTCCCTTGCTTTAATTAACTATTTTCTCTTTTATACACCTACTATATTATCTCTTCACGGCCCTAGGCTGATTGGTAGAGAATGCCTAAGTCTGCGATTGTACTATACCTATGTTGCAAAAAAAAATAGTATAGACATCTCAACACCGTAAATAATAGTAAGCTAGAGATACTAAAAACGTTGAGTAAATAATTTAGCCTTTTAAAATCTACGCTAAACCTGTGAGTCACAAAGATAGATAGTCATTACGACTTCGTGCCAAAGATCACATTTAGCCAATGTCATTGATGGAAAATAATAGGAGATAATTTCTTCTTGGTCTTGCAGCATCTACACTAATATTATAAAGAGGAAAACTTTATTTGTTTGGTTGTAATGAATAGGCTTTAAAACTACCTTTTTTAAAAATTCTAAAGCTACATTATCCACGAGTAGCATAGGCTAAATTTTATTTTGGAAAAAAATAGAGTTCCGTAAGATATTTGGGTTTTTCGGACACAAGGTGTAAAAAATCATGTTACATATAATTTATATGGCAGAACAACGTTTGCCGAGTCAGCTAGTTATTTATCCAAACTCTTGCTGCTGCCAAAGGTTTCGCCCGCGTGATAGCAGAAGTCTAATTTTTTTTTTAAGTTTCTATGTACTATTCCGGGACATGGTCTAGTCTACCTATGTACCAAGTTTCTTAGAAATCTGTTCAGCTGTTCGAGCGTGAAGAAGTGACAAACATGGTACCTACACACCAAAACTTTTTCCTTACTCAGTAACGCAACGAACTAGAAATATAATATTCCATACTCTTTTTTATTATTTTGCTTTGTTACCTATTGTATGGCCTGCGTCAAATAAATTATAAACTATTCTATAAGTACTATAAAGCATTTTTAAAATAAGTTCAGTAAAATCTTGATAGTAGTATCTCTAAAAAAAATACCACCAGACGGACAGAAAGTAAATATTGTCCCATCAGTATGTATGTGGTGACGTCAACAATACTAGTGTCGTTTTACATAACCCTTTACTTTCCTATGCGGATCTAAAAAAATGGATTCCCTTTGTATTGTTAACGTAATACAAAATATTGGCACACGCACCCTTTTAAGAAAATGCTCGCGGTTTTAGTAATACAATCTGTTTTTTTTTGTTGATGTATACTATCGGAATACAAAGAGTAAAGGAACACGAAAGGGCTTTAGTTAGTAAAAGTCATTACATCTTGGACGGAAGGAATTATATTAAATAATTCCGACATAAAAGTAGAAATAAATTACTCAGAGACTCCCATATGCCAAAAGACACAAAGGGGCCCCCAAAAATCCACTGGATGCAAAAAACACAGGACAATTTGATTTGGCAACTTTTCGTTATCATCATCACCATTGCAGCCGAAAATCGTCCACTGCTGGACTTAGGCCTCCCTCAAGCATGGTTTTGCGTCACGCACCTATCGGAATCCCGCCACACTCACCAATTTATCGGTCCACCTAGTGGGAGGCCTTCCAAGTTTCCAACCCTACGTCTTTCGTTACGTGATCGCCACACCCAGCCTGGCCACTCCAGAGTCTTTCGTCCTCATTGACAATCTGTTCTGCGAGTAATGTCGACCATCTATATGGCGACTCTCAGTGGATGCTGCAGTTAACGTTGCTACGTTAACGGTACGCCCTACTGGGCACAAACAATTAATGAGTTTACCATCGATTCGAAGAGTGGAAGATTTTATCATAAATGATGATGATGAGAGCAGTGGTGGCCCAGTGGTAACTGCCCCGACTTGCAAGTTGTAGGTCGCGGGTTCAAACCCAGTCAGGCGCATTACTTTGTGTAATTCATTTCATCACCACTGCTCTCAAAACGGTGAAGGAAAACATCGTGAGGAAACCGGCATGTCCTAGAACCAAAAATTCGAAGACATGTGACATCCACCAATCCGCAATGAGCCCGCGTGGTGGATTATGGCCCATTCCCTCTCCAAGAGAGGAGGCCTGAGTCCCAGCAGTGGGAACATTATAAGACCGATAATGCTAATGATGATGATGACAATGTTTTATAACCTAATTCTCCGATAGATACCTAAAGTAGAAATCCTATATTATAAGTTTGGAAGCAATCAAGGCTTTACCCCGACGTAGACAGGCTCTTACACTACGAGTATTCGCTTAGCGCCACAATACAGCTTAAACGGATCCTTTTATTGAAAGAACCATCGCCATTGTCGAGTTCTCAGAGCAATCGATACTCAATAAGTAGTTCAATTTGTATAGAAAATGTGTTTATAATAGAAATTGCATAATTTTTTAAAGTGACTGACAATTCCTCCGCAATCAACTTTGTCGCTTTCCCGCCTGTACTTTGTAGCGGTAACCAACGATTTAAATACAGAACATGGAATGCCGCTATTTTTTTTCTCTATGGTTTATAAAATACTTATCGGAATTTTTGGCAGGATGTCTTTTTTCTCGGGTGGCTTTTCGAGTGAAGTTCAGAGGTAGTTTAAATTACTGGATATTGTGAAATAAATTGTGTAGTTTTGTAAATCAAGTATTTTCACCACTGGAAAATATGTATGTGGAATTATTGGAACAGACGCGATGTCAGTAAGATAGAACAGTGAGTTTTATTATTATAGTATTGACTATGTAAGCGAAGCTTGTTGAAGAGGTGGCCGCGAATGTGTAACATTTGCATTCAAATGAAAACGAAACGACTGTATTGTTATAAAAACTACGTAGAATACACACTTTCTAAACATTTGTTTCTCAACGTTTGATTGGTTAAATGCTCTGCTGAAGCCATTTTAATTTATTTTTTTGTATTTAATAATAGTGTAGTTTAACGTTTGAATCCCCGACCGGTCCTATGAGACCGCGCAGTTATTGTTTTACTATTGTGTCTCGTTTCGCGGGTATCTGAGTAATTAATGGAGGTTACTTATGGTGCCAAATAATAAGAACTGTTTAAAACCATGGAGCATTGTCCAAACTTCCCACTAGCTGCTAGGACTAAATATTACCTACAACAGATGGAAGCAATCACAGTCACCATGCACTGGAGATCGAGGTCCTTGCCACCTCTTTCGTCCAGTGTCTAAAAAGGTTTTCATTGTTACGAATAAACCATTTCTATAACACTTTTAAATAGGTGCCAACTACTAAAGCAAAGATTTTGTTAAAGTTTAGTATAACATCATCCCTTAAAATAAATTATGAAATAACTTTTGTCACTATTTTCGTGTACAATAAAGTTTATTCTATTCTATCCCTCCGTTCAATTGAATTTTAGATCGTGTCATATCGCTATGTTAACAAGGAAGTAATATTTGTTCCGTAAAGCCACGCTTAAGAAGTTTTCACAAAACATTCTCAGCTTCGTCTGGTGTTACCAGAGATTTTATTTATTTTTCCTGAATAGCAACCCTGAAGGATTTTCAAGAACATTTTGACATGCTCCATTTTTCTATTCATAACCAACACCAAACGCACATTTCTAGTTCTATTTTATTTTCCGTATCCCTTTACCTACCTCGTTTAAAAAAGCGATATATTTTTATCGCTTTCCCAAATGTTGTCAACTTGAATCTGGCAACACTTACCTTCGCGAACAAGGGCCCTTGAATTTTAATAACGTTTGAAAGTTTCTCCGCCGGTATTTTGTTAGTCACTTGTTAAGTTAAACCAAGTTGTATGCACAGTGTTGCCAGACGATGCTTGGGCTTTGTTACTTGATATTTGTGTTTCAAATAAGAAACAGAATACCGGAACAAACGCTTTTGATTTATGGGTAGATCGATGTCTTATTATACGTCTACAAACTACCCTTCGCATCTATCTACGCAAGGATTTAATTTTTTTTTGAAATTGTCTATTTTTCTCTACTAATAATATGCATGTTTTATACGAGCAGAAGTAGCCCAGTGGTATCACTATCTACTTATGAGATGAAAGTCGCGAGTTTAAATCTAGCCAGGGACATTACTTTGTGTAATTTATTTCCACATCACTGCTCCCAAAACAGTGAAGGAAAACATCGTGAGGAAACCGGCATGTAAACTCAAAGACTTGTGACATCCACCAAATCTCGCTGGGCCCGCGTTGTGGATTACTTTCCTTTCCCTCTCCTAGAGAAGAGGCCCGGAGTCCCAGCAGTGGAAACATCATAAGGCTGATTATGCTAATATTGTTACGTAATATGCACCCAAAAATTTTTTTTTCTTATATTATATCGTGCAATCAGTCTTCTCTTCTTCTTCTGACTATGAGCAGATGCGTTTGGCGAAGAATTCTTGTGGAGTGATATTTCTCATTAGAAGTATCCTCCTTACTAATATAATGGCTCATATACTGCCTAGTTCCATGACTCTGTGTCTCTTTAGTCTGTGCACACAGTCTGGTAGTGTCGGCTGGACATTTAACTGGTTTGGATGTTTCTCCAGTCTAGTTTTATATTTCACCCAAACCTTCCTCCTTCAATCCGTTAAGTAATTATTGAGTTTATCGCAAACAGACAGAGAAACACGGTGGGAGACTAAGTAATAGATATGTATGAAAGTGCATGATCTCATACAAAGAAGATTTACAGCACCACAAGGAAATGAGAAAATATGCTTCAGCTGATTCAAACAAACATTCTGCTTCTATTTCCTTTGTACACAGATTAATAACATAAATATGCATTGTATGTAGAACGAAACCGCACACTAGGACTCTGAGAGAACAGAATAATAATAAGCTATTACAAAGTAGAAAAACAAATATTCTGTAAGGAAGAAAAATAATTAAATTCAGGCGGCAGTGGCTGTTCTTTGTTCCGATCGAAAAAACTCATTACAAACTTTATAGAACGCGACGACAGTAGAAGAGCATGCATAAAAAGATCATTTAAAATTTATTAATGGAATATCGATCGCAGCTTAGTTAATTTTCTTTTTATAAAAGTAACAGTCTGTACAGTCACTAACCTAATTTTTACAGCAACCCTCGAGACATAACCGCCCGTTCTTATTTTAATAGTTATTTGTGCAACAAGAGAGCAAAGTTGGTTTTTGCCGCGAGTGTTGATTTTGAATCCCGAGTAAGCGAAGGATTCTATATTTGAATCACGAGCGTAGCGAGTGATTCTAGGTTAGAATCCTGAGTGCAGCGAGGGATTCAAAGACACGAGATGCAAATAACTTTGGTCTCGTGTAGCACATACAACTTTTCACTTCAGCAGCGAGAACAAATAATATAAAGGTAATAAAAATTGAACTTGGTAATATTTAAACCACATGTACTTATATTTGTAAAAATTAAAAGTTAAAAGTAAAATTATTGCAGTTTTTCAAATTAAAAGTAACAGTTTTATTTGGAACCGATATTGTTGTGTTAGATTAATTGCGGTGTTAAATCGCAGACATCATCACTGGATTAACTCATATTTATTTATTATTATTAAAATAATATCCAACGTGTATCGCACTTTGTAGCTAGCGAACAGAAGAAGAAAACAATAAAAAATTAAAGCCCGCTATTTTTTAAAGATGCGTTCGGAAATTGCACTATTACTAAATTATTCTGTCACAATAAAGATTGTTAAAACTAAATAATTATGTAGATACATGATAAACTTCGTATTTTTTAATTCAACATCTCTTTATTTGATCATAAAAAAATATAATTCGATTATTAAGAGAAAAGTATAATAATTACATTTAAACCTTGATTTGAAATTTTATAGGTGACGTATTTCCGAACGTTTTATTGTTGGTTTCTTTTTTGAGCCTATTATATATGGATTTGAAAATCGAACTTTGAATCGACTTGTTTCTATCTCTCGCTCTTTTCGTATCGAAGTGAAAGTGACAGAACAAAGTGAAGTTCAAATCTTTCGAATGTTGTGAGTAGACCCAGCACTGACTCGGCATTTAAAAAAAAAAATTAAAAAGTTACTTTGTCTCACGCTCGCAGCAAAATCGAATTTTGCTCACTGTCTTTAAACTGCAAAACATACTTGTTTGAGGTGCTGAGGTGAAAAAATAATTAATTATTTGTTTTTTAAAAAAGAACAGGCCTTTAACGTCGCGCGTTCGTGTTTCCCCTTTTTATTTTTTATTGTAGAAAAGCGTTTACGGGCGGCTCAACAAAAAACTTGAGAGTAATAACAAAGCTACATGTTTTCCGTGATTTGTGCCGCGGCTACGGCCCCACGGCACGCATAACCGTATTCTTCCATCGATTATTTCCTACATTTACTGTTAAAGTATACTATTTCCCCGGCGAGGCTCCGACCTCTACGTGTATTGAATTAAAAAAAAAAAGAAACTGAGAACCGCTTTTTTCACGCAAACGTATTCGTGAGCGTGAAATATGATCGGAAGTGCGTACTGAAAACTAAATTCCTATCGAAGAATTCTGAAATCAAACGGACGAAAACTGTAAATTGCCTTTTTATTTGAAGTTCTATAATTTTACGACAAAAACGTTATGATCTTGACTTCAGTTTTCCCTAGAGGCCTTCTGTAGAAAGAAAAAATGAGAAATAAATATAGTGACTCTTTTCTAATTCTGAATAACCGAGTTTAAAACTAGACATAATAGATCACGTAGATTAAGTAATCTTAACACGCATGAAAGACTACATTCTCGCTGAAAGCGATATTTTACACGGAATAGCCTCGCGAAATTAACGGCTTAGAGCAAAAAAGTTTCAAACTTAATCCTACGTTTCTCGCCTTTCCTGAATTTACATCTAAGTTTAACGAATATTTTTCCTAATACTCATCAAAACTTTAAAAACTACACGAGTTCGGTCAAAACTTTTTATGACATACCTGAAATAAGTCAACTAGATTTAAAAGGAATTGATTACGTCAAGAGTTTCTGACACCGTCAATCAAATATCTATCCCGTAGGCTTAATTTAAATAATGATTTTTATACAACTTAAAGCCACCGTTTAAAGGTACTTGTAATCATGACGAAGGAACTAAAGGAGAAGGGGAAAGACAAACGGAATCTAAGCAAACAGAATGATACCAAAGTGAAGAAAGCGTCCACGTTCGACTCTGACAAGATCAATAAACGCACGAGGGCAAGCAACATCAAAGAAGAAGGATTCTACAAGTTCAAGAATATGATGATACGTAACATTAAATTACAATCAAAACCCAATCCTCAGAAGGTAACGAAACGAGGTAAAAAGAGCTTGAAGAAAAGTGGAAGACCCTTAAAGTAATCTCCATATATCAAGCTAAAGGCTCCGCGAGTACAATACCACGCCGATGTCCCCTCCCAGTGAATCTTAAAAGATACGTTTGTAAATTTATTTGTACTGTAACAGTATTGAGTATTTGAATAAACATTATCTGTTATACGAAACACGTTTTTCACAGGATTACTGTAGACATAACGTAAGCCTTGTTTACATATTATGGCTCCTGAAAGCTTGTACAAAAAATTGTGAAATAGAGATTTTAAGCCGCTTTGGTTAAAATATTACACAATCCGACAAGAGCGAAGCCTGAAGCGCGGCGGACATGTTTTATTTTTTTATTCTTTACCCGAAGTGAATAAAGGAATATCGAGACCGAACTAACGTTTGATTCGTTTGTGTTTCATTCATGAAATATTAATCGGGACATACCCGCCGTTGTGGAGAGCTTTGTACAGCACTATGTAAATACGAACGTTGTTTGTTAAAAACACAGTTTCAAGAAGACTTCTGAACTTGCTAACAATGTACTTTTTCCCAGCAGTAGCAATACGCTCAGGTGCTTTAAATAATTTTATCTGTAAGCTTGTTTTATTTTTGTCACAAAACTTTTGAGTGGAAATGTATGAATTGCGTCGAGCTTTCTGCACGGGCCGACGAACTTTATTGAAAACCTCTGTCTGAATGGAAAAATACGAGGGAACAGTCTCGGTTTACGACGTCAAATAATAGACTCGTCTGAAATATACGTCATTTTACGTGGAAACTTAATGCGCTTGCAATAAACCGCTTTTCCTGAGTTTGAACAACACGGCGAGCGGATTTCAGAGCTCTGTCATGAATGCAGTACTTATTTAGAGTTTTATATGCTGCGGTCGAATTAATCTTTATACACCTTGTCTGAAACGTCAACACACAGCAACACAGCTCAAACCACTAAACGGATTACGATGAAATCCAGCATGCAGATAGCGATGGAATTTACAGGATGTCCCAAAATTTACCCCATTATGCAGTGGGAAATCAATGGATGATTTCTCAAAAGCACCTCTCGCTACTATGCCTGGCAGACTTTTACTGACTTGTATCATTCAGTTGCTCTTAGATTCCAGGACTACAGAATTCCTTTCAAGAATTCCTAGGGACTTTTCTTTTCTTTCTTCGCAGAAGTAGGTAACTGTATCCCATTCCCTCTCGCTCTGGACCATGGCCTGAACCAGAGCCAGACGCGAGAGGTCGCCACCGCCGATCGCCTCCACGAGGACCCGGTGTTGCTCCGCCCAAGCGGAGTGCGGATACATACCTTCACATATATTCCCGCATGTCCTCTGGGCGGCCTGTACAATCGTGACACGGGCGTTTCGTTCACCTGAATCTTAAACCAGAACGCCAGCCGCCATCGGGAGGTTTAGCCTCTGCTCAAAGAGGGGCCTTACCGCCGCAATCGTAGCGTACCAAACCCTCTAAGGGAATGGAAACGGGGTTCCAAAGTTTGTATGGAGAAACCTGCATTCACGTGAGTCGCTAACAGAACATATAAAATATATGATGTGGAAAAACCTGAAAGTTAAATATTTGCGAAATGTCACGTTTTTATTCAGCTTTATGTAATATGATTATGATTTATTAGTTATGTGCTAAATGACATCACAAATAAACACAGCCGTGCCCCCAAAGGACAAAATATTTGCCAAACGTGTGTGACATATTCTGTAGGCAAACATCGCAAAGATTACAATTTACATTTATCTCGTACGTCAGCTGTTTCCACTTTATATTAGTGTATCGTAACATAAACAGTCTGGGGTTATATATTGTGGCGAATCTCGACATTTCGCAATAGTGTGCGCGCTTCTAAACAAAATGTACGAGAAGATCGCCAATGATTTTGTTCTGAGTGAGTTTTATTTCTTTTCGTTATTTTTTTTGTGCCTGCTCTGTTTTTTTTTTGTATATGTGTCCTTTACGCTCGATCGGTTAAACGAGGATAAATTTTGGCCGTGTAAAGTTGTGTCTGTTCCGGGTGTGTGCCCCATAATTGATTTCAGACTGTTGTTTTTGTAATCGTGCGGATAACTCTGAAACAGCGATGTAGGATTTTGTATAATAATTCCTACTAGGCGACATAGATGTCGTTGTGCCATGTCTTGGAATAACATAGGATACTTTATGCAAGTTCCCCCAGGATAGTTTTCTAGTTTATCGTCGGCGAAGTCGCTGACAGACACTAAGCTAGCTAGCTAGTTTATAAACTGCAAATTGTTTAGAAGAGAAATTTTAAGTTTAGATCAGATCATAAGAGGACAAGAATGTTTTGAAACAAGTTAATAATTTTGCAGAAGTTTTTATTAAAAATGTCCGCCATCTTCTTGAGTTTAGTTTTAGAGTGTTTTTAGTGAAATGTTGATGTGATTTTGTCTACAATAAAGATACTTGAGACGGACTTTATTGCTCTAAGATTCCTTTGTTAATTGTTCAACAGTAAAATCTTTGTATTGTAAACCTCAAGGAGATACATAGTTTGTTTGGTTTGATGAATATTTGAATTGTTTAGTTAAATAATTCTTACATATAACTTCGCGATTGTTGACTACCTACGAGTTTTTGTAGTACCTAGTCACGGTTTTCAAATTCCAGATAATATCTTCTATCTTTATTTTATAATAGCTTCTACCAGCAGCATCACCTGCATAAAAGTATAAAATGAATAGCCTGTGTTACTCAGTGAAAATGTAGCTTTCTAATGGTGAAAGAATCTTTGAAATCGGCCAAGAAGTTTTTGAGTTAAATCGTAATATATAAACAAACTAAAATCTAATCTTTCCTCTTTAAAATATTATAGAATAGACTAGAATGGCTGAAAACAATACATTCATCATCATCATCTGCCTAGCCTTTTCCCAACTATATTGGGGTCGGCTTCCAGTCAAGCTGGATTTAGCTGAACACCAGTATTTTACGAGGAGCGGCTGCCTACCAGACCTCCACAACCCATTAACTGGGGTAACACGGTACTTCATGGCAAGACTGGAGTCAGATTTACTGGCTTCTGACTATCCGTAACGACTGCCAAAGATCTCCAAATGACAGCCGGGACCAACGGCTTAACGTGCTTTCCGAGGCACGGAGGAAACTCGTTATGTTAAGATGGTCACCCATCCACAGACCAACCTAGGCAAGCGTTGCTTAACCTTGAAGATCGACCTGTGCGGCTGTTATTATCTAGCCACGAGCTCCTCCTTGAAAACAATACATTAATTAATACAATACATGCATACAACACGTCATTAAGACAGAAAACGCGCAAAAAAACCTCAAACTTTAAAAACGTCAACATTTATAAAACATCGTATTATTTATCCACAAAGTTAAATCCACAACTTGAAACAAAAGTTTCGCATTGTCCGAAAGAGAAAGGGTACGTTTACTACAATTTGAGATTTTGTCAAAACACAATGGTTTCCGCAGTGCGACGCAATAATTCGGCCGCCCTTAAGGGTGCCTTTCTACCAAAGATGTGCGAGGTAGCGAGGTGGCCCGCGACAAAATCTCACTTATTTTGCCTAGCAAAGCAATGGTGGAAAACGGCTAGCGATGTTAGGTATTTCTACTAACAAAACTACGTGAAATGAAAGCGAGTAATGTGTGCACACACCGCTGAAAAGAATCCGCTACGCATCCTAGCAGTAAACCGTTTCACAGCTTCGCTCCACATCCTCGTACCGCGCAAACTTCGCAAGTCCCTAGTGGAAAAACACTTTAAAACGAGAGGAAACTTACCGCGCCTGTTTAATAAGTAATCTTCACGTCCCTGCTGAACATCTTTTCCTCGTAATTTATCGTGATGTAGAAGCAAACCTTGAATTTAAATTACACCTGAATGCTGTCGTAAGTCTTCGGGAAAGTTCGGCTTTTATGAAGATGAAGTAATTTATAGTCGAATGAAAAGTTGGGGAACGATTGATCGGAGTTGTTTTTAGTGGCGATACTGTCTTTTGATGGCATTAACACCCGTACCTATTCCAAATCATTTCTTTCACTTGATTTATTTATTTATTTATTTGAACTTCATGCAACAGTTAAGGTACACAGGCGGACTTAATGCCGTAGGCATTCTCTCCCAGTCAACCTAGGGTGGTGAAGAGAGAAGGTGGCAGGTGCATAAAAAAAAAAAGAAATGTATAATTAGAAATCGAGGGTACATAATTATATATACAAATAAAATATACTTACATATATATCCAATATAGTATATACCTACATATATATATCTATATAAAATGAAGGAAAGAGGATATTGAAACGACTCCGCTACTTGTGTAGAAAATAATTCCTCAACTTCCGCTTAAATGCATAGTGACTGGTGGCCGTCCTGATGTCGAGAGGAAGCGCATTCCACAGAAGTATGGACTGTATGTGAAAGGAAGAATGAACAAAATCAGAAGTATGAGAAGGACAAAGCAGTAGAAGATTGTTAGAAGAACGAAGACTTTTAGCATGGGAAGAACATAAATATTGAAAATGTGATATAAGATAAGAAGGGGGGGCTAGGAGAGTTGAGCAGTGAGAAAAGAGTAGTCAGTGTTGATTCAACCTCCCTCCATAAAATTGTCAGTTATAGTAGCTTGTTATTTATTGTGTCATTTATTTTGGCATTAAATTCTTCGAGTCGAGAGTTTTTTTCTGTTGATATGGCGTCTGAGTCGAGTAGTTTGGAGCAAGTTTCAGTCTAAAGGATTCAGAATAGTGCACTAGCTGAGTTTTGCGGTTTCAGACGCGTCTTTGAATACTGTTCCGCTTCTATTTGCTGTAGCGTGCTGTTGTAAAGTTTATTGTCTTCTTAAATAAATGGACTATCCAATACATTAGTTTTTTACTAAAACAATATTTTAATTTGAGTTGCAGAGCTAACCGCGTTCTTCAAAACAAACAAACTCTTCAGCTTTAACTTTAAGCTCTTTAGCTTTAAGCTGGCATATCATGCAATGACTTTTCCCTTTCTATAGTGCAGCAGGACAGCGTGTCAGACTTTTACTGATGAAAATCGCACCTGTGTCCTTCAGTCATCAATGCTGTACCTGAAGTTGTTTGATGACATCACACTTTAAAAAAAGTGAACATAAATTATGTTTAATTATATATTATTGTCCATTTTATATTATCATAATATTATGTACTGAACTATTACGATAAAAGGCATTTTTTATATAATTTTGAACTGCAACCAAACTAAGTCATAAGTACATCGATCGCATACTATGTTTACTTGCTACCAGTTGCTGTAAAAATAGCAACATTCAATACGGCCTACCTTACAACAAACTATACAAAATTGTGCCGTGAAGCAATTACTTTTTCTAAGCACCCCGTGGGGAGCAGAATGTAACAATGGCACGCATGTTGTAACTTATTATGTGGGCATAGTACGACACGACATAAAGGTTCCATCGGGGTTATTCATCAACGGAGATATTCTCAGATTAAGTGTGACAGTACAAACGAAGTGATGTCAACATTGACACTTTGTCAAAGTCTTATGCTTATCTCTAACAGACCCCGCACTTTATGGCCTATGATTTCGTACAGCTAAGGAGTAGAATTCCCTGCCGGAGTCTGTGTTTCCTGATAGCTACAACTTAGGACCTATGTACATCGCCTGTCCTACTTTTAATGTATGTAAATTATCTGTGTACAATAAAGAATAAGAATAAGAAGAATAAGAATTAGGAGTCTTCAAGTAAGAGTGAATAGGTTACTTCTAGGCTAGCGTGCTCCATCGTCGGCCACATCATCGCTTACCATCAGGTGAGATAGTGGTCAAACGCGAGCCTATGTACAATAAAAAAAATTAAATGACCACTAGTCGCCGCCACTAAACGCGACCACTACTGGTTCAGACAGGCCACTACACGCTGCCACTGATGGCTGGATGCGGCTTTCAGTGGCTAACACTTGCAGCAGTTACTCAAGTAGTACTAGATCTGACGTGGGAGCGGGGAGAAGCCGACGACTGTATATATTCCACAACAACTTTTCACACAACGCCATCTAGTCCCAAGCTAAGCAGAGCTTGTGTTATGGGTACTAGATAACTGACAAACATACTTATATATTTCTAAATACATACATATTATTATAGATAAATTACACTCAGACACAGAACAAATGATCGTGCTCATCACACAAACATTTGCCCTGGGTGGGAATCGAACCCACAACGTCTGGCATAGCAGTCAGGGCCACTAACTACTAGACCAACAGGTCAGTCGACAATGTGGTCGTGTCGCAAGTCGAACGACTAAACGCGGCCACAAGTAGCGAGCGCCGTCGAATCCCGCAGCTTGTGGCTCGGACGCGGCCACTCAAAAGCTCGGTGTGCGCTGATGCTATACAAAATGTATGGAGAAACGCGTCCGCAGCTTGTGACGGCCACTAGTCGCCGCCACTAGTGGCTCAATGTGAGCTGTAATAGCTTCGAAGCTGACATTATTATCTTCAGCTTACAACAGTCCCATTGGCGTGTCTAGGGTTAATAAAGGTTTTTTTCGCCGTGAAAATCTACGGTTTATTCGCTGTGTGTAGGCAAGGTTGTCAGTGCTGTATGGATCACTGGAGGAGCTTGTTGACATACACGGCGGCGCTACGGCACGGAACCGTTGTATCGCGGTATATGGCCTCTTGTACACGGTATGCACAAGAAGTTACAGACCCCTTGAGAGCCCTACAAAAATTAAACGAAGTTAAACAAAACACGCCAAATAAAATAGCGCTTTATGATGTTAATAAACATAGGTACCATGGCATATGACTGAGCATCATAAGTGCAACTATTAAATCGTGTCGTACTTACAACTGTTCAGGTTTAAACATAACTCGTCCGCTGAAAAGCCAGTTTTCATGAAAACGTCGAACTTCGCGGTTGTCAATCCATTTGATGTGATGTCACACTTTTTGTATAGAAAAAACTATTTCTATTGGTTTTACGAATTGCGTGTTGATTGCAGAGCACTGACTGAAATCTGCTGGATTTTTCAGGTGTAGCTGTAGGTATGCATGCATTTTCAAAAAGGCATAGAGATAGAACTGAAATTTATGGACAGTTATCCGGTTTGAACTCAAATAGAACAGAAGTCAGTTATCTAGTTTGGATTCGTCAATTACAATGAATCGTGAATGAAAACTTGAAATCTCCAACGGTTTTTTTATAACAACCTATATTTCAGCTTCGAATCCACAACGAATTTTCCATTTCCGCATCACCAAAAATATAAACGAATTTCCATCTACCTATTCGATTCCATTCCCAAACTATTTCGAGCGCAAACTGAAAACTATAAAAAAGCATTTCCTGAAATATTCACTTCATGTACTTGTCAGGAAAGCTGAGCGCGAACCAGAACTCACGCGAAATAGTTCACAGAAAATATTTCCAATAAATGGAAACATCGGATCGCGTTGCCGGAAATATCGCGAACGATTACATCGCAGGAACGAAAATACATCTCTTCATTTCTTCTTTCTCATTTTAATTTAATTTAGGCCGGGGAAGCAATGGTTGCTACATAATTATACCTCACCTTTACTCTCATATTCTGTTCGGGACAGGTCATGAGGGAGGCTCGTCAGTTATTCAGGCGTAGCTAGACAGTTCCCAGTGGATTCTTAGAGCCTAACTATGTTATCCATTCTATTACCTAAATGTTGCTTTGGGCTAATTTTGGAGTACCGAACGTTACAAGCTTGACGTAGGTAGGTACTTATCTTAATTGCAATTGTTGTTTAGATAGTGTATCTACATTGTTTTCAGTTATTTTCTCCCCAAAACTATTTCCTTTTCTGAGGTGGGAACACAGAACAGTTGAATGGTGGGAAATTATAATACAGCTCTGGCTTGCAAGAGGTAGACTTTCTCTTACTAAAACCCACCTGCGTTCTTTCCCACCTGTGCCCTTTGCATTCCAGGACAGCGGTAACTCTTTCAAATACTCTTACAGTCTTTTCAGGTAGAACAAGATACATAGGGTTAATAAGTCTTTGTAAGTAGAATAACATGCTTAGACACAGTGCCGTAACTAGGGCGGTGCGAGCAGTGCCCAGGCACAGGGCGCAGACCCTGGAGGGGCGCAGAAATGACCAGACTAAGCCTGGTTAGAGCATTTTTCAGGGGCGCAGTTTTGAAAGCTCGCACCGGGTGTATAAAAGGCTAGTTACAACACTGCTTGGACAACAATGTAACTAACCCAGCTAAGTATATACCCGTAGAATTAAGTCACACCAATATTTCACCATCGTATTCCTATTAACCAAGAGGGCAAATCAAAACTTCGATATCGATACATACCAAAAGGAAAAATCCCCAAAAACTTTAAATGAGAATATCATTTCTCCAGCCCAAATATAGAAGAAAACAAAAAGATCGAGTTGAAACATCGAATCTGCATTAAAGGCACCGACACAAAAGCGGGTTTCAGACTTGAAATAGCTTTGAATATATTCATATGAGCCGACTATTTGACTCCGTACTAAATTCATGCACGGTCAAACTTTGTTTTATTTGTGGTGAGCGCCATTCTCGAGGGACGAACAGAATCGGACTGTCATTCTATTTCAATCGAGCAATCGATAGTCCCACATTTTAGCTGGAGTAAGCTTAAAGTTTTGGCTTTGTGTCTAGTTAGGGAAAATAGGTTAGAGTTTTAGGCGTCTTTTGCATATAGATACCGTTACCAGCGGTCTTGCATATTCTCCATAGAGATCTACGCTTTGGAATGTGCAATTATCAATAGGACCATTTTTCTGACAGACTGACCTCTTGGCCTTTCAAAAGTGAATGTATTGGTTTATTTGAAATTAGCTTTTACCCGCGGCTTCGCCCGCCCGCCCGTTACATATATAATAATTTTATGACGTAAGTAAACATATTTTTTTTAAATATAGCCTATACCACTCAGGAAGAAAGCTGCTTTCTATCAATATAATATACATTTATGTAATCGAACCTGGATCTTCAAAGATTATCCCATACAAACAAAAAAAACAAACTTTACCTCTTTATTATATTAGTATAGATAAATGCTTTTGACTTTTGACCTACTTCACGGCAAGCAACCATATAATACACAACAACAACAACATAATTAAGTACTAATAATAACAACCAATAGAAGTAATATGGACCCTGTATCTGTATAATAATAAACACTCACCATCAAAATGAGATAGTGGTCAAACGCGAGCTTATCAGACTAATAATTTATTATCAATAAGAAATACAATTATCATAAAAGTGAATTTTGGTATGTTTGTGTATGTGTAGATATGAGTATGTATGTTTGTTACTTGATTACGCTCAATTGGCGGAAAGCCTGATTTGTTTGAAATTTGGCACACAGACCTGGAACTTGACCTGAACCTTGGCTTGGACTAGGGCTTTCAATACCGGTATTACGGGATCCCGTAATACCGTGATCACGGATATATTTTGGTCTTTTTTCAATACCGGTATTGACTAGCCAATACCGTGATTACGGTATTACAATCTTTAATATACAGGGCTGTTTGGGTGTGCTTCAGAATGGCTGGTTGTATGTGGCGTTGGTCTATGAGAGTTGATTCGCAAATTGCTACATATGTAGATATAATAAATAATTGTTCTAAATAACATCATTTATTTAACATATGTTTGAAGTTACAACTAAATTAGACTAATGAAATAAATATGTAGCAATTATTATATTATTAACAAAAAACTTTACGCAATACCAGCCGGTCCCGGCTTTGCACGGGGTAGACAATTATTTATTTTTGGAAATTTGGATATAAAACATTTTTTTAGTGTTAGTTTTCTACACCTTCGGTTACAATGTTCAAATTTTACCAAGGATCCCTAATTTTTGTCAAAATGAAATGTAGCCTATGTCAAATTGGAAGAACGTAGCATTCTATTGGTGAAAGATTTTTTTAAATTGGCCCAGTACTTTTTGAGCCTATTCATTACAAACATACAAAAATAGGTACAAATCTTTCCTCTTTATAATATTAGTATAGACAAAAAACTTTACGCAATACATTTTGGGAAACTCTGTATGTTTGACTTAAAACAAGGAGGTGACCAGCCAACCAAACGTCAGGATTGCTGGTCATAAAAAATATTTTGTTTCTAAATACATATCCTATGTAGCAATTATTTATTATATATGTAGCAAATATAAGCAATTATGTAACGATTTTCGAATAAACGCTCATAGACCAACGCCACAGAGAACCACCCATTCTGACGCACGCATATTTGGTGCATCGTGTACCAAATTAAAATGGTTGACTGGAATGGTCATCTCCTATCCTTTCCAGGCCGCCTAAATACTACACATGCCAGTGGACATTTATTCATCGACATTTTAGTGTTTTTTGAAAAATAGACCAAAATTTTACATTTAAATTCAAATATTAGAAAATGTATAAGGCGTAGACACTGAATTTTATTTAGACGTGTATTGTATGAGAATACTTTTAAATCCAAAATTAGTAACATTAGTCATCTAGATTATTCAAAATTTACTCGCAAAGTTTCGGACTTAAAGCTGTTCATGTTACACCTATTTACATGGTTACAAAAAAGAACCAAAAGTGACTGGAATCTTCAAACTCTCTCAAAAATTATCTACTCATAATTTACTGTACTCTGTGATCTACTCTATCCTCTTGCTAGTGATGTGCCACATGCTACAAAAATATATTTACAACTTTGTGGATTCGCTAGTTTTGTGAATCGAGTTACATAAATTTTATATTCAAAATTATGACGACTAAATATTTTTGCTTAAATTGTACCTGGAACACCTATTTAATCTGTTATATCACTCTTATAAGGTAAAATCTGTCTCGTATCTCTCTTTTCGTGGGGTTTATTGGAAACAAAAAAATAAAATTGTGTTTTTAATAGAGATGTCCCGACTAGTCGGCGAATAGTCGGTAAAGCCGACTATCCGGCCACTATTGTAGTCGGCGATTAGTCGGCGACTAATCGGCAATGAGCGCCGACTATCCGGCTTTTTACGTTGTATGTATTTCTCAATAATATGCATGCGGGGGAACTACATGAAATAAAAATCTTGATTATATATTATTTTTAGTTCAAGTGCAATCATTTCACGTATCGCAATATTGATTTCTCTTGATCTTGAGTCTTCACATGACCAGTGTATAGTTAAACTGTCTTCAATTTTTTGTTGGCTTTTCTTACTTAAACTGACGTCTGATGACACTGAAGTTGACGGAGTAGGCACTGCTTTAGCTAATTCTTCTACTGAGATTTGACACTTCGTGGAATCGTCTGTGCTTGAACATTTAATAGCAGAATCTAACTGAGGTATCAGGGTTGGATGTTTGTATTTAATATGGTTGTTCATGCTTGTAGTGTTAGCTGTTTTTCCTTGCCCACCACGAGAAATTATCACTTGGCATTGGTTAAACTTAATTTTACGGGAATCTTCTTTTTGATATGATTAAATTTTAATTCTACTTGTTCACTTCAATGAACAATAACAGTATTATCTTTAATTATGCACAAAAAAATATTTTTTTACACTAAAACACCGCTCTCGACCATTACACAAGCAAAAATGAAGGAACAATGCGAAGTAAACAAAACATGTTCCAACACGCTCGCAGGTGGCGTATGCGATTGCGCGCGAATCAGCCGTAAACGAAGCGTTACGGAAATCCCCGAAACCGTAATCGGCTTAGCCGACTAGTCGGCCTTATTACAACCGACTAATCGGCTAGTCGGCTAGTCGGCGAAAGTCATAATCGGCACATCACTAGTTTTTAACCAATAATTTCATTATTTATTTAAATGTTATTATGATTCGAAGAAGAAGCTCTAGTTTAAAAATTAAACAAAAAAATACAAAAAACTTGAATTCAATACCGTGATCACGTGATCACGGTATTGAACTATTCCAATACCGGTATTGATACCGGTATTCAAAAAATCCGGTATTTGAAAGCCCTAGCTTGGACCGTGTCAATTTTTCACCAGGTAGTTTAATCTATTGGGATAATCTTCTAATTCATCGCGTGTGAAGCCGTTAAAGGTGAGTATAGACTACAACATTTACTTGTAACAGAACAACGAGCCGCTGTATAATATGTTCTAGTGTATCATCCTTTTACGAACCAAACGTCGAGCACGGTCGCGTCTTTGTTACAAACCAACGAGCAAATTGGTGTAACATTTCGTCGAACGAAAGAATGAACGCAAGGTAGGTACAACGAAATGTTGGTAAATGCACACTCGCTGTAAGCATTTACTCTTAGCATAACGCCGAGCATTCGCAGGAACGTTACATTACATGGAAATGCTTTGGAAACTGAGCTTTTGCCTGTATTGTACCATTCGTAAGAACGTTACATTACACAGAGATGCTCCAGAAAATGTTGTAGTCTATACTCACCTTAACAGAATCTAGCAATACAAAAAAACACTGATTAAACAAACACTAATTAAATTGACAGTCACACTCGTATTATATGTCAGGCTATGAATAGATCACAAGAAAAGCCATAGCCAATCAAATCATTTGACCTAAGGATTGTGAAGCAGATCAAAATTGAATAGGCATTTAGAAAGTGAGGGATGGTCGCCTTTTAGGAGATGCCTACCCCCTACCCCCGGTAGGAAGCGGGTTGAGCGTATCTTTGTCTGCGGATGTCATACTATGTTTACTAACGTATGTCGTACGAGTCTTGTGAGGTAAGCGAAAGGGTTTACGATAACAATAAAGGATTAAACGGTTGCGGACGCCGATATATACGCGACCTTTTTGTGTGACATAACTTTCGCCATGAAACTTATACAGGCCAAGTTTGTGTTTTTATTTATTTTGTTTTTTTTTTATATGAGAATTCATTGAAAATACGTCTCCCGCTCTTCCTTGGAGCGGGAAGGCTCGTCAGACTTTTCCACTAAATAAAACCCACTCCTTTGTTTCTTCTTTGCTTCATTCCTGTCCCAGGGTTCTCTTTCGTTCAACTCAGGGCCCCAGTAGGCTTCGACCCTGCCGGGCCCTACAGTAAACTTATACAGGCTACCGTATATGTTTTTATTTATTTCACTAATATTTAACTTCTTTCATAGCAACATGGGTGAACCGGTGCAGCGAAGACCTAGAATGTCTGGACCTAGAAGACGACCAGCCCCTAGCGCAGCTCAGCTCCATGCAAACAGACAAGATGACCCTCTTCTTCACCGAACTCCTCGACCATGACCGAGATGACGTCATCATCGACACCGATTTCGATCAATTCTTCGAGGTAGGAAGGTATCAAATTTATCACATCTTGTCTTAATAAATCTGATTGTCGAAGTTGATGGGGCGCGTGATTGCCTTCTATCGATCCGAAAATGTCGTGTTCGTGACAATTTTCATTAGATTTTAGGTATTCGAAAAGTATATTACCATTAAGTAGGACTTGACATTAAAATCAGTAATGGAATAACAATAAATATATGTATTTATAACCTACGACATATATGTGCGCCACTTACGACAATCTGGGCGTCCATACATTTTGTATGGCAACTAGACTTGTAGAGCTACACTAGATCTACGCCACGCGACGCCATGCAACGTTGTTTTACGTACAAATCAGCCGTGCTATTCTCTACGAAAACAACCTAAACAGCCTTAAACAGCAGCGACGATATCCAAATCGGTATTCGGTGAACTGTCAGAAGCTATTCTCTAAGAAAACAGCTTTACCAGCAACGCTTGCAGCAGCAACTCCTGGCGTGGCCCACGTGTGCATCGGGCTAACGTAATTCCCGCTTTACTTATTACTTTATTCATACTGAGAATTAACAGAAACTGTCCGAGTCAACTTATTGAATTAACTCTTAATTACTTCAATCGTAGTCAGGACTGTTCTAAATATAAACAGCTCGTACTTTAAATACAATTAACTCGGCACAGTTCAAATAACTCAGTTAAAAGTTGAGCGGAATTAAATAACGAAGTTATATCTTAAAGGCTCTCGAGTTGGGACGAAGTCAACACAACTCCAGGGTGAATGGTTGAATCTGACGAGCTTTACATGGCAAATAGACCGGGGAAAAAGCAAATATAGAAAATTAAGCTTCTATAACTCAACATTAAGTCATTTCAACCTCGCATACCTTACAGAATAATGAAGGAGAATAATTAAATTTGTTTCCCGTCGTATTTCACAGAGGCTGGCGCATTTTGCGGACTGGTCGCCGAACTCATCGGAATTCCACATACTGCTCGAAGTCAAGAGGGAATTTATAGACCACTTCATCAATCCGTTGCCAACCAAGTAAGGCCCTGTTTTACACCTTGCCTGATTATTGTTTTTTTAACCGACTTCAAAAACCAGGATATAGATATAACAACCTGTTTGTTTAGCTATATGTATTTTTTTTACGTATTTTCACCGATTTTTTGTCAATAAATTGTGGATCGATTTTTTTTCAAAAGACCATAGCAAAACTGTTGTAAGAAGTAAAGTTACGTGTAAGTAGTCATTAACTGACCTAAAGTGGAGATAATAATGTGATACATCGAATTGACCTGATGATCAAGCGGACAGGTAGGTCCTGGAACTCCATATTACATACATCAACGTATCCTAACCAAGTTAGGGTTTATTAGAATTATCGTGATATATAGGTAGCCTGGCTATACGCGGTTAATTTTAATGATGCTCTATACGTTACTACAAAAAGCATACAACCGACCATAAAAAAAAATCACCAAAACGTGCAAAATAACTCTAAACAGAAATCGCTGTTAAATAACAAAGAGACAAAACTAGAAACACCGCCTTCCGAAATCAAAGGTTTTATTTTTTATTTTGCATCCTGTTTTTTTTTTTATATTATTCTAGTATTAGTGTCCTTTCCAGGCATTAAAAGATAATGACCTCTAAAGAGATTCTTGGAATTGGGGACACCTCATTCGAAACGATCACTTTTCTGAGATTTGGCCATCTTAAAAATTCTTTATAAACACGTTATCCTTGTTTACATAGCTGTAAAAGTCGAGAGTAAATACGCCTGAACAAATACGTGCTGAAAACCGTCATTTTGTGAGCACTATGATATCCCATAAAAATGAATGCCAGCTGCTTACATTTCATGAAATTGGCCCAAAAATATGAGCAATTTGTAATGTAATATGCAATTCTGTAGGCTGTATATTTTCCTAACTGGCTTTTTCATGGAAAGGCGGCCATTTTTATGATACAGTATCATGATACTGGAATAACTTTAGGTCGGACACCAGACAGAAGCAGGAAACGAATGAAAGAAAGCATAAAGTTTATGACAAAGGAACACGAGCGAACAACAGCCAACTACAGCGTAGCGCAGCGCAGCCAACCGTGGCGCAAGAAGTATCACTAGTAGGGCTTTCATCCCGGGAGTCTCGGTCTCGAAAATATCGAGACTCTCGGCGTTTTTTCCCTATTTTCGAGACTCGAGACTTACACATGCAGTCCCGGGACTAACGAGACTTTTCGAGACTTCGTCAAATATAATTAATTATCGGTACATCCTCCTCGCATCATTATGGTGATTTACATTATTGATTTGTAGCATGTCCACGAATATACAAACATTTTTGTTTTTATTACTAACTGTAAAACGATGGCGTTGAAAGATTATAATTAATTTTAGATTCAATACTACCATGCTATTTTATCTTAATTACTCAGATACCCGCGAAACGAGACACAATAGTAAAACAATAACAGCGCGGTCTCATAGGACCGGTTGGGGATTCAAACGTTAATATTAGGTATTTCTAGGTGATTTGAGTTTTTATTGCCGTGATGATACGAACATTTATAAAATTTAAAATTAACGCTTATCCTGAGGTATTGTAACGAATCAGTTTTATATTAATTGTTCTTGACTGTGTACGTGTGATTTGATGGAAATAAGAATCAATTTTTGTTTAAAAAGGGTTAGGCAGGTAAGGTTATTTTCACATTTTTTTTTTAAATCACTCTTATTACTTTATATGATTATATGTTTGCGTTTGTTTTGCATTAGTCGTATAGTTTTTACATTTAATTTATTATGAATTATTTTAAAACAATACTTATCAAAACGAAGAAAACATTTTTATTTCATTTTATTAAATCCTGAATTGATCAAAATACATGCAAACTTCCACGGTGTGTGTTATTTTTAACGTCATTTTGGATTGCATATAACAAGTTTGGTATCTGTGGTGTGTCAGATGTGTGTGAGTGTAGGAAAAGTGAATTTATGTGACGCTGAGAGGGTTATTGAGAATGGCAGTCGTGATCAGTTAGGTAGGACTTTATATTTGTTTTGCCTGTCGTTTTTCTTTGTGTTTGGTCATAACACCATAGCTTATTGCGATATACTTACCAAAATGCATAATACGTCTTCGGTTTGGTGCTATTATTTACGAGCCAAGGATAATACTTCAAAAAATGCCATAAAATATTTAAGACGTTAGGAGGGAACACCAGTGGTCTACATAAACATCTTAAAAAGTATATATAACTTGATATTATTAAAGGAAGTACAACCAGCTTCAACAACTTGTATTGCTCGTATAGCTACAACATCAAAAAGTGAGGATGAAGTATATAAACCACCGGAAACCAGAACCACCGGAAGTAAGATGACAGATTTCTTCCAAAAGTTTGACGGAATTGAAATTAAAGTTTCGACAATGGCTTCTCTGAATGAAATACCGTTTCGAATTTTTGTAGAATCTGTAGATTTACGTGAACTATTTAAAAAATCACAATTATCGCTACCCGCGTCAGTGGCTTCCATGTCTAAAACAAGCTGACTACGTAAAATCTCAAATGCTGAGCGAAATAAAGAAATTGAAGGCTGTGTTAGATCACACTTTATCACTGATTGACATAGACAAAGCGAGCTAGCTTGATTATAAAGACGAAACAAGTTTGTAATACTTAGTAAAGTATTTGGAAATAATAATTGTGTATTAATTAGGTACTTAAATACCTACCCTTTGAACATAAATCTTTTTCAAGTCTCGAAAGTCTCGTTTTTCCCGGGAATCCCGGGACTGGGCCGAGTCTCGATATTTTTTCCCGGGACTTGGGAAATGTATCGAGACTGAAAGCCCTAATCACTAGGGACTGGGCGGCATTCATTCTCTTAGTCACGTGTTTTGTAACTTTCCTTCCTTATTAAATTCTCTGTGTTATGCCGAACTTTTTTTATGAGTCACCGCATGTTTTGTATAAGAAAAGAATGCGGAAAATCTGATATAAATTCTTGTTTTTCCTTTTTAACCGACGTCAAAAAGGAGAAGGTTCTATGTTCGGCGATATGTATTTTGTAATTTCGGAAGTCGGTGTCCAAATAACGAAAAGACAAAACTATTATAGAAACACCAACTTCGGAAATTAAAGCTATTTAAATGTACTTTTTATGAGTGTTTTTTTTTTAACATTGAAGTCGGTTGTGTTTTTTTTGTAAAAAGTTCTTTTTTTAATATTTTCACAACCTTTGTCGGATTCCTCAGGTACCAACTTACTTTGTACCTTTTAAATTCTTGTTACCTTTTTATAATTAAATGTTGTGTCCCTTTGCTAGATGGGCCGAGTTGCCGTACTACAGGCGGGTGTGCGGGCCGGAATCCAGCGGCATCAACATACCGGGGCGGACCACCCTGGAGGGCTGGCTGGCGCGCTGGGCCTTGCACCTCAGTGAGATGAAGAGGTTCAGCGACCTCCCGCTGTACCTGCAGTACCTCTGCAAAATACTGTTCCATGTGGTTGATAGGACTGGTAAGTGCTTGTCATCATCATTATCATCTCAGCCGAAAGACGTCCACTGCTAGACATAGACCCCCGAGCGTCGCCACAACGACCGGTTCTGTGCGTCTCCCATCCTTGTGCTTCTATTGATATTTATTTATTCTTTATTCTTCATGCAACAAAAAGTACATAGGCGGAATTAATTCATGAATCCCCGACCGGTCTCATAGGACCGCGCCGCTGTTATTGTCTTACTATTGTGTCTCGTTTCGCGGGTATTGATAGGTTAAATTCCCATGTTGCTGGAGGACCATCGACCACTCGGAAGTAGTCCATCAAAGTTTTAGTCTTTTTCGCCAACTAATACACCAAAATTTTATTTACATATCCTAAAGAAAAACAACCGCTACTTAGCCCCAGACACCCTCACGACTTTATTTATTCACGAACTGTCCAAACTTTTCGATCTCTACTTCTCACTGCCAAAACAAAGTTAACTTCATCCTTATTTTTATCCCAAAACAACTTATTTTCCGGTTGATTGTCAGTAAACTTAGCGCTCTTCACGTGACGTGTGTCGACTCCCTTGGCCCGGTACTTGATAGACGGGATTAATTTGACGCGGGAGAGTGACGTCACAAACTCACGACCCGCCCTTCAGACCTCCTGAATCACGTTAATGGTCCTACATGAAATATCCCCCTGCACCATAGGGTTGAGCCCAAATTTATTACTAATTTCAAGTTAATTATTATCGTAATTTAGCCAGAATGTTTGTTAACGAGGCTTTTGTTGCTGCATTGCTGCTAACATTATTCTCGCTCGAATTATTTTATGCGCAAAATGAAATTGTGTTAAGAACTTTAATTTGTAACATCATAGCGCTTTTGCACAGTAAATCATTTCACGTTGAAGCAATAAGATTGTCTACCGTTCAGATTTATTGCGCCATAAGTAGTCTGAATTTAAAAATAGAATGACAACGTTTGGTTCTTCTCCAAAGGTTTAAAAATTTGGCGCCTTGCTCGACATTTGTAGCCAAATCTCAGCGGGTGCACACTGAAGCGAGGCAGACTTTCCTGTGGCGCACTTATTTTTCTATCGTGTGCCTTCGACTTTATTTTAACTTTTTAATCTAAAGCGAGTACTTTCGCTGATATTCTCGCTATTCCGCGGACGAGTTATCGGAATATTATTCTGTGTCAATATTTTATGTTGCGTGACCTATTTTACAATACTTTATTCAAATTGTGCAACATTCCGTTACATTAAGGACTTGATGTTACTGAAATTTATTAATTGAAATTCTTTGTATCTTTTCTGTAAAGTTTCTATACCTACGTTAAAATATAACTAAAAGAGACACAAAGTAAATGTTCTTTGAAATATCAAAGAAATATGATAGATGCAAAGAGCTTCATTTTAAGAGTATTAGATCATCAAAATATATTTACCGTTAAAATAAGTGAGTAGGTATAATGTAGGTACAGTCTTGAAAATACCATCACGGTGGGAGTTTTTTCCTAAATTGCTATATTCTGTCATGCTGATTTAGAAAGCCGAGGCGATTTATCACGAAGATGTCTCCAAGGTGAACGATCTCATTTGGTTGAGTCGTCGTATTTCACCAGCACGAGGTGAAAACCAAGCTTCTACTTCATTTGTCAATTTGATGGATTCGAAACATGTCAATATTTTGGTAACAAAACATTCATTTGACGTACGAGTATGTCGCAGCGGTTGAGTGATTGGCTGCTCCGCTGCGTATCGCAGGTTCGATTTCTGCCCGGAACAAATGTTTGGTAAAAAAATCATGTTTTTTTTTGTGCAAATTGAATAAAGCCACCTGCAAAGATCACTACACAGACACTCATTGATAAATCTAGGTACATCTACACATCGTATGGTCTATCGGTTTAGGTAATTAACGAAATGTAAACAATCTGGCCATGTCTATTTATCTAAAACTTGTCTAAAAATTGTATGTAAAAATCTTTACAACTAGGTATTTACCTAAATCGATGTTAGCTAATAAACTCATCATCATCATCTGCCTAGCCTTTTCCCAACTATATTGGGGTCGGCTTCCAGTCAAGCCGGATTTAGCTGAATACCAGTATTTTACGAGGAGCGGCTGCCTACCAGACCTCCACAACCCATTAACTGGGGTAACACGGTACTTCATGGCAAGACTGGAGTCAGATTTACTGGCTTCTGACTATCCGTAACGACTGCCAAAGATCTACAAATGACAGCCGGGACCTACGGCTTAACGTGCTTTCCGAGGCACGGAGGAAACTCGTTATGTTAAGATGGTCACCCATCCACAGACCAACCTAGGCAAGCGTTGCTTAACCTTGAAGATCGACCTATGCGGCTGTTGTTATCTAGCCACGAGCTCCTGATGTTAGCTAATAAACTAAATTAAATATATAATTAATTATATATATTATATATTAATAATATATAATTAATTATATATTGATTATACATATAATATATATTATATAATCAGCTTCACTCAATAGGACTCGAACTTATTTATTTATTTATTTATTTATACTTCATGCACAAAAACGTACAAAGGCGGACTTAATTATTTTTAAATGACAGTACTGACAGACAACTGATTCTTTCCAAATTTAACACAATAGCCCCAGAAATAAAAATTATTGAAAAAAGTTCACTTCGTCTCCTTGGGTCTCCTATTTTTGAGGATTCCTTTCCCAATTTCGTTAGGAAAAAATTCAAAATTTTAATGATATTTCGAAAAGATTGCTTAAAATTAATATGCATTCGGCCATCACCTTAATTCGGTTCTGCTGTTTCGGCCCTAAATTAACATATTTCCTCCGCGCTTCTCACTTATGGCAACATCCACAACTCTTAGAAAAAATTGATCAAATTATTCGACAAACCCTTACGTCAATTTTAAACGTGGCCTTGGACGACCGAGCTTGGAGTCAAGCTACCCTTGCAATCCGTATGGGAGGCCTCGGTATCCGCAAAATTTCCAGTATTAGTTTGCCTGCTTTTATATCCTCGGTTCACGGCACTGAGAAATTGATCAGGAATATCCTATCTTCCTCACTGATCAATTTCAATGTGCCGTGCTTCACCGAAGCTATAGATACCTGGAGACTCACTTGCCCGAATTCTAATCCACCCGACGACCCTTCATCCCAAAGACGGTGGTATGAGCCGCTCTGCAGAGTAGTTCAGAAAAACCTGATTGCAACATCTACTACTCCTGCAGAGCGTGCGCGCCTGCTGGCTGTGGAGGAGTGGGAGTCGGGTCTCTGGCTTCATGCACTACCGTCATCGAACTTAGGCACCCTGCTCGATGATACCACTTTCCGTCTCGCTGCTTCCCTACGTCTAGGGGCTCCCTGTTGTTCTCCTCATCGCTGCCACTGTGGCGAAGTTGTCAACAGCCTCGGACACTACTTGTGTCGATACTCTTGCGCCATCCCATCTTCCAAGCTCGTCGTGTTGTGCTGGTTCCGCCGCTGCGGCTGCGGAGAACCTCAAGCGGCGGAAATATAATAACCTTGTGGGAAGTTATATTTTCGAACCGTTTGGGGTTGAAACTCTTGGTTCGTGGGGTCCGAGTGCTCACAAATTGTATAAAGATCTTTCAAAGCGCCTAGTTGACACTTCGCGTGACCCAAGGGCTGGCTTTTACTTTGGACAGAAAATAAGCATTGCCATTCAGCGTGGCAATGCTGCCAGTCTTTTGGGCACTTTACCAGTCGACAGCGATGTGGAGGAGTTTTTTGACGCCATATTTTAGTTTGTTTTAAGTTAGTTTTAATTAGTTTAGAGTTAGTTTATATTATACTGTAAATACCTTGTAGCTAAAACTCATAAACTAAATTTAAATACCTAATCTTTGTGTATATTATATACGACCTCTTTAATATAAAAAGACATAGCAAGATTGTTTACCTTTAGTTAACTACCTAAACCGATAGACCATAGTCTATTACAGGCTTACAGACTTCTATAGGTTGAAATGAAATAAATTAGACCGCCTTCGTAAACGTGGTGTACCTACATCGATATAATACTCGGCAAATACGTTGGCAAGTTTCGCGCATGGTGCACAAAACAGCCAATGAGCGAACAGGACGTAACGCAGTGCAAAGGCAAAAGTCGTCTAACGCACCAATCATTAACTACTATTATAATGCTGCACCAATCGCGCGCCGGATCGGCGCTACCTCGTACCCCGCGTCCCGCTTGACCACCAAATAGACCTAAAAAACGATTTCTGCGCATTGCCAAGTTATGTGCCGCCGGTTATACTTTCTTTTTATTACGTGGGAAATCATCAAATGACTTCTCCTGCTCTGGGTGACAATATACTGTACCTATTAATTTAATTAGACCCGATATAAACACACATAGAATTTTACAGTAGCACAGATAATATAACATTGGAATAACAGTAGATAGAAAAGTAATAAAACTTTTCTCCTGCCACTTTTCTTAATTAAACCAGATTGCAAAACCTAACTGCATGACGACTTCGAGTCCAATCCCCGGCCGACCAAAATTGTATTTTTAACGGGATTTCCAGCTACACCCAACATTTGGAACAGTGCCCGGCAAATATCAATAGGGCCGTGGTATCACACGGGATCCAATCGCGGAAATGTCGAACAGGCGCTGTACGTGTGTACGGGTGTACCAATAAATCTCGACCGGTCTCCCTTGAGGATAGGCAGGGTTTCCAGCTCTTCAAGACGAAATCCCGGATAAACCAGCCTATTTAGCTGGACATTTAACCTATCAATACCCGCGAAACGAGACACAATAGTAAGACAATAACAGCGCAGTCCTATGAGACCGGTCGGGGATTCATGAATTAAATAAAAAAAATATCACTATATACTCGTAGTATAAAACAAAGTCGCTTTTTCTGTCCCTATATCACTATGTATGCTTAGATCTTTAAAACTACGCAACGGATTTAGATGCGGTTTTTTTTTAATAGATAGAGTGATTCAGGAGGAAGGTTTATATGTATAATAGGTACACGTATAATATAGTAGGGAAACACTGATAATTTTGCACCCGTGCGAAGCCGGGGCGGTTCGCTAGTTTAAAATAAAAGTCAAACACGGCTTAATATTGCCGGTCCGCTACGGTAGCACTAACGATACAATAAGCTAAGGCAAAACAGATGAAAAATCTAAATAAATGGTCGTATTTAAAAAACTTAGTATAAGCAGTGATTTGGCCGGACACACAAACAAAAAGCCTGACCGTGTCCGGCTTTATCCCGACGCCTGGCAACACTAGGGATAGGTGTGTGTTGCCATTTAAATGGGTATGTTTTTCTTACAGGTACAGGTGCAATAACGAAGGCTGCGCTGGCTGCCTTCTACCGGTCCGTGATAGGGTTGAACGCGGCGAGAGTCGACGAGATTATTGACACGGCTTACGATCGGATGACTAGCGTAAGTGGTTCATGATTCTTATTAATTGTTTATTAAAACTAATATTATAAAGAGGAAAACTTTGTTTGTTTGGTTGTAATGAATAGGCTTAAAAACTACTGCACCGTTTTTAAAAATTCTTTCATCATTCGAAAGCTACATTATCCACGAGTAAACATAGGCTAAATTTTAATTTGGAAAAAAATAGGGTTCCGTAAGATATTTAGGTTTTTCGGACACAAGGTGTAAAAAATCAGGTTACATAATAATTGATATGGCAGAACAACGTTTGCCGTGTCAGCTAGTGCAACATAAAGGTACACGGCGGATTTATGCCTACTGCCACTTAATGCTCAAGGCCTGCGGTGCTATTCTCTAAAAGTAATTTTCATGGCGACGAGCTCGACGTCCAGACAACCTAAAAACAGCGAAAGCAAATGTATGAAGAACTGTCATTGTCATTTGCAACTGTGAGTTGAACTCGTCGCCATGAAAATGACTTTTAGAGAATAGCATAGCAGCTTACAGATTTTTACTGGTAGATTTTACATAAGCGTGGAATGTAATGGAATCAGATGGATCTTTGAAGAGCGATGTTACCTATGTATGTATGTTACCTATGTTCACGAGCCCAGTCGTCAACGGCGCGTTCTGTTCCACGCGCGCCTCAAGGAGATGTCAGCAAACTGTAGGGGCCCGGCAGGGCCGAAGCCTCTGGGGGAACACGTGGTATTCCGAAAGGTTGACACCGAGTCCCCCCAGATCGAAGGCAACGAAGGAACGGGGTAGGGATTTAGTCAGTAAGAGTCTGACACGCCCTCCCGCTCCGCCTAAGAGCGGAAGAAGTCACTCTGATGATTCCCCTACCAGAAAAAAAAAATACCTACTTGTGCTGCAGTCGTAGCAGTTACCAATCTGTTGAGTGGTAGTTTTTTTTTACTGCAGCCTAAGAACACATTGCCAGCGTCTGCCAGCCGTTTCACCCACGTGTACGGGGACTATTATTTCTATTAAATTCATAGCCTGTGGCACTCAGGGATAATGCAGCTAAATAATTAGTAAGATAATTTTCAGAATTGATTCAGTATTAAAAAAAAACTAACCTACTAGCAGTTTGATGTTAAAAAGTATTGAATAGTTTTGTTACGACATTTCTTAAGACAATTTTTATTAAGATTGCTGAATTAACAAACAATTATTTCAACAGAACGGCTACCTAATACTGGACTACGGCACCTACGTCCACTGCTTCACCAACTGGCTGATGGGCAAGAACCCCAACGGCCCCGGCCAATGGGTCCTAGTCCCCCCCAAGGACTCGCTGCCCCAGCCCCCCTTCCCCGTCGACTACAGTGCCCTCAACACGGAACCCGCCAAGCTAGAACCCTACGCACCAGACAAGAAGACGAACAGGCATTCAGTCATAGTTTGAAATCTCAAAACATTCCTGCGTATCCCTAAAAAGTCAATTTTTATAAGTGTTCCATTTTGGTACTTAAGGACACTTGACTGCTAACATAGATCTGTAGATCTTTAAAATAATGTTGACTTAAACCAGGCACGTTGCTTGTCGGAAAACCTGCCATTATTAAAGAAATTCTGAGAAAAACTTAGGAATTGATGCACTGAGCTTCTTCTAAAGGATGTTTGACGTAGTGCGAAATATCAATTCTGGACAACAAAAGTTTGTATTGTTAGTGCTAGAGTAAACTATCATAGGTTTCTAGTTTAATTGATGAACATTAACAATATCCTCTGTCGATATCTGTGCAATTACACCTAATAAAAACGAATGTGTGCAATTACCTACCTAATGTAATTAGTCCTTATCTACGTATGATTTATTGAGCTGTTAGTCAGAGAACTTTATCTCCATTATATTTAAATGAGACCTAATTTGTTTCAAAAAGAACCTAGGTACGTTACTTACAACAATGGAAAAAAGTTCACATAAAACCTAGTTACATAAGTGTCTCTGTAACTGCCTTAAATCTAATGTTTTACTTTAAACCTACTCTAGTTTCGCTTGAACGTAAAAAGGAACGCTTTATCTAACGTGTAAAACGTGCAATTTGACCAATTCTTGTCTCTACTCCTAGATTTAGACGTAAGTCGATGTAAATAGTAGTTTGTAAAGATGCACGGTATGCAGAACTGCCTTAAAGTTAGCATATTCACATCTCACGACATAGCCTTATTTTATACCTTAGATTTAATATAGGTTATATAAGTTACTTTAAATATATTAGATATCTACACTTTGATTCACTGAAATAAAACCTTTCGTTTGTTAGACTGAGTTTTCTTTTCACTCATCATTCATTTTGACTACCATGTCTGCGTATTTTTAGTTCTAGGACATGCCGCTTTCCGCCATTTTCCTTCGCCGTTTTTCAGGATGTGAAAAAATTCGAAGACTTGTGACCTCTACAAACCCGCATTGGGCTCGCATGAATTATTGCTCATTTCTTGTCATAAAGAGGAGGTCTGAGTCCCAGCAGTAGCAAGATTATGAAGTTGATTATACTTATGCTATGCTTATGTGAGCAACATCCAATTGATTTACAATTTCCAACGAGCTGAATGATTTCTTTGCTTAACAAGGTGCCAAGGTGGACTGGTTGTTATGCATAATAGCATAACAACCAGTCTTATAATGTTCCCACAGCTGGGACTACATACACCTGCCTTGTCAAGAAAAGGTCGGATTACAATAACACTGTACCTAGCTAATCTAGGTTTAAAGACATTTATTTAAAAAAAAAAACACAATGACACTAGAGACAATTGTTCCATAATTAGGTAAACTAAATTAACATATAACACGAGTTGTTAAACTCATCATTCAATATCCTTTATTCTAATTTTAATCATATTTTTTCAATGTAGCTTGCTTTCCGGAAACAATTAATTTGTTTATTTGTAAAACATGAGAAAACATGTCAGGTCTCAGCCTCGACCTCAGGAACAGAAGCTCTTTTAAAAGCCGGCTATGATTGATGGAGGGTTTCAAAAGATGCCGCGACGACCGCGTAACCCTGGCCGCGGCGCTGCGGGTCCATCGCGGTTCCCTCTCGGACAATTTACCAAATTACCATTAATCATCCAAAGCTCTGACAAATTCGTTATATCTAACATTTTTTTTTTACTTCTTTATTTGACTGGAAATCTGTTTTCAAAGGACAGGAAACCTTTATAGAAAATTTGGGGTAATCAGTCCCATCTCTTTGTAAAATAAATTCTTTTACCAAAATAGTTCAGCTAAATGAAACGAAGACATAAAAGTTTTGCTCGTCGTAAAATTTGTGTTTTGCTTCAGCCGGTTATTCAGAGAGAAATTCGTATTTTTGGTGAAAGAGTTGGGTGAAAACATGATGCAAATGAAATGATCTGAAGCACTGAAAGCACGGACGCGTTCATGTTTCATATAAGTGGGTATACCTACTGAAATTCATGAACACCTACCAAACACTAACAATTTTTAAGGAGATAAACCTTTTTCTACCAAACTGGAATTAAATCCACCTATAAATATTTTACTACCAAATAAACAGAGAAAATAACGTGCCTAAGCATCACATTAGTTAGTGACAAACGAAGAAAAGATAAAGACATGCCATTACTTTGTAACTAATTAGCTTCTCCATCACGTCTTCACAACGTTAGTAGGTATTTCAATCAATCGTTCCTGACTAATGGAAAACGATTTCCGAAGAAAAGTGTGTTCATCCGACCGAAAAATTCAACCACATCCACGGACCCGTAAACAAAGAAGTAGATACAAGCGTATCATTTATTTTGCAGAGATATCTCAGAAGAGATAAAACTGGCAAGAAGGAAATATCTTCACGATACAATGAGCATCAAGGACGCAAAGTGAGACAGATATAGGTACGCTCTAGAATAATTACTTATTGTCAACATTAAGAGCGTACTTGTTATTCATAAATTATTTATGAAACCACGAACCACACATTATACTTGATTTTCGAAAGAGCAACGAGAATATCCACCCAGCCTTTTTTTCCCGCGCATTTTTTGCGATCTGTCAACAGCTTGCCCATCGTCAACGACCTTTGCGCGTCATTAGCAAACAGTTAAAAAAGTTGGCTGTATAAAGGCAGGTCGTCTCAATTATTATAGGATCGTCAGCCGCTCCTGATATTGTTTCCCAGACTCAGTAATAGCATCATTAAACGCGGGCGGGCCAGCATTTTTCCTCTGCAATATACCGCTCATGATAAATGGGGCGCAATATTTATCGATGTTGGTAGGAAACAACGCTTGCAGGTTTTTTGTAAGGCAACGGCAGATGCGGGAAATGCCTATGGAGTGAGTTGGACCGTAATGGTGGAATTATTGGGACTGGAAAAGGTTTTCTGTTACTGGAGATTCTATTTAAATCAATTGATTGTAAAAGATATACGAAAGACAACGGGATGTAGGTACCCGTTAGTGTTTTTTTTTTTATTGTAACGTTTTTGCTGTTTGGCAGTAAGGGATTTGTCACACTGGATGCGTTCTGCGGTCTGCGGTCCGGTCAACGTTGTCGTTCGGTCCCTCACCTCCGCCCCGCCGGGCCAACATGCGTTCTTTGGTTGTGCTCGCGCGGTCAGATCGCTTTCTATATAAAATATATTAATACCGACAATGCTGTTCATACATGATGCGGGCTGCGTTCGCTTTGACCTGACCGCAGACCGCAGAACGCATCCAGTGTGACAAATCCTTAAATGTATCAGGTCAATCGTCTCGGTAAGTTTTCCTGAGGTAATCAGTAGGTACTACAATATAATCGTGCGTGTGGAATAGACATCTTGCATGGAGGAGACCCGGAACAGGCGAGTTACTCCATCACTCACCATGACTATGTATTGTATGCATCGTCTGGAATGATACTGATAGCAACACCACAACAAGGGACTATCACGTAATCATATTCTCAGCTTAATTTTACGCTCCTCCAATGTTTCCATATACATACAACCTACTTATTTATTAGCTCAAAAAAACATAGGGCGTTTTTCTTAATGTTGTATTTAGGAAAAAAGCCCAATGTTTTTTTTAACTACCTCAAATGCATCGTCTATCTATACTTATATATAAATATAATAAAGAGGTAAAGTTTGTTTTTTTGTTTGTATGAGGTAATCTGTGGAAGTACTGGTCCGGTTGCTAAAATTTTTTCACCAATAGAAAGCTGCTGTATTCCTGAGTGACATAGGCTATATTTTATGTACTTACGCGGGCGAAGCTGCGGGCTAAAGCCAGTGTTAGATATCTCGAGAACAAAGTAAGCTTAAAGCCGTCTTGAAACACATACGCTAAACAATACTGAAGCACTGCAAAAATTGTTAACATTCGTAAGGTAATAATTAATCGGTCCGCATCTAGACCTGAGCGACCCCAATTCGCACCTTGACCCTGTCACTCACTAAGCACCTCTTCGACCTTTACACGGTTGTGCCATGTTGAACCATGGGTTCAGAGGTTATCTCACCTCGAACTCTTCCATTCAAATGAAGATGGTATAGGATTGCAAAGTGTCAAATGCAATTGCAAAAAAGATGTTGTAAATATGTTTTTATCTTATAGTTATACTATATACTCACGTAAGGAGCACAAACCTGGTCTTTGACACTTCAGCAGAGGTCCAGGCTCGAGGTTTGTCAGCGAGCCATGGAGCGCAGTATCCTGGGAGTCCGAATAACCGACCGCATAAGGAACACTATACTGCGCGCCAAAACTAAGATACAAGATGTTGCTCGAAAAGCTGCTACTCTAAAGTGGGATTGGGCCGGACATGTCTGCCGCATGTCGGAAGGGCTGTGGGCTAAAAGAACTACTTACTGGACCCCATTAAATGCAAGACGACATCGTGGCAGACCGAGGCGAAGGTGGAGAGATGAGTTGGACAAATATCGGAAGGACTGGCCGGCAATGGCTGAGGATAGGCGTGTGTGGAAAAGGGAGAGGGAGGCCTTCGCCCAGCAGTGGGACACTACAGGCTAACTAACTAACTAATCTTATAGTTAGTTAATTTGGTCTGTGAATCTTGTTAGCATTGTATTTGTACTTAATTTACACTGTCGTACATTCTTCTTTGACGTAGTAATCATCTATGGTGTTGTATCGTACCTTACTACTACGGCTCTCGTTTATTGTGTAACGAACTTTTAGCACATATACCTATATCAAAAAATATATACATAATACTTTAATTAACACCAAACTATGGCTATGAAGCCGTATAAAACGGTTCCACATTTGAGATTACAGAGAATCGTGATTGATAATAATATAATAAATCTCCACTAGTATAAAGGAACAAAGGCTTGGTGACTGGGACGCGGGTGGGATCAGTATAAGGCCTGAAACTGCGTTAAGCGGGCACCCGCGCGGTTTCATACAAAAGTGCTCCGTCGCGGGGACCAGCGCGGGTGTCCGTCACGGGGAGGCGCGCCCCGCACCCACGCAACGGGGCCCGCCTCCGTGCGACGGGACCCGTCGCGGGGGCACGCGCGGTCCCCGCCAGGGAACACGCACGGGCTTGTTCAGGGCTGTCATTTCATCATTTGACAAAAATGACATAACGAATGTTGCCACTTTTTTGCAATTCTTAAATAGTGATGTGAGGTACATCACTATTTAAGAATTGCAAAAAAGTAAATTGCCGTTAATAAAATCAAGTAGTATCGTTTTTTATAATATTTTTTCCTGAATAGTAGATAGCTATTTAAAATGAAAAAATACAGAAGTAATAACGTATATTTTTATGTTAAACATTTAAAAAATATTTAATGAATGATAAATGATATTTATTTTGCAAATAGATTTTCACAAACACTTTTACACATCAATTTTTTTGTTGGACTTTTTTTTACTAGATGAGGCCGGTGTTTACTAACTGACTACCTTGAGAAGAAACACCGAAACAAACTCAGAATTCTAATCGATATGAAGACTGGTTAAAAAATATTCTCCCAAAATTGAAACACAATGCAGTTATACTGATACTGTATACTGCAATCGGTTTTAATTTTGGAAGAATATTTTTTAACCAATAATAATAAGTAATAATTATTTTTATAATTTTATGTTTGTATGGTGACAAGTTCCAATAATTGCCTTATTTTTTTAAAGTTCTGCCGCTGTGTAAGGAAAGTAGTAAACGATAAAACGAATATTTATAACCCGAATAGGTTTTATCGTGTACGGGAACAAAATTGATAGCTTCTGAATTTTTTTCTAATCGATTAATAAATATAAAAAGTTACGATTCTACAAACCGGTACCGTAGGTGCAACACTACCTACAAGAACTGGCAATATTGTTAGTAAGTTGAACTAGCGACACTGCGTAAATCGGTCTCCGCGACGGGTCCCCGCGACGGGGACCGTCGCGTAGCCACGGAGCCCACCCGCGTGTCCACGCGCGTAGACACGCGACGGTTGCCCGTCGCGGGCGCCCGCTTAACGCAGTTTCAGGCCTAAAAGACACGCTTATTGATTCCATAGCGATTTTATAAAACAAAGGCCACTATTTAGTTCTTATAACTATTAATTTTGACGAATAATCTCTTTCATCTTCTTGACAATATTCTCATCTGTGACAAAAACATGCTCACTGTCACTGGTCCCCATGCTTAAACCATTTTTAATTTGGGGCAAATATCGAATTCTTTTGCACGAACTGTGAACTATCTTGCAGCCAAATTCAACAAAAGTCTTCGCATTATCAACACTGATGCCTGCTCCAGGCATAATCTGTACTTTATCGCCAGCTTTGCTGATGAGGGACTTTATTAGTTCAATAGCTTCAGGATCGCTAGCTGTCGCCTTCTGCCCGCTTGTAAGCAGTCTGTCAAAACCAAGTTCAACTACTTTCTCAATGGAGAAAAGAGGGGCAGTGCACACGTCAAAGGCTCGATGAAAAGTAACAGGAGTAGGACTCGCTTGAAGTATTAATTTTTCACAGTTCGCCACATCTATGGTATGTGTTTCAGTGAGGGCGCCAAAAACAAATCTGTCTACACCATACGCTTTGAAGATGTCCACATCAGATAACATTGTATCCATCTCCTCCACAGAGTAATGAAAGTCAGAGCCCGTGCGACATCTGATCATTACGTTCACCTTTGGCCTCTGAAATAAACAGAGAACAAACAGTAGGTTAATAAATAGGTCCTTATACGAACACTCCATTTATCAAGTGGACCTACCTTCGTTAATTTATCGCAGCCACAATCCTGACATGATTTACGGATTGGTTTCCCCGCCGCCATATTATTCACCTAAAATATAAAATATTACAACTGTGATACCGATTTGAAACGAACTGCAATAAATATATGATGGATTGCCTCGTGAGTCTAGTGGGCGCTTGTGGTGATGCAATTGGTGAGTAAGGACATGAGAACTCAGCCGAGGCCTCCCTGGCTAGTTTAAGGTTAGGCCGTCAGGAATTTCAAATTAGCAGCTTTTGTTGGAGGTGAGAAATCATCCAATAACTTCTCGCGCTCTGGGGTGAAACGAGAACGCGTGTCAAAGTTTTACTGACTAAAACCTTCAGTTGCCCTTTGCGTTCTAGGACCACGGGATTCCTTTTCTAAAATTCCCCATGACCCTAGCGGGCATCGGCCCTGCTCGGCAGTACTTAACAACTCTCAAGGCTATTAGATTATATAAGTATTATAAATTTATACAATTTCACCCATGAAAATAAAAAATCTATTTCTGGAAAAGCTGTTTTTTTTTTAGTTTGTTACCATATCCATGATTTGTTTGACGAGCCCCACTGAAGGCGTCAGTCCCCCTTCCGTAAGAGAGCTGCACACTTCCAGCTCGTCAGCTCCTCCATGGATTGCGTTTATTGCAGACTCCAAACTGTCTATACAAACCTCCAGCATCGTCTACGAAATCAACAGTAAAGAAAGAGATCTTAAAGTAGATACCTATTTTAAATATTTAATAATTAACCTTATAATGTTCCCATAGCTCAGACTTAGGCCTCCTCCCTAGGTGAAGAAATGGACGGTCCTGGCGCATAAAGAACTGGGCCCTTTTTAAGGGCTGAAACTGTGTAAAGCGGATGCCTGCGCGGTCCCATACAAAAGTGCTCCGTTGCCGTGACCCGCGCGGGCATGCGTCGCGGAGAGCCAGGCCCCAAATTTGTTTTGCTACGTAATAAAACATTAAGTCATCCATCGACAAGACTACATGCACACCGTTCAAGTTGAACAAGCTTCATTGCGAGGATAATAATTTGGTTTCTGCGACGAGGACCGTCGGTATGAACACACGCGCTTTGTTACGCGACGGGCTGCCCGTCGCGGTCGTCCGCTTTACGCAGTTTCGGCCCTAAAGAACTGGATATTATTTACATACCAAATAACTTCTCCTGCTCTGGGTAGAACGGGAAGGAGTATCAGACTTTTATTGAATGAAACGAATTGCCATGATCAAAGTGATGTTACAACTTATTTTGAAGGTGGGAGAATTTCTTTGTTGTTCAATAACAGGTGTTAGGCCGCCCTCGACTTTGAGGATCCGGGGCACGCCCCCGCCTTGCCCTTTGGTAGAAGCTACACTATGGTCTATCGGTTTAGGTGTTTAACTAAAGGTAAACAATCTTGGTATGTCTTTTTATATTAAAAAGGTCGTATATAATATACACAAAGATTATTTAAAGTTAGTTTATTAGCTAACATCGGTTTAGTTAAATACCTTGTTGCAAAGATTTTTACATACAATTTTTAGACAACTTTTAGAGAAAAAGACATGCCAAGATTGTTTACATTTAAGTTAATTACGTAAACCGATAGACCATAGTGGCAAGTAATCCACAACGAGAGCCAGTGCGGGTCGGTGTGACCTGTCTTCGAATTAGAGAATGAAATGATTAAAAAACTAAACAAACGCCATCTAGCATCAACATTGCCACGGTCGGGCCTAGCTTTCAGTTTAACGGTAAATTACTTCAAAAATATTGTAACCCTAAAAAACTTAGGTACCTACTGAATGTACACGTAACCTGCTTACGCTTTGGAAACAAGAGTTAAATAATATCATTTTATTTATATAGTAGGTACCTAGTTGGTATTTTTTAAGGTGGGAAACAAGGGCGTCGCCAAGGGGGGGCAGGGGGGGGCAGCTGCCCCCCCCCTAGAGATCAAATGTAGCTAGCCGCAAAGCGACCAAAGTGCGAGCAATTGACTTCCTTAACTATTAATAAATGCAGAAATTATACTAATGCAGCTATATTATAAACTGCAAGGAATTATAAATTTAAGACTGCAAGGAATTATAATTTTAAGGAAGCTACTGTTGTTGCGGAAAAAGTCAGCGAAAGAAACAGCGATACGCGGGGTTGCGACAGTCGTAGACAGGATCCAGCAATTGGGGCTCAAGGTGGCATTGCACAAGTCGAGGCCATGTGGTTTTATGACCCTCGGACCGCGCCACCACCGGGTTCCCAAAGATTGGTAGGGGGGGGGGATCCACAACGGCGTCGTACGATGTGGTACGACGTGTCGTTCTCGACAGCTGGTGGACTTTCGAGGAGCATTTTCGACGTCTGGCTCCCAAACTGGACAGGATTGGGGCTGCTCTGAAGCGGCTCCTGCCTAACCTAGGGGGTCCAGATGCCCCCTGCCGGAGGCTCTACGCGGGGATCATTCGGTCCATGGCCCTTTACGGAGCACTGGTTTGGGCGCCGTCACTGGGTAAGCGACCGACGGCCAAACTGAACCCTTGCCAGAGGGTCATGGCCATCCGGATGGTGCCCCGATACCGCACGATCTACCTCCCTCCTCGTGCGATGTGGCAACAGTCCTTGCACGCATGCACGATTTGCGCGTGGAGATGCAACGCCGGTGAAACTCCGCTGCCACGACAAGTCGCGGTATGGCGGACAGAGTTCCGGCGGAATCTTAGGGTGGCATGGCGACTGTGACTGTCTCTGTCTTTGAGGAGTGGTTGGAAAGAGGTTACAGCGTCCTCTCGTTCCGTATGAAGCAGGTCCTCACCGGATACGGTAAGTTCGGGAGGTTCTTGCATCGGATCAAGGAAGAAAGCACGCCCGCGTGTCACCATTGTGTGGACCACTCGGAGGACACGGTGGAGCAACAGGGTAGAGGTGTGCCCCACTTGGGCGGAGTACCGCCGTGTCCCCGTGGAGGCTATCGGCGGTGGCTACTTCTCGCGCCGGGCCCGGGTATAGGCCATGGTCCGGAGCGAGCAGGGGTGGCGAACGGTGGCCTTCTTCTGCGAAGCAGTAATGCTAGCGAAGGAGGCTGCTGACGGCGAGCGCACGAGGGAATTACCCTCACGCCGCCGCCACCGAGATCCCGATCCCAGTTTGCGACCATCTTAGGCGCGGACCGGTAATAACGAAGGGCCGAAGCTTCTTGGGAACACGAAAATTCTGAAAGGTGTGCCCGTGTCCTCCCAGATCGAAGGCAACGAAGGAACGGGGTGGGGTTTAGTCAGTAAGAGTCTTACACGCCCTCCCGCTCCGCATAAAAGCGGGAGAAGTCATTTTGATGATTCCCCATTAGAAAAAAAAATCGTAATCGAGGCAAAGACTTCCAAAGTGCTCTCGGCGTTCATATTTTTTATCATCCATAATATTGCCTCATTGCCCCCCCCTTTGCCATAAGCTGGCGACGCCCTTGGTGGGAAATCATAACAATGACCACTCCCGCTCTTGGACGAAGCGCGATGATGTCAGATTTTTACTGACTAAAACACACTCCTGTTCCTTCTTTGCCTTAACTCCGAGGTCCCGGGGTTATCTTCCTTTCAGCCCAGGGCCCCAGTAGGCTTCGACTTTGCCAGGCCCCTACAGTTTGCTGACATCTCTTTGAACCGCGCGTGGAAAAATACGCGCCGTCGACGACATGGGTAATCAGCTGGATGGCCAACTAATTTTGTTAATTCATGCGATCAATAGATGACGCTAAATACAAAAATGCGCCTGTAATATTCTTGTTAACGCAATCAATAGATGGCGCTGAATTACTTAGTACCTACCTAGATACGATCAAGCCAGAATCAAGCCTGATACAGTTTTATTATAATTCCATAAAGGTATTCAATACAAAGATAATTATAAAAAAAAATTAGGAAAATAGAAAAGATTGTCATAACAATGTGTAATACTGCTCACCGTGTTTTATCTGTTATTAAAATTTTACAACTTTCTGCTTATTCAGATGTTTATAGGTGGTGGATAAAGCAGGGAAACAAGTAGTAAGTAGGTACAATGTTGCCCTAATAAAATAACTATGTTACACGATACAATATTTTATTTGTATTTTATTAGTAATTTGAATCCTGTATTTCCAATTTCTGATCTATTATCCAAAATAGTAGGTAATCTTTATTTTGAAACCCTTTCTAAACGTATGAACGTTTAGAAACTATACACCTACAAATAAACTCTTTGACTTTGACTTGTCACAATTTTATTCTCCAAACTCGATTATTTCGATACACACCATAAATAAAATAAATATTATATAAAAATTATGAATTAATTTATATTATGAAAATGATAGAATATTTTAAAAATTAGTTTTGGACGTAATGCCACTTGGCTATAAAATGCATGTCTATACTGTGCTAAGTTCACGATGGTTTGTTCCTTTTGACATTTCGAGTTCGATGTAAAAGGACACGCGAACGTAGGCAAAGTATCGCCAGCGTTCGCTTTCTTTTATCAGGTATTTACGTTTTCCCTATAGTTCGGTAACAAATTACAAGATCTCATGTTTTTCTGAACTGAACCTGTACCAGCCATTTCATAATAAATAATTAGTCACGTCCGAAAGATTGAGGTTATATCGAAGTCTGTGCCACATATCGTACCGTTGTTTTTGTATATTTTCAATGAATTGTGGAGAAAATTGAGTGCTAAAGTGTAATTTTTTGGTAAACAGTTATGTCTCGAAATAGACACCATGAGGAGACCGACAAACTCACGCGTATCGCTATTGTGAATGCGGATCGCTGCAAGCCGAAGAGATGTAGGCAGGAGTGCAAGAAGAGCTGCCCCGTGGTGCGGATGGGCAAGCTGTGCATCGAGGTGACGCCCAACGACAAGATCGCCACCATCTCCGAGGAGCTATGCATCGGTTGTGGTATTTGTGTCAAGGTAAAACTTTCCACTCTATTTTGCATTTTGCTGACCAATGTAAACACTTGGTGAATGGTGACTTCAGACTTCCGCTTCTTAGGTATAACATCAATTTAATAGGTTGAAATGATGTAGGTTTACAAAATGGTTACCTACACATTTGTTTATTTTATTTAAATAGGGAAACTATTATTTTGATAACATTAAATTCAACATGTCTCCAAACAAACATAACATATTGTAACTTTAACACAATACTTAAGATTAATATCTTTTCAGAAATGCCCCTTTGATGCAATCACTATCATCAACATCCCTTCCAACTTGGAGAAGCATACTACTCACCGATACTCAAAGAACTCCTTCAAGCTCCATCGGCTGCCAATCCCTCGGCCTGGAGAAGTTCTGGGTCTGGTCGGTCAGAACGGTATCGGCAAATCCACTGCACTGAAGATTCTTGCCGGCAAACAGAAGCCAAACTTGGGACGTTTCGCTGTAAGTGGTATTTCATAAAGTTCAATTATGATTATTCAGTCCATGAATGCTACATCTAGTAAGACTGAAACACTGTAACAATTTAGGAAGATTGATTAAATAGTCATGATATTAGCATTAGCATTATCAGCCTTGTTATGTTCCCACTGTTGGGACTCAGGCCTCCTCTCTAGGAAAGGCTCATGATTCTACTTCTATAATCTGCACTATAAAACTTGCTCTAATAAGCATATTAACCTCATAAATTATACATTTCACCTGTTTGTCAACTCAGAGAGTGGCTGCATTCCAGTTTCACAAAATTAGCATATTGTTACTTTGTTACAACATAGTAACTTTATTCTACTGTCAGCTTATAAAATAAATGCATCCATATGGTATCAAAATGACATAATCTAAATGGTAAATCCCTGATTGATAGCCTTTGTAATCTCTTACAACTTACTTGTGTTCTTGAGGAAAACATAAAATAATAAATGAGATAAGCATTTCATATTTTTAATGGTAGTTGTGTTAGGATGCTGAGTTTGTCTAAGTCTAAAGTAGAGCTGTTTCTAGTACTTGAAAAGTCTGTTTTTTAAACCCTGAGATTAAAGTGATACAGGTAAACGTCAAACTTACTATAGTAATGATGCCAGCCAGTAATGATTTTATCTAAAAGAGACTAAATCACAGAGACGAAAAGCACACTTTAGCATTGAAATCCTTAATCAAAATTATGGCCATTCTTATTTTAAAAACAAATCAAACATCTGTTACAATCCCTTATCTATCTTTGAACAGGACCCTCCAGACTGGCAAGAGATTCTGTCTCACTTCCGCGGGTCGGAACTGCAGAACTACTTCACGAAAATCCTCGAAGATGATCTAAAAGCCCTGATCAAGCCTCAATATGTGGATCAAATCCCTAAGGCCGTCAAGGGCACTGTCGGTTTTCTCCTTGACAAGAAAGATGAGAGGAAAAATCAGACTGAAATTTGTAGAATGTTGGGTAAGTTATATTATTATAAAACACCAAATCTACCAGTATTTGTGGCAATAATATCATCGTCCTGCCACTTCATTCTATAACAACACTTCAAATGTCCAAATGACGGGCAATGCGACGCGCAAAACCGTCAACAAGCACGTTTTGCGCCTCACGTAAGAGACGCAACTTACTTGCATCGCATGCACTGCTGTATTTTAACAACTAGAACTAGTTGTGATGTCTTGGCGATCCGTCAAAACAATAATAATAAAGTGGCGATATAGTGTCGGTAGTAGCGTGGGGATATACTCGACGTGGAGCACGCGCCTTTAGTTCATGAATCGCTGACCGGTCCAATGAGACCGCGCTGTTATTTTATTGTGTCTCGTTTTGTGGGTATGTGATAGGTTAAGAGAGTAGCCACAGCTTCAACAGTGGCGTCATCATGTCACGTCACACGGTGCATTAAGACTTCGCAATTGGCGATACTGTCCATTGATAACAGCTCAACACTACATTCAAGTTAAAGCAAAAATCAGAAGCTACATTGCTGGCATAGCACCCAGTGCGGCGAAATTATAAAAAAAACTGCCATAGATTCCAATAATTTCAATACAGCTGATTAGAACCTTATTCTGAGCTATTCCATTTTTGATATTTTAAAGCCAACAAATGACGATTTTTTTATATTCTGTCCAGATCTCTCCCACATTCGCGACCGTGAGATCGCTGCGCTGTCTGGTGGAGAGCTGCAGCGCTTCGCTTGTGCCATGGTGTGCATCCAGAACGGAGATATCTTCATGTTTGACGAGCCGTCTTCTTACTTGGATGTCAAGCAGCGTCTTAACGCTGCCCGCACCATCCGGTCGCTTATCCATCCTGACAAGTATGTTGATTATTACTGCTGTGTATGGCAATCACGTAATTCAACAATATGGCAAAACACTAAGGAGAAAATGGGGTCAACTTTTGTTTTTATTCTAACAATGTCTTGTCCAAAACTTGGTAGGAATCAGTATAGGAATAGTGCAAGGTACATGGCAAAAATATCAGGATACAGTTATTTGAACCTATCCAGGTTACTTAGGCAGTCTACACTCTTAAGCCGCCAGCACGAACACGGTGGACAAAGCTTTAGAAGTTGCGAGCCGGACAATTGGACCGCCTTGCCCGCCGTTTTCAGCTGGCGCCGGCTCGCCGGCGACCTAAGTGTGTAGGCAGCCTTAAAATAACAGTACAATTTGTAGGTCCCACCTCAGAAATGGTTGCCCAAGGTAAGGCCTAAACAAAAGAACATTACAGTTGGTAAAATTATAGCACTTCCCAGCTAAAAGTCACAGCATTTACAAGATATACACTGCTATATCCTTTGATTTGCTAAATGTAACATATACTTTTTCTATGTCCAGGTTCATCATCGTAGTGGAGCACGACTTGTCAGTATTAGACTACTTGTCTGACTTTATTTGCTGCCTGTACGGCGTTCCCGGTGCTTACGGTGTTGTGACTATGCCTTTCTCTGTTAGGGAAGGTAAGATTTTTACGACGATGGATACGCAATAGTTTTCATATGGAATTATGTTATGTTAATTCATTTTGTTTACGTTTTAGGTATTAATATATTCCTTGATGGGTTTGTGCCCACTGAAAACATGAGATTCAGGACTGAATCATTAGTTTTTAAAGTTGCTGAGTCTGCCACTGAGGAAGAGGTCAGTTTAAAACCCAAACTTTCAATACATACGAGTATTTTCATAACCAATAAACTATTTTTTACGCCCTTTTATTATTTTAACAGATCAAAAGGATGAATCATTATGAGTATCCTGAAATGTCGAAATCGATGGGCGAGTTTAGTTTGAAGGTACACCCTGGTGAATTCTCGGATTCCGAGATTCTGGTGTTGCTCGGCGAGAATGGTACTGGGAAAACTACATTCATTAGAATGTTGGCCGGCAACTTGGAACCTGATGATGGTAAGGAACCGTTCATTTACTTACTACTCATAGTTTTACAGATTGTTAGACCTGCATTATTTTTTGGATGCGTATCCGAAAATAGTTGACAAAAAAAAATAGAAAAATATTAGTAATGGCAACACTGAGCAATGAAATGTCAGATTTGTGAAAGTTGTCAAATTGTCAATAGGCTTCGGTTTTGTTGTAAAAAATTCTTAATTTAACAGATTTATGTTTAATCCTAGCTTTTACTGTGATATTTAACGGAAAAGAATCGATTATTTTGAATCTCCAATAAATATGCGTTATATAACAATGTAGACATCGCTTGAAAAATGAGGTTATAGGTGTATTGTAATAAGTGTATTTTAATGAATTTAGACATATTTAAGCTATTGAAATGGCTAGAACTGAGTTATTTGATTTGTTTTTTCATCCTGTTTTTCAAAAATGTTTAAAACACGCGGAATCTTGTGCCACCAACGAAGGTATGTCATGAAAATGTTTTTTCAGGCCATAAAAGTCAATATTTGTAGATTCGTTGTCGACGTAACTATTCATGTATCAATAAATTATCATTTGCGTGCTAATTACAGCATATTTTATAGGTTATTATTACATTTGCAAAATGTTCTTTGTGGCAATTTTTTTATTTGAAGCTAGTTCAGATATAACATTTATTGCCAGAATGTTGTCATAGAAAACCAAAATATAACTTTGTAAATAAAAGTGGAATGTTTTCATGTGAAATAAAACAAATACCAACTTACAACCAACATGGCACTTCTATCTTAACGTTAAAAGTATTAATTTTCACTAACCAAATATTTCTTGAGATAGTAAAATGATATCATACAGTTTATTTCATTTATTTATTAAAACTTTATGCCCAAGAAACACTGTATGAAGGTGGACTTATACCAATCAACCTTAGTTAATACACATCAACCTGCAATGGCAGCAATAATATTTCCTACAAATCACTTTCTAAAGTCTATTATGCAGTGATATGGAAAGTGACTTACAAGTATGGCTTGTCCTCAGGTTCCGGCACACTACCACAGCTGCACATTAGTTATAAACCGCAGAAGATCTCGCCCAAGTCACAAGGATTGGTGCGCAGTCTCCTGCACGACAAGATTAGAGATGCTTATATTCATCCACAGGTAATTTTATCATAGACTAACTGCTGCCAGGGGCTTCACTCTCGTGTTTGTGGAATATTGCCCCAAGGGAATTGTTTTAAGTTTGTTTGTCATTGTTTTTAATTCATAATTTATACTTTTCTTTCTGTTGGCAATAATGGTACAATTGTTTTTGCAATGTTTTTTTATATTATTTCAACCACAGCCACTTTAATTTCAATAGTAATGTATTATTGTATACAGCCATCATTTACTTTTTTCTTTTCATAACGTAACTATGATAACACTGTAAACTCACACTCTTTATTGTGGTTTTGGGTACAAAGCTACCAGTGTACATTGTAAATGTATTCCAGGACATAGTCTACCCATGTACCATTGAAATCCAATCAGCCCATTAAACATGAAGGAATAACAAACATACAGACTCACAACCTTTCGTCTTCATGATATAAGTGTGAAGTATGATAAAGTATAAATAAGGATACCAGATACTTCAATCATCTGTTTGGAATTATAAGTAGACAAAATACAGATGATTCTGTGGTTACATGTAATTTACTGTAGAAACCTGTTAACTACTTTGATTTTCATTCAGTTTATGCACATTTCTACCTAGAACATAACGTCTTCAACATAACAGCCAGTGTCTGTGTTTGTATCTTTTGAACCAATGTTCCAAATGATACCTATCAGTGTTCTGCAACACTTTAATAATTTAAACACTAATGATCCAATCGCAAAGATGACACACTTGGCCCGCGCCTAGTAACTATCAGGAAGCACAGACATAACTTCCAGAGAAATATACTCATGCGTTATTACCCAGAACGGCTGAACTTATAAAACACCAAACAACTTAAGAAAAGAATTTAACCTATTACATACCCGCTAAACGAGACACAATAGTAAATCAATAACAGAGCGGTCACATGTAGGGGCCCGGTAGGGCTGAAGCCTCCTGGGGTCTGGGTTGACTAAAGAGAGCCCCAGGACCCTGGAATTAAGGCAAAGAAGAAACAATAAGCCCTCCCACTCCGCCCAGAGAAGAGAAGTCATTTTGATGATTCCCCACCAAAAAAAAAGTGGTCACATGAGACCGGTCGGGGATTCATGAACTAAATAATAATCTTACCTTATTTTACATTCCAGTTCATCACAGATGTGATGAAACCGATGAAGATAGAAGAGATAATGGACCAGGAGGTTCAGAACCTGTCTGGTGGTGAGTTGCAGCGGGTGGCGCTGGTGCTGTGCCTCGGCAAGCCGGCCGACGTGTACCTCATCGACGAGCCCTCTGCCTACCTAGACTCGGAACAACGTTTAGTTGCTGCTAAAGTTATTAAAAGGTAAGTTATTAATAATAATAAAGCCGTTTATTCCGAGATACCATAATTATTTACAATTCAAATGTTGTTAGTAGTTTGTTAATAAGTATTCCTTAAACTATGTTAGTATTTGTTAGTCCTTTGGTATCTGGACCCCTTTTTGGGTAAAGGCCTCCTCCAGGTTCTTCCACATGTGCCTGTCCTTGCCTAGGTCTAACCAGTTGACTCCTGCTATCTGTGAAATATCATCACCCCACCTTCTCATTGGTCTACCAACATTCCTTTTCCCCTTTGGGCCTTTCCATTGCGTGGTCTCGATTGTCCATCTTTTGTCGGTGTACCGTGAGATGTGTCCTGCCCACTTCCACTTTAATGTGAGTGCATGTTCAAGAGCGTCAGTGATTTTGGTTTTCTTCCTGATAATTTCATTTCTCACTTTGTGTATTTTCCGGATTTTCAACATACTCCTTTCCATGGCTGTTTGAGTGGATTTGATTTTTTGTTTTACCTTACTTGTAAATACCCAAGTCTGACATGCATATAGCAGGCATGGTAGGAGACATGTGTCGAATACAATTTTTTTCAAGTGTAATCCGTAGTTTCCTTTAAAGATTTCTTTTTGAGACCAGTATTTTTTCCAAGTTGCGTTTATTCTCCGGTTTATTTCTTCTTCATTGTTAGATTTCTTAAAAGATACTTGTTTTCCCAGATATATATACTCTTGGACATACTCTACGCTATTTCCCTTGATTGTAATGGGTCGCTTGTGGCTATTAGTCATTATCTTGGTTTTGCTAAAGTTCATTTCCAGACCAATTTTAGAGCTTTCATAATCAAGTGTTTGCATCATTTCTTCTATGTCTTTTGGAGTTTCGGCTACAATAGCTATATCATCCGCAAATCTTAGATGGTTTAGATAACTCCCGTTTACTAGCAGTCCTTTAGTTGACCAATTTAACTTTCTGAATATGTTTTCGAGCACTGCAATAAAAAGCTTCGGCGAGAGCGGGTCTCCCTGTCTGACACCTCTTTCTATTTTTATTTCATCTCCTCTAGTCTCAAGTTTAATTTTGCTTGTACTATCTGAATAAATGTGTTTTAAGATGTTAATATGGTGGACTTTTGAACATTGCAGTGCGTTCCAGATTGAACAATGGCTAATGCTGTCAAATGCTTTGCTATAGTCGATGAAGGCCACATACAGAGATCTATTGAATTCTTGGTGCTTTTCTATGATTTGTTCTAGCGTGTGTATGTGGTCCATCGTGCTGAAGCCTGATCTGAACCCTGCTTGTTCTTTAGGTTGCATTTCATCAATATCTTGTGTTATTCTCCTTAGAAGTATGGATGAAAATAACTTGTATATGCTTGACAGTAGGCTTATTGGTCTGTAATTTCCTATATCTAAGGGATTTCCTTTCTTGAATAGCAGAATGATGTCTGATGTGCGCCACTGTTCTGGAACTGTTTCCGTATCCATTACCATGTTAAACAGTCTTGTCAAGTGGTGGGTTAAAATGGGTGCGCCTGTTTTCAAAACTTCGTTACATAGTCCATCTGGGCCAGGGCTTTTCTCTGCTTTTAACCGTTTGATGTGTTCATAAACTTCGGATTCTTGGATTGGTGTGATGTCGTTACCATCACTATGGTTGCTACTTTGTATTTCGATTTCGATGTTATTATTTTTCCGATATAAATCCTTATAAAAGTTTGTTGCGTGATTTATGACATCTTTCCTTGAATTAGTTGCCTTTGTCTTTTGTTCTAGTTTATGAATCCATGTTTTATGTGTGGATAAGGTAAGTTATTAGGCAGGAAAAAATATTAAGAGTTATTTTTACAACTTTGTGGCTGGCTTGTATACAAAGTCCTTCAGCAATGTCTTCATATAATATGGTCACTTAGTTTACCATTAGTATGTCAATGAAACACATTCAATATTTTTACATTATTTGATCGGTCTTTTGGCTGCAAATAACTTGACCAGTCTTTGTGGCCACGCTTGTAGGAGGCCTTAGTCCAGCAGTGGAATCTTTTGGTTGAAGTGATGATGATTATTGTCCAGTTGTGCAAACGCTTGAATTTTAGAGGGGCCTAGTAAGACCGGTGCCTGCTAGGGCTGCAGGATCGTTCAAAAGGGTTTCCATGCCCCTAGAACGAAAATGGCAACTGTGAAGGGCTGACCTAGTCATTAAAATCTCACCCGCCCTGTTGCTTCATCCTGAAATGGCAGAAGTCGTTGCATAATTTCCCAACTCAAAACAAATATGTTTTACTATGGATGATGGGTTGATCTGATGATTGGGTTTTTACCTGAAATTTATATTTTTTTACTAATAAAAAAACTAATGCATAATTTTTTTTTCTGCAGGTTCATCCTCCACGCCAAGCGTACCGGTTTCGTAGTAGAGCACGATTTCATAATGGCGACGTACTTAGCGGACCGCGTCATCGTGTTCGAGGGCACGCCGTCTTCCAACGCCACGGCGCACGCCCCCCAGTCGCTGCTCAACGGCATGAACAAGTTCTTAGAGCTGCTCGGCATCACCTTCCGAAGGGATCCCAACAACTTCAGGCCGAGGATAAACAAACACTCTTCTGTGAAGGTTAGTCACATTTTTCTTTATTTATTTTACAGTTCATGTAGTACCTCTCATTGTCTGACCCATATTTCTCGCTATATATTTCTAAGGCCCTATTTCACCGCCTATGATTAAGTTGCCAATATCTTACTTGGCAGATAATTTCATACAAATTCTGTTCCATTTTTGAATTTATTCGGGAAGTAGTGGCTACTCGAACATTGTGAAACAGGCCCTAAGGGTTATTGTAAACTCGTCACAGTTTGACACGCCACACAATACACTGGTCAATGAAAATGCAATAAAAATGTGACGAGTTTATAATAACCCATTTCTAAGATAGGACAGCAAGCATAGCCAACTTGCAACCCTTTTGTGTAGTATAAAATTGGTAACGCCCGGCGTAAATGATAGAAATATGATAAGTTGGTAATTTCGTTAACAGTTGTAAAAATTGCAACCTGGCTACCATTTATACCAAAAACTGAGATGTAGCGATGGACTATGTGAATTTGGCTACGAATTTTCTATTTGTTTCTTCTGACCAGGTGACTTGACGTTGAGAACAGACGTTCTAATAACGTTAACGATTGTAGATAATTAACTTGGCTAAGCCTGCAGATAAAATAGGACACAGACCATACACAAATTATAATAAAAGAGAAGAAGTAGGGAGCAGAAAAATAGGTACAAAGGTGATTTCAACAGAAATCTCTTCCCACATACCTGTGAAAGGAGAGTTGGAAAAAAAGAGTTGCAGATACTAAAATCAAGCCAAGGATTTTCAATTACGGAGTGCTGGAACTTCATTTAACATTATACCTACAGCACCACACCACTTGGCTTGGCATCTTTCTTGATAAACCCGGTTGAGCTCCATGTCAGTTGATCAACTAAACCCTGGACTGGGCTTTCAAATAGCGTTTAAGGGGCTCATAAAAAACAATGTATTTTTATAAAAACTTTTATTCACCAAGTTTTTATTTATTAGCCTCATATTTTATGTTCTGCAGACTGACTCTGTTACTTGTTCTATATTCCGTCTAATGAAAGAGCGTGAGAAAAAGAGGTTAAATCCAAAAAAAAATGTATGTGGTATTACTAAGTAGTAGAGAATCATGTCTTGACATTTCATTATTGTTTTTATTTCCTACAATAGCGGCTGAATAATGTAGCCAATCAAATTTAAAAAAAAAACTCCAGGTCGCGCTTTCATTAGACGCACTCTTTTTGAAAATTTTGTCGAACTAACGCGTTGTATTATTTTTGTTACAGGACATAGAACAGAAAAGAGCAGGACAATATTTCTTCCTGGAAGATTAGTGCTAAAGACAAGTGTATTTATATATATTGTATCTGTCACAATGGTGATGGCCTGCCACCCGTGTATTTCCAATTAAATGTATTACTGTAATAAATCATGTTTTATACAACCAGCCATTCCAGCAAATTATTTCGTATGCTATTTGGTGATGGGTTACCTTACCAACAGCTTATACGGGTTATTTGTAAAACACTAAGGCCTCATTTACGGAGACGCGGGGCGTCGCGCGTTGCGATGAGCGGCGCGGCCCGCAATTAATTCAAATATATGGCGTTGTATGAGTGCGTTTACGGAGAAGCGATTTTAGACGCGTTTGTTTGAAATAGGGCGTTTTTTGCGGCCGAGCCCGCGGATGGCACCGACGCGTCCCACGCGGCGGCGCACGCAGCAGCAATTCTCGATGAAGCTATGTCCGAGGCGGAATCTTCTGTCTTATTTAGAAATCGCGCAACACAGACGTAGTCACCATCGCAATGGAGTATGGTATGATCAACTTTTTTTTAGAAATAATAATAAAACTAGTTGATTTGATCGAGGCGATGCTCGCCGCCGCGATGCTCGCCGCGTGCTTCGCTTCCCGTCTCGCTTCTTTATGAACATGGTCATATCTATACTAATATTATAAAGAGGTAAAATTTGTAAGTTTGTATGTAGGGGGTAATCTCTGGAACTACTGGTCCGATTTGAAAAATTCTTTCAGTGTTAGATAGCCCATTTATCGAGGAATGCTATAGGCTATATACCATCACGCTACGACCCACGGGAGCGGAGCAGTAACGATAAATGCGGGTGAAACCGTAGGGGACAGCTAGTATTGCTATAAGTTTGTGTTTACGCGTGCCGCTTCACGCGCCGCCCCTCCATAAACAGAAAAAACGTCCGACGCGCCGTGAGACTCCACGCCACACGCGACGCGAGACGCCCCGCGTCTCCGTAAATGAGGCCTTACAACCTTGCAGGACTACATTAACATCAGAAACAACAACTATTATTGTTCTATGACTTTTTACAAAACATAATACATTTACCAAAGCCAAACCTGCAAGATTTCGTTGTTCTAACCTGTTTCTGAACACATTTCAGCGTTGTATTTTTCTGTACTCCGCCCGCGCACTGTACTATTACTTGTTTGTTTCGCATAGACTTCGTTAAATTTAGAACGTTCAATATTCTTATTTTTGTATAAAAATATGATTAACTAAAATATGATAAATTTTTAAAAGTCATAGAACAAAAGTTGTGATATGTGAGTTGTGAAATGATGATACTAACATGGTCCTGAACTCCTGAACTCCTGAGAGGTTACTAGTGATTCACAAAAAACCCTGTATATCGCGTTTTCAAGAACTAGATGATAGGTACTATAATAAATAATAATTATGTCATAATAAGTATAAAAAGTGCCAGATAACACTGATAGCAACCGACGAGTAACTCGAAAGTTGAAGAGGTTAGACTCATTAGGCCTCTTGTAAAATACGGCCTTATTGAAGTGGCCTGGAAAGACTATAAATACTGTAGTGTCTGTTTCCAGTTCATGTTCTGGTTTCCGCATTTAATCCTCAGTGAATTCCATTAATTCAGACTTTCTTAAAAGCCACCCTCTTTCCAAAAGCAGACGAGACCTTTTAGTTGGCTCAGGGTGTTTGTTTATGAGTTCGATGTTCCCAAGGTTCGTGTCCTTATTGCACTGACGGCTGTGCAGTGTGCACTCGAGGAGCACGTGTGAGATATTTTTCTGCATCACCGACTAAAGTCTGTTCAATAATTCCGGAGACTAAAATGACATTTCAACACCAAAGAACTGGCGTCATTCCTATAGAAATTTTCGTTCATTCCCACTAGTTCGATTCATTAGTTCGATCGTCGAACTAGTGAGACTTTTTTTTCTCATTTGTTCGACCGTCGAACTAGTGAGAATTTTTTTTCTCATTTGTTCGACTATCGAATTAATTAGATTTAAAAAAATATAGCCTATGTCACTCAGGAATACAACAACGTTGCATTGGTGAAAAAATTTTAGCAATCTGACCAGTACTTCCACAGATTACCTCATACAAACAAAAAACAGACTTTACCTCTTTTTCGACAGTCGAACAAATGAGAAAAAAAAATCTCACTAGTTCGACGGTCGAACAAATGAAAAAAAAAAGTCTCACTAGTTCTACGATCGAACTAATGAATCGAACTAGTGGGAATGAACGGAAATTTTGACATTACTTATGTCAATTTAGTCTCCGGGTTTATTGAACAGACCATAGATGGAGACATTTCGGGCAACAAAAATTTATATTTTCCGAAATAATAATAATTCTGAATTATCTGAACAAAGTATTTCTGAATCATGTCAAATGAAATTTCTAATTTTTTATTTTATGTAATCGTGATTTAAAACGATTGTTAATACTAATATTATAAATTTTAATGAAAGAACAATGTTCAAAACGTCCCCACCCTTGTAGCACTTTATAACCTATATCAATCGAACGGCTTTGACCGTCTCATCATTTTATTGTATGACAGCGAAGCTGAAATATGCATCCGAAAAAAGTTATATCGAAATGAAGTAGCCGAAATCAGTCCCAATTTATGTTCCCATCTACTACAATTATCCCTTGTAGCACTATAAATCCTATATCAATCCAACGGCCTTGACCGTCTCATCATTTTATTGTATGACGGCAAAGCTGAAATATATGTCCGAAAAAAGTTATATCGAAATGAAGTAGCCGAAATCAGTCACAATTAATTATAATTATAAGTTGGCAAGTTTTTCAGTTTAAATATGTTTATAGTCCAAAGAAACTATAGGTGAGCAAGATAGCATAGTAATCATAAGGGCCGCATGCGCAGAGCATCGCGCAATATTGTAATTATAGCAGAACTTCTTTTAGTTCGTATAGAATGTACAAGTTCCTTGGAGTAGCATCACGAAAAAAGTACTGTACGACACTTAATAAATAACTTCCTCACGTCTTCACTGTCTTCTGAGTTGCTGAAGAGCTTCCCAATACCTTCAGGGAGCCTTTTCAAGATAGTGCATACGCCATCGACTTCTTAGAACGAATTAGTCACAGCATCCATACCAGTAATGACTGTGGAACAGAACGCACCGTTGACGACTTGGCTCGGCCCGGATTATTACCAAACTACAAATTACCCAGTGCTCGCCTTCCGCAAGCCTGCGCCTACGGTCTTTGGAAATCGGCATCGGGATCCCGGCGGCGGCGGGAGCGTGAGGGTCGTTCCCTCTCGCGGTCGTGGTTGGCCGCCTCCTTCGCTAGCATTACTGCTTTGCAAAACCGTAGACCCAATAGTTTTTTGAAAAGAGTAACCATGGAGTTTTTTGCAGGTTCTTCTCCATAGGAATCGACCAATTTGGAACCGTGCACTAGTTTTTGACGTTTTATAAGTGCCCATGTAGGCCTATGTGACATAAAACCACTTTGACTTTGAAGAAGAAGGCGACCGCCCGTCACCCCTCCTCGCTCCGGACTATGGCGTGTACCAGGGTCAGACGCGAGAGGCCGCCGTCGCCGATAGCCTCCACGAGGACACAGCGGTGTTCCGCCCAAGCAAAGCACACCTCCACAGTGTGCTCCGGGCCATCCACACATTGGCGACACCCGGGCGTCCTTTCTGCCTGAATCCGATGCAGGAACCTCCCGAACTTACCGCGTCCGGTGAGGACCTGCGTCATATGTAACGTGAGGACGCTGTGATCTCTTTCTAACCACACCTCAAAGAGGGGACTTACCGCCGCAATGACAGCGTGCCCAGCACTGGGTTGCGACAGTCACAGTCGCTATGCCACGCTGAGATCCCGCCGGAACTCTGTCCGCCATACTTCGACTTGCATCTCCACGCGCAAATCGTGCCTGTGTGCAAGGATTGTTGCCTCCAGATCTCACGGTGGCAGGCCAGCGAGGAGATTCACCGCTTTGCGGGAGATCGTGCGGTGGTATCCCCGAACCATTCATATGACCATAACCTTCTGGCAAGGATTCAGCTTGGCCGCCGGTCGCTTACCCAGCGACGACTCCCATAAAGGGCCGCGGACCGAACGATCCCCACGTGGAGCCTCCAGTAGGGGGCGTCTGTACCTCTTAGGTTAGGTAGGCGCCGCTTCAGGGCAGCCTCAGCCCTTTCCAGTTTGGGAGCCAGACGTTGAAAGTGCTCGGTCAACCCGGTGGTGACGCGGTCCGAGGGCCATGACACAAAGGCATGAGGGCAATGGTGGGTCCGATGGCACATGGCCTCGGACTTGTACAATGCCACCTTAAGTCACAATTGCTGGATCCTGCCTATGACTGTCGCAACCCCGCGTGTCGCTGTCCTAAACATTAGGGGGATGCAGGAAGTGGATATCGTGAGATAAGTGAAAATAATTTTAAGATGAATGAAGTGAGATGACATGTGTCGTATAGTACTTTTTTCGTGATGCTACTCCAAGGAACTTGTATACTTTATATGAACTATATGAATTTCTGCTATAATTACAATATTGCGCGATGCTCTGCGCATGCGGCCCTTATGATTACTATGCTATCTTGCTCACCTATAGTTTCTTTGGACTATGAACATATTTAAACTGAAAAACTTGCCAACTTATAATTATAATTAATTGTGACTGATTTCGGCTACTTCATTTCGATATAACTTTTTTCGGACATATATTTCAGCTTTGCCGTCATACAATAAAATGATGAGACGGTCAAGGCCGTTGGATTGATATAGGATTTATAGTGCTACAAGGGATAATTGTAGTAGATGGGAACATAAATTGGGACTGATTTCGGCTACTTCATTTCGATATAACTTTTTTCGGATGCATATTTCAGCTTCGCCGTCATACAATAAAATGATGAGACGGTCAAGGCCGATCGATTGATATAGGTTATAAAGTGCTACAAGGGTGGGGACGGTGTCCGAACATTTTGAACATTGTTCTTTGGTTGATACAGAATAAGCTGGAACCTCAAGTCGGGACATATGCTACTTTTAAAGGCGGATACTCACTAGCGAGCCGTAACTGTAACCGTTGCATGTACTGTATCCAAAAAACATAGTGTGTACGTGGTTCACAAACCTGCTACGAGCGGTACGCGTGCGGCTTGCAGCGACCCGACGTTTACAACGTACTTATTTCTAAACCCGTAACGTTGCACATAACTGAACCGTTACTGTTACCAAAAACATAATGTGTACACGAGCGACTTGCAGCGAGCCGACGATTGTCGGTTTTTGCCGCCGATCAAAGGGCGCTCGCTGTGCGCTCGTGGACGTCAAGAGGAGAGGTCACTCCCCGTACACACTAGAACCTCGTTACTGTATCTGTTTGGTTACAGTTACAGCTCGCAAAATGAGTACGCTCGGTGAAAGCGTTCCGGCGACATCGTGAGCCGTAATTGTTAAACGCGTACACACTAGAACCTCGTTACTGTATCACATAAGTTACGGTTACAGCTCGCTAGTGAGTACCCGGCTTTATCTGGTTTCGACTTCACGTTCACAATAACCGACATACACAGAGACGAAAGCTGCTGGCAGAAGCATTTAAATATAAATCTGAGTAGGAATACTTGGCTTCAGGAATAAACCCAGACCTTTTTTTGTCTTGGTTTAAACCAGTACACAGTACTAAAGCATTTTTTATACGAAGATTATTTTCCTATACTTACTCCGTTTGTTTAGGTAGTTAACTAAAGGTAAACAGTCTTGGTATGTCTTTTTATATTAAAGAGGTCGTATATAATATACACAAAGATTATTGAAATTTAGTTTATTAGCTAACATCGATTTAGGTAAATACCTATTTGCAAAGACATGCCAAGATTGTTTACCTTTAGTTAACTACCTAAACCGACGGAGTATAGTAAACTATAGCGATGGAGATATTCGGGAACACATTTATGTCATATTGCTATGTCCCCACTGGGAGGAGCTCGTGGCTAGATAATAACAGCCGCGCGGATCGATCTTCAAGGTTAAGCAACTCTTGCCCAGGTTGGTCTGTGGATGGGTGACCATCTTAACATACCGAATTTCCTACATGCCTCGGAAAACACGTTAAGCCGTAGGTCCCGGCTGTCATTTGTAGATCTTTGGCAGTCGTTACGGATAGTCAGAAGCCAGTAAAATCTGACTCCAGTCTTGCCATGAAGTATCGTGGTACCCCAGTTAAATGGGTTGTGGAGGTCTGGTAGGCAGCCGCTCCACGTCAAAATACTGGTGCTCAGCTAAATCTGGCTTGACTGGAAGCCGACCCCAATATAGTTGGGAAAAAGGCTAGGTAGATGATGATGATGCTATGTCCCCACTGGCTACGGCACAATGAATGGGATTTTTATCACTATCCCCATGGTGACAGTCTGTGGTACTTAAATAACTAAGTAGAGCAAACTATTTGGAACAATTTTTCGGCAACTCCACGCGATTGCGATGTATTGCAGATCAAAAGCTAAAGTATAAACAGTGCCGTGGAATTTATGTAGGTAGATAACCCTGTACACTGTCGCAACAGATATCTGGTGAAAAAAACCCGTGTTTAAAATACCACCCTGATAATGAGATATAGCACTAGGTAGGTACCTACCAAATTAAAGCCGGAGTCCCACAAGGTAGTGCAGTAGGACCAACGAGCATTCATAAACGACACTCATTTCCCCTGACCTTTCTTCGTTAAATAGGTCAACAGCACACAAAAGGCAAGACAATAATATTATCCGATTGACATAATTTATCGACTTAACGTCACCAATAAAAAGATTGGCGAATGAAGTGGAATCAACAAATAGCCATGAAATTATGGGTCACTGTTGAGGACTCATTGATTGCCGTGCCGATTGTAATCTAGCAATTAAAGCTAGATTAATGATCTAACCATACAGAATTAGTAGCTATAAAAGTTGTTTCCTATGTAGTTCAACTCGAACATGGAAAAAATTTAATAAGGTAAGGTGGGGTAAGACTATCAGCGGGGCAAGACTATCACTTTCAAATATCTCGAAAAGTACCGTCTTCTTTTTGAATTTACCATGTCGATAAAACAGTTAGCATGAAAAAGTTCTCAACTTAAAACACAGATGGCACTTCTGATCGTTAGTGTCGATAACATAACAAAAACGAAAATGTCAGTTGTGAAATAAATTGTTGCACGTGACAGAGCAGTAAGTATTCCTTAAAATTTTGGTGAAAAAAAACGTTAAATGGAGGAGTCTTGAACGTAAATAGCATCATATTAATATTGCCTTTTAAGTTATCGTATCAATTTAACTTTATACATACGATTTCTTATAATATTTTACAAAACTAAAACATAACTTACAAATATCAAAGTGGGGGAAGACTATCAGTTCGCCCGGGGTAAGACAAACATTATGTTAGTCTTTCCCCTAGTCAGTTGTAATCAACATTTTCGTTTAAGATATTTTTCTTTAGTTACATGGTCGATTAAATGAAAATCGAATTGAAAAGACAGTTCACCCATTATCAAATATTTGGTGAATCGTCCAGTCGAAGTGGTGTTTGGCGATAAAAGGTTGTTTCGCCATAAATACTAAGTTACTGCAGCTTTCGTCGAGGTCCTTAATTTTCACGACAACTGAGGAAAAAGTTTCTTCTCCTCAGGTTTTCGCGAAAATTTTCACGGAAGTAAAAGTTTCGCCACCGAAATTGAAAAATTTATAATTATAATTATTCACCCGGACTGTAATCTTGATTTAAACCAAATTAAAGTAGACAGTAGGTACACTAAATATTCCTATTAGAGAGTAGCATTTAAAATATATATATATATTGTGAGTGTTTTGTTAAGATTTTTATTTAATCGGTAGTCAAATAAATTTAATAGCAAGTTATTCCTGTTTGTCTTTTTAATTTATGAGTAACGCTTTATTCACATTATGCTATTGATATCACTTAAAAGGTTCTGCTCCTCTGATTTTGATTGTATGTTTGTCTTACCCCAAATCATGTAATATACGAATTGCCGCAAAAATAAACGTTGTTCCGTTATTATACAATTCAAATTAAATACGAGTACTTTTATCATTTCCGTTTTTTCTTTACAAACTCCAATAAGTGCACGTTTTCAGTTAAAATACATTACTGTTATTCTTACCCCATGTGGTGGGGCAAGACTAGCAGTTTTAACGGCCTTACAATTTATTCAAAATTTACGTTCTGGATGCATTATCGGAAATATATCCATTATTTTATTAAAGCGTATAGTATTGAGGTATCAGTGATTTTATTGTCTCAGAGGTAAGTCAAATAACTTAGCCGTGAAAATCAATCATTGCTGTCTGGCAGAAAAGTATGTTAGTCTTACCCCACCTCACCTTACCTACAAACATTCATGCATGCTGCAAAGCAGGGGCGTAGCTACCGCCGTATCTGCCGTATCAATTATACGGGGCCCCCGGGCCACGGGGGCCCCCAAAGTGTGTAAGGAAAAAAAATTAAAACTTTCTAATTTATTTTATTTTACAAATGACAAAATTCTATAAAGCAATTACTCTTTTTCCCGCCTTAAGCGTGCGTTCAAAAGTTGACAACACTACATCGTTACGGCGGGCTGCTGAAAGAAGTTTTTCAAAATTAACACTTTCGAGGACGCTACCACTTGAGACTGTGTACCAAAATGACACAGTAAATGTCCATACAAATTGTACGACGTATGAGTACGTAGCCTCCCATGAAAATATATTGTTTTAAAGACATCATGACACAACCGTTTTATCACGTTATCGTATAAATACGTGATGTGACGCCGCCGCACTGAATGTAGGAGCGCGGTAGGCGCGCGCGACGCATTTACACGTTGTGCGTAAATGTGAGTACCGTTCCCGCCCACTGTCAACGGCACTTATTTGAAATAGTTTAAAACTTACTCTACGTGACAGTAAAGCTCGGGTATTTTAAATGTTGTGACACAAGATACATTCAATAGGATTTTAACTTGAACGTTCATCGGAAATGTACGTTCTGTCGTAAAGTAAAAAAAATATTTGGACGTCATTGTACGTTGTGCCATATCAAAATTTCGAACGATGACGTATAATCTCGTTCTGTCCTCGAAAGTGTTAAAACTGATAAAAAATTACTTAAGAACTTCGATGGGACAAGAACGGCTGTCAGACCTCTCGCTATTGTCCATAGAGGCAGGAACTTTAGAAAAACTAAAATCATCATCAGTCATAAATGATTTAATAAATCAGTTTGCCGAAAAAAAGGCAAGGAGAGTGAATATTTAAAATTTGTTTTTATTTGTAAAATGGTTAAATTATGTTATGATAAATAAATATTTCCTTTCACAATTTTTTTTTCTTTTGTGAATTTTTTTTACCCCCATATGGGGCCTCCAAACAAATTTTTTATACGGGGCCCCCACAAGGCACGCTACGCCACTGCTGCAAAGTAATTCCACGCGAAACTTCCATTAAATTAATGACTGACTATTGTAGGTATGACCCGTACTATGACCGTCCTATGACCCCATTTTTAAGTCCACACATCGATTCTTAGTAGGAACAACATAGTAATGGACAGGTCAACGGTTTTCCGTGTATCAACACCACAATAATGATCTAAAACCACGCGTTCATTCAAAAGGTATTCCATATTGCACGTAGGAAAATCCAACTCATGAATATCCTCCATCTAGGGACAGTGGGAACTATAAAGGATTCGCACTGACTAAAGACCACAATGTTCTTAAGACAAACCATTACTCAGAAAAGCAGCATAGGTAGGTACACGTGCACATGCTTCCAAAAGGTTCAAGAGATCAGCTTACAAAGTATCAACTAGGAAACAGATAAACTAGGAACCAACCCTGTTGTTGGAAAACCGTGAAAGTCTTGGAATGTGCAGATGGTGGTGCAGGACCAGGCAGGCACCAGGGTTCCACACTGGCATTGTTTTTGCCATAGTCAACAGTGTCAAGTTTAGGATACTACATCCCTTTTGGCCAGGTTATTTCTGCAGCGGCTACAAGGCTATATTTTAATTGATCTCTAATTAAAGTAACCATGTAATTTCTTGCTGGTTCATCTCCATAGGAAACGACCAATTGAAACCGTGTACCTATCTACTGCTTTTTACGTTTTTTTATGGACCATGAAGCCCTACTTATTTGAAGTAAAAGCATTTTGAATCAGGTAGAGAGGTGCATCGTATCAGTCTTAAGACTTAGACATATCACTAATGAGTAGGCATGACTAATACAATATTTGCATATATTTACCGAGTATGACAGAATGCTAATGTAGACTGAAAATTTCAAGAACACTCACGCGTCAGCTTTCTAATTACGCGATAATCACGCGCCTAGTTGGCTTTCGAAGAAAATATGCTCCGATAGTGTCAACATTGTTTACCATATTGCTCATTAGAATTTAGATTAGAGATGAGGACACTGGCTTTAGCTTAGCCGTCTCTTAGACATGGTTTGTTGTATTAATGTTGATGAAAATGCTTGGACTTTCAAAATGACTTCTGCCCTGGGCGGAGCGGGAGGGCGTGTCAGACTTCTACTGACTAAAACCCACTCCTGAGTCCTGTTCCTTCTTTGACTTAATTCCAGGGTCCCATGGTTCTCTTTTGTCAACCCAGGCCCCGGTACTTAGAGGTATACCATTTCGATTTTTGAGGGAAGCCTTCATAAGATACCTGGACTATTGGGGAACGGCAAGGAAGTGTGGGATTTAATTCTTAGCCCACTGAAACCACCCTGGCGATAACCATAAATACTGGAACTTACCTCTTAAAATATTACCTACTCCAAAATAATAATAATAAGGGCACATCCTTGAGCAAACTATAAAGGGCTTCCCCTGAGCCTTGCAGTACACGGTAGCATGATATCACTCGGCGAGAGATGAATTGTATCCCCACTCTGAACGGCTGTGATTCCAAATTACCACCTGCTTAAATAATGAAGGTGGGTTTCCGGCGTGTAAAGCGCCGTAGTGGTTGTCATCCCGATATCTTCTTTTTCTAGTTGTTTGTATTTTGTACCTACTTAGTTCTTTTGTAGGTAGGTAGTTCTTTTTGCTTGCTTGACCACTCTAACTGCATATCTACAGTCTTAAACTGAACATTAAAACAATTGTTATTTCAAACGCGCCAGTGATGCTAATAAACAATAAGTTTATTTTTAACTCACAGACAAGTAAAAAACGTGAATTATTTTCACCGGATTGTCCTAAATGTCCGCTTATTTACATGTCTGTTGGTCTCAAGAATAACAGGAAAAAATAAGGATAAAGTACCGAAATATACCTACTATATGTCACAACTCACGATGAGGTAAGCTTATTCACTCTATGACTCTAGCATAGCTAAGTGACTGCGGGATGGTCAGAAAGAGTCACTGAGAACTTTAAAAATCATGGATGGGTTAGGTCAATAAAAGTCTGACAGTAATTTAATGATATTTCACCTCAAGAAAGCAGTGTCAGACTTCTATTGACTAAAACCCACTCCTGTTCCTTCTTTGCCTTCGATTCAGGGCCCCGGGCTTCTCTGTGGTACTACCCAGCGGCCAGTAGCGCCCCAGTAGGTATGCTTCGACCCTACGGGGTCCCTACGTTTAGCTGGCATCTCATTGAGGCGCGCGTGGCTACGCACCGTCTCGACAACTTGAGTTCGGTTCGGTCGGACGGCCGGGAGCTACCCATTGCTCGCTATCCGCATGCCCAGACCTGAAAGCACTTGCGCTTTTGACGATGTGAACACCGCCACCGCCGCCGCCAAGGTAATAAGTACGTTAAACAATAGGAAGAAATGTATAGGTTGGTATCGAATGGTAGATACAATTATGAAGAGGTAAACCATGTTCATTCTAGCTACCTATGTACAGTGCCGTAACTAGGGCGGTGCGAGCGGTGCCCAGGCACAGGGCGCAGACCCTGGAGGGGCGCAGAAATGACCTCATGCATGGTAGCTAGTAGGTAGGTACATTTTGTTTTATTGCGAACATGGTGTAGACGCGCCCTACTGTACTATCTATAGTTATATCTATATCGCATTTTTCAAGCAATCTTGAAACAACAACACATGTAAAGGTATCCCTGGACGTGCTCGGCGCCAGGTGTACTGGTGGTCGCCGGAGATTGCGGCTTTGCGCGAGGCGTGCACCGCCGCGCGGCGCCGGTACGCCAGGTTCCGCAGGCGCCGCACCCGCCCGCCGGATGCGGAGGCCAGAGAGGCGGAGCTGTAGGAAGGGTACAGAGCGGCAAGGCGCACCCTCCGAACGGAGATAAAGCGGGCCAAGCGCCCTTACCAGGTGGCGCGGAACAAGCTCCGCCCATGGGCTCCCCCGCTGACTCAGAGTCTCCGGCCCGAGGCTGTGGTGGCTAATCTGTTCTCTGAGCGAGGGGAGCACTCTCCCCCGCTCACGGCTCCGCCACCTGCGGTGCCCGTAGTGGACCACACCAGCGACGACGAGGACGACGCTCCAGAGGTGACAGAGGTAGAAATGAGGGCGGTGGTACGAAGACTCAGTGTCAAGAACACCGCCTCAGGACCCGACGGCGTGCCCGGAAGGGTATGGGTCCTGGCCATGGAGGCTCTCGGGTCTCGATTGCGAGGGCTCTTTAGCGCTTGCATGGAGAGAGGCCAGTTCCGCCTTCGCTGGAAGAACGGGAAACTGGTCCTCATCGCGAAGCCGGGGCGCCCCGCGGACTCTCCGTCCGCGTACCGGCCCATCGTGCTGCTCGACGAGGTGGGCAAACTCTTTGAAAGAGTAATTACAGACCGCCTCGTCGGGCATCTGGCACGGGTGGGGCCGGATCTCGCGAACGGTCAGTTCGGCTTTCGCAGGGGGCGTTCCACGGACGCCATCACGCGCGTGAGGGCCCTCACGACGGGGGATGCGGTGATTCGGGGCAGGGTCGTCTTGGCGGTGTCTTTGGACATCGCCAATGCCTTCAACTCCCTGCCCTGGAGTTGCAACGGGGCGGCACTTCGGTACCATGACATGCCCGCCTACCTCCGTCGTGTGATCGAGGCCTACCTGTCGGATAGGTTCATCATCTATCCCGGTCACCAGGGAGAGTGGAGACGGCGAGAGATGTCGTGCGGTGTTCCGCAGGGATCGGTACTAGGACCGTCCCTGTGGAACATCGGATACGACTACGTGCGGCGCGGCGACCTCCCCGACGGGGTCAGCGTGGTCTGCTACGCAGACGACACGCTGGTCCTGGCTCGGGGAGAGTCGTACCAGACGGCGGCCGAAACAGCGACACGCGGGGTTTCGACAGTCGTGGACAGGATCCAGCAACTAGGACTCAAGGTGGCATTGCACAAGTCCGAGGCTATGTGCTTTCATGGCCCTCGGACCGCTCCACCACCTGGTTTCCAAATAACGGTACGGGGGGTCCACATCGGCGTCGGGTCGACGATGAAGTACCTGGGACTCGTCCTCGACAGCCGGTGGACTTTCGAGGAGCATTTCCGACGTTTGGCCCCCAAACAGGACAGGTTTGGGGCCGCTCTGAAGCGGCTCCTACCCAACCTAGGGGGTCCAGACACCCCCGGCCGGAGGCTCTACGCGGGGTTCATTCGGTCCACGGTACTTTACGGGGCGCCGGTTTGGGCGCCATCGCTAGGTAAGCGACCGGCGGCCAAACTGAACGCTTGCCAGAGGGTCATGGCCATCCGGATGGTGCGGGGATACCGCACGATCTCCCGCGAAGCGGCGAGCCTCCTTGCTGGCCTGCCACCGTGGGATCTGGAGGCAACAGTCCTTGCATGCATGCACGATTTGCGCGTGGAGAACTGGAGATGCAACGCCGGGGCGAAACTCCGCTGCCACGACAAATCGCAGTATGGCGGACAGAGTTTGGGCGGGATCTCAGGGTGGCATGGCAACTGCGACTGTCGCAACCCAGTGCTGGGCACGCCGTCATTGAGGCGGTAAGTCCCCTCTATGAGGAGTGTTAGGAAAGAGGTCACCTTCCGTATGACGCAGGTCCTCACTGGACACGGTAAGTTCGAGAGGTTCCTGCATCGGATCAAGCAGGAAAGGACGCCTGGGTGTCGCTACTGTGTGGACCGCCCGGAGGACACGGTGGAGCACACGGAAGAGGTGTGGCCGCTTGGGCGGAGCACCGCTGTGTCTTTGTGGAGGCTATCGGCGGCGGTGACCTCTCGCGCCGGGCCCTGATTCAGGAAATGGTCCAGAGTGAGGAGGGGTGGCGGGCGGTCGCCTCCTTCTGCGAAGCAATAATGTTAGTGAAGGAGGCTGCTGACCGTGAGCGCGTGAGGGAACGGTCCTCACGCCGCCCCCGCTGAGATCCTGATCCCAATTTCCGACTACCGTAGGCGCGGGTTCGCAGACGGCGAGCACTGGGTAGCTCGCCGTCCGGCAGTCTAGAAATAATCCGGACCGAGCTCAGTCGTCAACCGCGCGTTCTGTTACGGTAGATTTATTTGTATTCACATTTGTCCATTTTATTTTCAGAGCCTAGTTAGAGCATTTTTAGGGGCGCAGTTTTGAAAGCTCGCACCGGGCGCATAATAGGCTAGTTACGGCACTGCCTATGTACATAGGTACCTAGGTAGTACAGTCTTGAAATGTTCCTACATAGAAACAGCAGATAAGATCAAACTTCCAAACGCGCGCGTGAAGCTAATAAAATAACAAAGAACAAGTTTATTTTTATTCTCATAAAACAAACAAACGAAAAAGTCGAAAAATTTACTCAGTCTGCCCTTCAACTGACATGGTAAACTGAATGAATACTTTACCCTATTTACGAATTACAAGAGAACATTTATGTATGAATCAGAGAGTACTACTGTACTGCCTGATGATCTAATGATAGTGAATAAGATTGTGACGACACGGCATCAACTGAATACTTAACTCGATGACGTAGATTTGTTATGTCTCATAATATATCAATTTAACCATTGAGTCAGTGTCTTTGTAGACTTATGAGTCTATGACTGATCAACCTGATGTTAGAGTGATTCCGAAAATCGATGGTTAGAATATAGATGATGGTATGGAATTAGCAGATGATGCATAATTTGCAGTGTGCTTTTGTTAAAGGAATGCCACAAGGGTCTATAATAAGTCCTGTATTTTTTTTGTGTTATTAGTTAGGTAGGTAGGTATGTACTTAGATACTTATATAAATGTAAAGGCTATTTAAAAAAAAAAAACTTAATTTAGATAGAATACTCCGGCTAAAAGATAATAATTTATTTACTCTGTCTCTATGGGATAAACTAATTTTTAAAGAATTCCATGAAAATATTGTATTTTTTCCGGTTTAGAATTTAATTAAATGAATAATGTCTATATTTATTATAGGTAAATAATATTAATAAAACATTACATCATTTTGGTCTCAACCCGTGAACGTAGTGTCCTAGTTGTACAAATGTACCTGAACCTACGTCTATAATTAGATTTATCCTTTTGTATTTTATGAAACTAAATTAATTTTGTTTGGTAAACTGATGAAAAACATAATCTGATTTCTATTTAGTGGAGCTTATCCTCAGTACCTTTAGGTAGATATACAACAGAAGCCAGTAGATATACATGTAACCATCCTGTAACAGACTGTATAAGCCGGTCTAGATGACGCTAGGTTCTGGGCCTATACTATGTCGAATGATAAAGGAAAATAAAGACCTTTCTCATAAGTAAGTAACTAACCCACAACATATTCAGCTAGCCTTTTTAACTAAATAGTGGTCAGACTGCACCTCTGGGGATACTTTCACTTCAAAGAATCAGGCAGCGCGCCCAGACAGTAAAACGGGATCACTAACCTATGCACGTCGCCGCCTACATAACAATTTAATGCATAACAACAAATCTGGCGGCAAGGTAAACTTTCCAACGACGAAAATGCCACTAATTTAGTAACTAGTAAGCAAGATGAGGAAACAAAAGAAGGGTAATTTAGAGTACTTTTCAATAGTTTAATAGGATTGTAATGGAGGTTTGTAGTGGTTGGAAAGCAGGCATTGCGGTTAGATATGACTGTGTGCGGCTGGTGGCTAGAGGCTCCGCGGCCGCGTCTCCGGCAACGCAGCGGTGGCGGCGCGCGGCGCGGTGGCGGTGATGTCATCGGCTGGCGAATAATACGTGGACCAGGGGTTGGGAGAATAGGGATCTTTATCAAAATTATTACGTTTTTTTTTTACTGAAATCTGAAAATACTCCTGTTAGGTACTGGAGATTTATTTGTTTATCCTATCACATATCCGCGAAACGAGACACAATAGTAAAACAATAACGGTCGGGGATTCATGAATTAGAATCAGAACATAATTCCATATAAAATAGTTACTAAAACTTATTAGGTATGACTACTTATTCTAAACAATCAATCATTTATTTTTCATTAAAAAGGACACCACACGAACTGTGAACCATATTCCAGAGCGACACTATAAGACACTCATTCCTTTCTGTTATATCCAAGGTTTGGCCAAAACAAAAGCAAACTGCAGTCAAGTAGACAAAATTAGTGTAACACCATGCTAAACATAAAGATCCAAGGTGATAAGGACGTAAGTAAAATGTAGGCTCTGCAATCTACCGTAGATTATATCTTTGTTTGATGAAATCAGTACAAAATCGAATTCAAGATTTTATCATATCTATTCCGCGAGAATATCTCATTCATAAAGTCTGATATGTACCAAAACATTTTCTTTTCTCCAGAACTGTAGTTACGTTAAAATTGGTAGGTATAACAGACCTAAAATATGACTATAAAGAAGTGGGTAATCTTTGATAAAATTATATCTGTTCTAAGTCGAGACTTTCGTGAAAAATTGAGATTAATCACTTATGTGGATTGGTCTTCTGATAAATATTTTTAACAAGCCTAATCAAGCTTATATTGGAATGTGTTTACAATTTAGGTATAGATATGGGATATCTTTTAATTTGTTTTGCAACAACATGTCGGTTCGTGGAAAAAAGACAAGTTCTGTTTTTTGCATTCAAAAAGTAGCTCCGTAATAAAACTGCAGTGAAGCGAGCAAAGGTTTGTAATCTCTGAACGGAGCGAGAGGCGAGAGGGCGACGAACAAAAACGGCTTCGACCGACCTCACCGCGTTTCATTCGAGTCGAGCGTATTTCGGAATTCGGTCTGTAGTGATTTGGGTGTGTCGTGTCGCTGACTAAAAGTACGTACAATTTTACAGCATTTACCTTGTTTTATTCTTTGAAAATGTGCTAGTAAGCTTTGTAGAAACAGTTTAGTGTGTATAAATTAGTATTAGCTGCAGTATTACAAGTGTAGGTCGATATTTGCCGGCAGGCGGTGGCATGCCGATGTTTGTTAATCGCTAAAAGCCGGTCCGCGTTGATAGCAATTGAGTTTTATTTTTAGCGCATACGTGAAAGCGACTGTTTGTAATACTATTTTCTATTCTTCAGGAATCTATCAACATGAGTGGACAACAGTACTACCCCTACAAGGTAAGCCACCTACTTAACTACCTACATGACTATAATTCTATAGATTTCTCACGGGATGATGTCATCCTTTCAGCGCGAGGTTGCCGATAGGCACAAGGTGCAAAAATACATTGTAATTGGCGATGATATTCATACAATTAACACTAATTTGAAGTGATGTTTACAAGGTAAAAAAGGGAAAAAGTTAGAGCACTTAGAAACAGTTACTGTAGGCACAAAGTGACCTTCTCCTTCCCCCAAAAACAAGCAAACTAATCAATTAAGTATCTATATAGATAGCTATATAGCACACGGCCTTTATCGCTAGGGGAGCGGGCCAAATCACTCCCTTTCCGCCCCATGACTAAGCTATAAGTTGCCAAGGCCAGACAAGTCGACTGCGGGGAGGAAATCTCCATAAACACACAGATATGTACTTAATGACGTAATGCGTCCCTGTTTAGCGGTACTATGTTAATTTGTAGCCGGTGGATAAATGAAACACTTTATTAAAATACTCTGTCTGCTTTACCTTAAAGTGGAGCAAAAAAAAACAACATTAATATCTTATGCTCCGTCATCTTTATAAAGAGTTAAGTTTCAAGTTTGCCTATTACTCATCAATGAATACTATGAATTTGAATAGGCGAGTCAAACACTTGTGTTGCGGGGTTTCTGATGCCGAATAGCAAGGCTATGCCTCATCATGTCATCTACAAGATGCTGTAATAAATCGTGACTTGTTTTGTTTTGGCTTCTGGTTAAATGATTATCTAATCTTTTAGCCTGTATTATGCATTATTTATTACCTAGTTATTACTGACAATAATTATCTAGTAACTAGTTTATTTTACAATGTACGGTAGTTAATATAAATTTACTATCCACACAATTTACACATCATCGCATGTCCTGTCCCTAATTACGATGCGGCAAAGTTTGCTGAAACTTCAAAACTTTATCAATTAGTTATGCAGTTAATTTTCAAGACTTCAGCACCTCTACGTTTTAAAATTATGTTCTCCTTCATTCACTAAAGAATGATACTGATATGGACAGCTTCTAATCGAAAGTTGGAAGACCCTAACTCTATAATTGTCGGCTAAACCTTTAGGACTAGCACACCTAAATTCAAAAGATGTTTCTTTGCTTATTTACCGTATATTTATCTATTATTCACGAATTTTTTTTTTCCTTTTTTAGAAGGGGTTATTGATAATATTGCCACACTTTCGATTTTCCATTGTTAAATTTTTATGTAAACTCGCCACACATTTGAAGACTGAATAAATTCAATTAGTTTTCTATCATGTACCAAATCTAACGTTTCCTTTTTGAACAGTGCACCCCCACGGTGTACCCAGCGGAGCCCTTCGACCCCGCTGCGGATGCCGAGACCCTCCGCAAGGCGATGAAGGGCATCGGCACCGATGAGAAGGCCATCATCGACGTCCTCTGCAGACGCGGCATCGTCCAGCGCTTGGAGATCGCTGAAACCTTCAAGACCAACTATGGCAAGGTAAGCTGAAGTTTCGCCAGTTATTTTGCAGGAGGTTCAATTGTGTGTGTTTGGGACGAGGCTATCTGGGCGTTAAGTCTTGACTTCTTACTGGTATTCAAAGTTTATACCTGTTATAATAATACAACTTTTCCCTGATCAACAGCTATATAAACAGTTTAGTTTAGCACTTTTCCCTGATCTAGGATCGAAGTACACATTGCTTTTTCATCTGCTAGACCGACAAAACAATCAGGCTGTCTCTTCCTCTTCATCATTGTAGCCCTTCCTTTTGCGTTAGCCTTCAGTTGGTTTCGGTTGAGTTTAATGACAGTGTTAAGATTAACATCTGACCTCTACAATTCACGATCCTAATGGACCGTAACATTAGATAATAATCATCTTTAGGTGTTTTATTAGAGTTCGTAGTCAGTGTTTACAATAGATAATAATAAAAAAGGTTTTTATACATCATATTATGTATAAGCATGCATATTAGCAATCTGTATTGATTAGCCTAAACTGTAGTAATATAGATTGTTATCATCCTGTAGTTCGATACATTGTAAACATACTCATATATCAAACTCGAATTAAGTGGAAAGCATTCAAAATTCGACCTTGACGTAAAATTATCAATTCAAATTAGGTGCAAATCGAGTGTTTACATGAAGAAGAGCTGTTTTTTTCCTGAAGCATACGATTAGTGAGTATAATCATCATTTGGAATGACCTTTCTGCTCCGTCTAGTGATGTTACTTACTACCAAGATAAGAATTGATGTGTCACCAAATCGAACACGGATTCTGGGTAGTCAAAGTTCAAACTATCCATACCGTCTTATACATGCGAAAGAAAATCCCTATTTCTGATATTTTTTTCACAGTAAGTATAATATAATAATAATAATAATAATATAATGATATAATATCTGGACCGATTGAAGATAGTTACGGCATACAATGTTCTTTTACCCCGTCATTACCGTGCGATAGTTTCCACACTTCAAGAAGACATATCCCCAAACAAGTCATAATTAATACCTATACCTAGGCAGCAATCAATCTTGACTTTCGTTGCAAAAATAGACATTAAATATAATTAAAAATGATAATTCCTTCGTGAGACACGATAAAAAGAAGTTATTAAGTACATTACAATCGCTTGTTATTCACTATTATCTTGGCGCCATTGAAAATATAATAAAAATTCAGATGCACCTAGAAACAAGTGGTAAAACCGGTAAATAAATCCCACGTAGGTACCTACAGTTACGTCATTGCTAATTATCTTAATTACGACTGTTATATTTCGAGTTTAGGCCTCATACACAGAACCTTGTAGTCTTGTAAATGGTTCAACTGTACTCGGCCTTGCCAGTCAGTCAGTCTTCCGTTGTTAGTCATCGTTGATTCATGATCATGATTCTTGTTGCATTGACATTAGAGCAATGATTGTTTTTTTCTCGTTTTACGGATGCCGTGAATCATTTAACAATGATACTGTAGTGTTAACGTTAGTTGCTTTTAGGAGCACTCTTTATTGATTGGTTACCTACTTTATCTACCACTTTATCTTAGTTATTTTTTAATCGTATAGCCTAGTGCTTGACTTCAATCCCGCCTGATGGTATGCAGTGATGCAATCGAATGGCATGCATGCAATATTTGCATGTAAGAAAAATAGGTATTTCTTCCTGTCCATATTTCATTAATAACTAGGTAGCTACCTATTACCACAGATTAAATAATAGTACAAGTAAATGATGGTTCTTTAGGAATAGAAGAAGGACAGAATGGAAGGAAAAGACGTGTTGCGCCGACCCCAAATAAAACGGGACAAGGGCAGGAAGATGATGAAGACAAGTAAATGATGGTTCTTTATAAATGGCGGATTTTGGAAGAGATCTTTGATGATTTTTCTTCTTAGGCTAAAGCGCCATCGTTCTGAGAATGTACCTACTAGCCTGTAACTAATCAGGTTCAAGCCATAATATGGCTGGTTGGGGAACCTTGGGTACGCCCATGCTAAATTATTGCAGTCTGCCTTACCGACATGTGTTTTTCTAACAGATGAGACACAAATGTGTCTGAATAACTCCAAAGATAAACGATTTACAACATGAATGATGTTCTGCTATCTACATTCTTGTTTGCGTTTGCAATCTAATCACATGTTATGGCCACATGTTACATTATGTTATGTTATCTGTATTTTTAGCCGGTTGTGTACCTACCTGGGTTGGTCTGTTTTACCTAACGGAGCTTTTGTGTCTTTTTTGCACATGAAAACTGTGATAAATGATGGGGAAATTTCGATTACCCATGACATTTTTTAGGTGGGATATAATCAGATAACGTCATCCGCTCTGGGTGGAGTGACAGGCCGTGTCTGACTCTTTCTCACGCTTCAACTAGAGCAGGAGTGGTTTGATCACACCAGTCTAAAAAAAATCTATGCTAATTTCTCCGTCTAGAATCTAGGTTTTAGAACCTTTTTTATGACTTATGTGCCTTGATTTACATGCTCCTATATTTTCATGGAATATAATATTCACAATTAAAGCGCTAACTTTACTAATTATTCTTATTTAATTAAATAGAGGTACATGAAACAGGAAAAAATAAAACAAGGAAAATACTATTACAGATTCTAATTCTATTTATGTATCATTTAGTAGCATAATACCTACTGATTCAGCATATTATGTTAATGATCGTCACACTACTCCAATCCAAAGTTCTACCTACTCAATATTTTCCAACTTTAAATAATAAGGTATTTATCTACCTACACAAACTAAATGCCGGTCCTCCAAAATTCTTGAATTAGGTAATGGTTTACCTAATCTTTTAATATTGTAATGTAGAAATACCTAATCATTTTTTTAACCACAGAACAATCTTTTTTCTGTGTTTTTAACCATGGAGTTTCTTGCCGGTTTTTCTCCATAGGAAACAACCAATTAGAAACGTGTGCTAAGTTCTGACATTTTTATGTGCATGTAAGCCTACGTGAATTAAAAATCTTGAATTTGCGTTTAAAATTTTTTGGAATTGTTGAATTTAGGAATCCTAGCTATTCTAAACACGTAGGTGTACAATTATGCACGGGCCGCTGACATAAAGATCGCCTCGATGTGTGCAGTGCCCCGTCGCTCCGTCCCGCGATTAGACAGCGCTCGCGCGGCTCAAACTAGCGAACAATGAGTCAATTACTCATTGTTCAAATATTCCATTTTCCTCAGTTTTCTTGGCATTGGTGCACTGCATATCAGTGTTGTACCATTGAGTCAACTCGATAAGAACAGTCAGAAGTCTTTAATGTAATTTTACGTTTCAATTTGATTCGCCTTTGGTAGTAGTAGATAGTATACCATCGGCCAAAGCTCACCGTAAGGACGATAATTGCATAGCAAGGCTCACGGCTCGATCGCTCGATTCGTGTTTTGGCACTAACTGCGCCTGCAAAGGAATATTGGTAGCCCGCGAAATTTAAATTTTCTTACGTTTTTTGCAATTTTTTAAGCCAGTGGTAGGTTGTATGAAGTTAAAATTACTTTATCGATTGCAAGTGAGCTTGGAGGCTTGTATTGATGATTTTGTATGTAATGTTGTCTATGTAACTAGTTACGTTTTACAATCGCTAAAGTATTTTTAACTTCATACAACCTACCACTGGCTTGCAAATAGCAAAAAACGTAAGAAAATTTGAATTTCGCGGACTACCTGAAGCATTCACCTCAACTGAGCATGCGTAATTTTTGTCGACCGTACCTACACGGTTGCAAGTAAAATGGAGGCTAATCACGCGCAAGCGCCGACTTACAATGTTGTGACTTGTGACCGAGTTAGGAATGGTCGTACCGGCAGGTGAATGGTTCTGATTGAATGATTACGAGGCCTTTGTAGTTTGTATTTCAAATAGAGACTCTTGAGTTGTTGACAAAGATAAAGTAGGTAAATACTTTCATAGCGGTTTCTTGTTGAATCTAGGTATTTTAGTATTCATTTACGCTAGCTCAAGAAAAGCTAGACTATGACCTGCATACCTAGATGAAACAGCGAGACATGCAATTAATAATAGAAAGTCACCTTGGTTGTCTACTGTTTTTCCAAATCAAGACGGTCAAAAAAGTTTCAGTTTGTCTACATGCAGGTGGACTACTTGATTTGCCTTACAAACTAAACCAACTGTAGTATCAGCATCATTAGCACTGTAGGTTATTTATAACTAACCAAGGGAATTTCCTCATAGATCTACTCCTGCACTAAAACCTCCTGTAACACTTACTTAGGATAAAAGTAATGAGTAGGCCATGTTCGGCGGATGCCGTTCAAGTCATGAACCTTTATATCACAAGAGAGTGGCACAGATACCTACGGTTGATGAAATGAATACCAAAATACTGATAGCTACAACTTAGGGAGGCAAGCGTGCTCCACATCATCTTTAAGCAATAGGTGAGATAGTGGTCAAACGCGAGCCTATTCATAATTATTTTTTAAGGGACTTCAAAAAGGAGGAGGTTCTATGTTCTTCTGAATGTATTTTTTTTTAAATACGTTAATTCCTATTTTCTCTCGTAGGACTTGATCAGCGAACTGAAGAGCGAGCTCGGCGGCAACCTGGAGAACGTGATCGTGGCTCTGATGACCCCGCTCCCTCACTTCTACGCCAAGGAGCTGCACGACGCCGTGGCGGGCATCGGCACCGACGAGGAGGCCATCATCGAGATCCTCTGCACGCTCTCCAACTACGGCATCCGTACCATCTCCGCTTTCTATGAACAACGTGAGTTTTTTTTCCAAGTGGGGAACCATCAGAATGACTTCTCCTGATCTAGGCCGGATTAGGAGACCGTGTTAGACTTTTACTGACTAAACCCCATCCCATTCCTCCATTACCTTCGTTCTGGGGTCACGACTTCACGAGCTTCCCTTTCGGAATCCAATCCATGGCCCTAGAGCCTAACAACGTAAGTTTGGCAATGTTTTTTTTGGTTCTAGAACTTATTGTTGTGTGTTTGAAGTTTTGAGGTCTTTGATGCATGGTGGTCATGACCGCTTTATAATTTTTTTAACTTCCTGAACTCAGGACAGTCAACATCGCCGAGTTGACGGTTAATGCTTGAGATGAAATCAATTAACCGTAACTTGGGCGTTTGGCTAGCTCTTCTAAACAATATTAGTAGAAATGTACAATTTTAAGAGCCCATTTTCAATTTTACTACAAGTCGTTAACTATTATGCCACTGAAATTGATCAATAAATTATAAACGCTGTTTCAAAGCTATGTGTTCGCAATAAAAAAAAATATGAAACATTTAAAACAATTGTGTAGGCAATCGAGGAAACCTGATTACGAAATGGCCTGAAGGCCAAACGTAATTATAATGGCATTTCAACAGTTTTCATAAACATTATTATGAGTCATGAACTGAATCAAATAATTTGTACTCGTTATTATATTTAAATAAATCATACGATATATAGTAGCTGTCATTTGCATTTCAATCACATTTTATAAGGACTTGGCCATGAGGAGTAGGCCAGGTAAAGGATATTTGCTTACGTCAACGTGCGTGACAGTATACTGGGTGCCAACGAAACTGACGCATGGTCATGAAACTAACTTTGTTTAATTAATTAGTAGGCTAGGCACAGTGATAAACATTGTTATTAGATAAAATGTGGTTAATAACGTGAAAACTGTGAGTTTGAATTATTTTAAACGTTCTAATTAACATGGTAACGGAAACTAAATAAATTGGTTTTCGAATTCGTACGTTATAAATCTCGAAAGCCCTACTAATTACGTAGGTGCCTGTAGTACCTATGTGTAGGTATTAATTGCGGCTCTGCCAAAAAAATCTGTTTGAAATGGCATCATAACAGACCGAGTAAAAATATTTATTTTACTTGTGACAGCAACTTTAATAACATTGAGAAATAAATTTTCAATGAAAAACAGTTTTCGTCACAGGCTTTTATTGCGAATTTTCATCATCAATCAATCTACACCTAACTTCAGATCAGTCGATTAGGGTATCTCTTTCAAAATATATTTGCAAAGGTAGCTAAACTACCTTAAGAGCTTATTAGACCTTCCTAAATTTAGTAGCCTAAATGATTTAGTTACTAAATTCAGAAGAATGCAATCGCATTTAGGAAGGTAGGTTTCTAAATTTAGGAAGAAGTACGGCTACTGACTCACTAAATCATTTAGAAACCTAATTAGAAACGAATTTAGGAAGGTGCGATCGCGTTTAGTCGCTTCAGTCGGTGTGCAGCACTTTCCGCCTGTGGATGTATCGCTTGTTTTTATTTATTTTATTTATTTATTTGGCTCTTCAACAATGAATAGGTACACTATTAAATGTAAAGAAATACAATTTTGCCTTAAATCTAAGTGCCCCATCACTTATGGCGCATTTTCATTAGTCGTTAACTCGTTCGGTATACAGCATGCGAGGAGTCCCCGCATGCGGGATAACAACCAATGAAAGTAACATGTTCGTTATACCGTCTGCGGTTCCCCGAATACGGGCCATGTGACACGCGTTCCAGTAATCTCTCGCACCCGGCATGCGGGCCCTATCGACTAATGAAAGCGGTTCCCCGAATGCGGGCCCTGTGGCATGCGTTCCAGAAATCTCTCGCACCCCGCATGCGGGCCCTATCGACTAATGAAAATGCGCCATTAGTCGTTAACTCGTTCGGTATACAGCATGCGGGGAGTCCCCGCATGCGGGATAACAACCAATGAAAGTAACATGTTCGTTATACCGTCTGCGGTTCCCCGAATACGGGCCATGTGACACGCATTACAGACACCTCTCGCACCCCGCATGCGGGCCCTATCGACTAATGAAATTGCGCCATAATGAAAACGGTTCTCCGAATGCGGGCCCTGCGGCATGCGTTCCAGAAATCTCTCGTACCCCGCATGCGGACCCTATCGACTAATGATTTTTCTTTATTTTGATAGACCCACCGGCCACAGCCACGACGAGGCTATTTTTTTAATTTTTGGACAGTACTGGAGTTATTATTAATTATAGTAATAAAACGTCCGCTCTTCTTGCGTTTCAGCAGGCAACTGATTTAGTAACTAAATTTAGAACAGTGTGATTAGAAGCTTCTAATTTCGTTCCTTTTCTGAATCCTAATTTAGGTTACTAAATTTAGGAAGGTGTAATAAAGAGCTTATTACACCTTCCTAAATTTAGTAGCCTAAATGATTCAGTTACTAAATTTAGGCAAATACAATCGCATTTAGGAAGGTAGGTTTCTAAATTTAGGAAGAAGTACGGCTACTGACTCACTAAATCATTTAGAAACCTAATTAGAAACAAATTTAGGAAGGTGCGATCGCGTTTAGTCGCTTCAGTCGGTGTGCAGCACTTTCCGCCTGTGGATGTACCGCTTGTTTTTATTTATTTTATTTATTTATTTGGCTCTTCAACAATGAATAGGTACACTATTAAATGTAAAGAAATACAATTTTGCCTTAAATCTAAGTGCCCCATCACTTATGGCGCATTTTCATTAGTCGTTAACTCGTTCGGTATACAGCATGCGGGGAGTCCCCGCATGCGGGATAACAACCAATGAAAGTAGCATGTTCGTTATACCGTCTGCGGTTCCCCGAATACGGGCCATGTAACACGCGTTCCAGTAATCTCTCGCACCCGGCATGCGGGCGCTATCGACTAATGAAAACGGTTCCCCGAATGCGGGCCCTGTGGCATGCGTTCCAGAAATCTCTCGCAGCCCGCATGCGGGCCCTATCGACCAATGAAATTGCGCCATCATGGCGGAATTTCACTGGTCGTTAACTCGTTCGGTATACAGCATGCGGGGAGTCCCCGCATGCGGGATAACAACCAATAAAAGTAACATGTTCGTTATACCGTCTGCGGTTCCCCGAATACGGGCCATGTGACACGCATTCCAGACATCTCTCGCACCCCGCATGCGGGCCCTATCGACTAATGAAATTGCGCCAAAATGAAAACGGTTCCCCGAATGCGGGCCCTGCGGCATGCGTTCCAGAAATCTCTCGCACCCCCATTGCGGGCCCTATCGACTAACAGCCACGGCGAGGCTATTTTTTTAATTTTTGGACAGTACTGGAGTTATTATTAATTATAGTAATAAAACGTCCGCTCTTCTTGCGTTTCAGCAGGCAACTGATTTAGTAACTAAATTTAGAACAGTGTGATTAGAAGCTTCTAATTTCGTTCCTTTTCTGAATCCTAATTAGGCTACTAAATTTAGTAAAGTGTAATAAGCCTTTTACTACTAAACTAAAAGCGTTTAAAAAAAAACTGAGATCCAAAATCAATGAGAAAGGACTGTAAACTTTGTGGTCAAACCCTAACATCCACTTTCCTCTGCCACAGTGTACAACAAGAGCCTAGAATCCGACCTGAAAGGCGATACATCGGGCCACTTCAAGAGGCTGTGCGTGTCGCTGTGCATGGCCAACCGCGACGAGAACCAAGGAGTCGACGAGGGCGCCGCCAAGGCTGACGCTGAGGCCCTCGCGTCTGCGGGAGACGGCCAGTGGGGCACCGACGAGTCTGTGTTCAACTCCATCCTCATCACACGCTCTTACCAGCAGCTTAGACAGGTAAGGACACGTAACTGATCCATCGATTATTAAGTATGTAGGTATGTTGCCTGCACTAATAGGTATTTTATCATTCTGTGGGTGGGGTTTTTGAGTGCGGCTATTTTGCGACTACATTTCGTCACCCTCCCGGCTAACTGTCCTAACTAGCAATTGATGTTTTTCCAGGGCAACTGTTTTTCGGTCGGGCGTTACAGTCAATTATTACTGTAGTTGCGATAGTTGTGGCTTTATCAATTATTTAAAAAGTTTTTTATATAGCTCTTGGCTTATTCTTTAAGTTAGTAGTCGCCCTAAAGCCCTAAGGTATCTATTTATTTATTCATATTAATTTGAAGCTACGTCTCGCAAAACCAAATACGTGATTATCTCCTAAACGGTAAACGATACAGATACGACGATTAAAGAGAACTTATTCGAAATATAGCTAAGAACGCGTAGGTAATGTTAGTGCAGATACGTCAGTTTGTGAGATACGACAGTTAGCGGGGAGGGCGACGATTTGTTACCTAGTATAACTATTAGACCAGGGTAGGTAATTTCCCTCGAGTTACCAGGTTAATTTCTACAAGAGACAACTGTTTATCTCTGTCTGTCTTTATTTGTATAGCCTGATCATATCATCATGTCGAATATTTATAGCGGGTTTAGCTGTAATGCCTTTTGTTTAAATAAACGCTCTTACGAAGTGGGACAAAATGTATAAATATTCATTTTTCTCATAAAAACCAGTCTTACAATGCACACTTTAAAAAAACTGATGCCTCAAAATATAGTTGGTTGTTTTCTATTCTGTCCGCTGCAAATGACTTTGTGTTAGAATTTTATTAAGTAGTAGATATTATATTTGCGTATACTTTTTAGATATTTCTGTTATTCTCGTCTTATGTCCCCAATACCTATCGTATTTATTATATTCTATGCTCTGATAACTTTTAAAAATAAAACTGCAGCTCTAATACCTACCGGATTTTCCGCTAAATTGTTTGAAATGCTAATGTTGTTTTGCAACTCAACATTTCTGCTAGAAATATGTTTTATTCAAGCGTTTTAGTGCAGACGTCTAGTGAGAACAATACAAAAATGCTATAGTTGCAGAATAGGTAATGAGAATTTAAATAACTTCCTGTAAGATGCACATATTTGTATAGTTGTTTCAAAAGTAGAGCCGAATTTGTGATGGTGCGTGACATCAGTCTTACCTATAGCCTGTTATTTTTGCGTGCATTATATCGATCACCTATAGCTACAAGTCTGTGCATTATATTATCGCCAGAAATGTGACTCGTTTTAAAATCTAGTATTTTTTTATGGACATGACATTAAACACAGGTCGTTCTGTTTTGAACAGCACAAACATATTTCATGTCTTTATGACTCATAAAAATCTAGATAGCTCGATACAATTGGGCCGCCAGACTGCAATCACATCAATTACTCAATGTTCATTTAATCAAAACGTCTGACGCATGCGTCTAACTGTCTGATGACTTTCAGATCTTCGCTGAATACGAAGCTTTGACCGGCAAGGACATCGAGGAGTCCATCAAGAAAGAATTCTCCGGAAGCATCGAGAAGGGCATGCTCGCTATTGGTGAGTGAAACTATAATCCAAACTAAAGACAAATCTAAGTTGAAAAAACCAAATCATTCAAATCTTTAATCAGTAAAATGTTTTGTAACTACAACAGCTTCTTCTGTATTCGTACTGCACACGATTCAGAAAACCTGTCACTTTGTTCAGAGTTAAATAAAGAACCCCAGGGATTCAAATATCGGTAAAATATTACCTAACCTACCTAACGGTTAGCAAATTCCCGGTGCGTTTTTCCGCTTAGATTTGTCCTTAACCAAAACAATCACATACCAGTCACAACCACTCATTTTCGATGATAACAACCTTTATGCTTGTAAACTAAACCACAAAATGGCCAAAAAGATTCCATTAGTCACCTCTACACTACAGTCAAGGTCATTTAGCAGGAAGTTTAGCTGTAGCCTTGTTCAGTCGTTCAACTTTTTGTACTAGTTGGAAATCACCGGCGTAATGTTCCTAGCATTGTTATTTGACACTACTAGATCAGTGTTAATCTGACCTTAGGTGTCTTAAAGCCCTTTTGTATTTTATAGTCATTTGATATCCGCTAAGTACAAATGTTCGAAAAGTTTATTTTAAAAACATAACTGCTAACATGGACACAACAAGCGGAATTTTCGCTCATTAACTTATTATTACATTCATCATTTAAGGACAAGACCCCTGGCCCCGTCCTTAAATGATGTTTAACTCCTGTTGTAACTTCCTACTTACCTACATGGTTAATATAGGATTGGGAAATAGCAAAAAGGGCAATCAGAAAAATAATGGTCTGGTACCCTAGAGTCCTCGTTTAAACTTGGATCTATTAGGTACAAAATTAATTTTAATTTTTATAATTTTTTAGTCAGATAAAATGTAAACGAACCCTAGCTTCAGATAGAGACAGATTAGTCTACAAAACAATGTTATCATAGAATAAACTCCGACTTCACACCGCATATTGAAATTTTCTAGTGAAATGCGTAAAGAGCAAAGTTGGCTTCTTTGCGGAGCGCCTGTACTACTCAATGAAGGGTCTGGGAACCAACGACAAGACCCTCATCAGAATCGTCGTCAGCCGTTCCGAAATCGACCTCGGAGACATCAAGCAGGCATTCCTCGACAAATACGGCAAGACCCTCGAGAGCTGGATCGCTGTAAGTCATTCCTCTATTATACCTGCATTGATTTTGGGAATTACTTAAATTCATTATGACATCATTTGGGATTTCATGGTTTATCACCGCATCCATCAACTTCAATTGACTTTAATTAATGTCGGTTTAGACAACGCATTCGAAGACATGACCTCTAAATCAGACATGGCAGTTAACTCTAAAGCTGATTGAAGAAGATGCAATGAGATCTTTGTTGTGATGTTGTTAAAGTTAGAGTCAATGTGATTTTATTAAGATTTTTTATTTTTGTTGTTGATGATTTAGTGGCTTTTATTTTTTGTTTTATGTACATACATGTATTACCCCATATAACATTTTATGTTCTAACAAATTAATGTCTATAGTCAATCAATAAATAATATTAACCATCCATTGAAGTCATTCCTACAACCATAAGCAATCGCACCTCCCCATTGTTCAAAACTAACCTTCACTCACACAAATTTGCCCATAGTTTATTTACCACCAACTATTTATCTTAATACTAACCAGCATGAATTTTGTGGTATTCTATACTTTAAGAAACTGACCCATACTTTATGATTTGTAAAGTTCGACACGTCTAAGCTTAAATAACTAAAAACTTCTCAACGCGCATGTGGGGTGAATAGCGTACGTGTGCCGTAGAGAGCCACTCGAAATCATCTAGTTGAATCATGTAGATATTGGAGTCCATCTATTAACTGAAAATACCATCTTAACCAGATTATACAGATCTATTTATGATATTTATTGAAAGGAGATATTATACAACACATTATTTTGTTTAGTTTTTTTTTCTGTGAGTTTTGTTGGATTTGTGTTTACGTGTATTTTGCTAACAATGTGTCTCATAAAAAGTGATAAAACACTGAATGTGTCTGAGTATGATAGCCGTTTAGAATAGTGGCCCATTTTGATTACAGGATGACACTTCCGGAGATTACAAGAAGGCTCTGTTGACCCTAGTTGAATAGATAGAGAACGGTGTCTCCAGACTGCAATGCGATACCTAGCTCCACCTAGCTCGTTAATTTAAGTTTGTCTGTGTCAATTTGTTAGGAATCTAAGTGATCCGTTAGGGTACCGGCACACTGACGACTTTGCCGTCCGATGCTCAAAGCACTACACTCAGGAGGGCCGTGTTACTTCATTCCAGCGGTCAGTCTAGTCTTCGGTGTGCCATTATCTTTAGGTTATCCGCCGGTTGTACATTTTATTTAAAGAGATCTGTATATTTTGCTTCCTATTAGCCTGACTCACGTTCATGTAATTCCTGCACTGTAGCTAACTGCTTCGTGTCGTGTGCGTGCATGAGGGTAGCGGTACACGTCGCTTGCTCGTGTATCTCTGACTAGATTTACAAGTAGCCATTACATTTTCAGGAGGACTTAGGAGGTCCGATCGGTGATCTTCTGTCGACAATGTGTTACTAGCCTCGCACATGCTAACATATAACACTCAGTATTACGAGCGCCATAACGTGTGAGAATGCTGGAGTGTGAAGTTTTTTCTAATCACAATACGCGCGTCAGCATAATCGACCGAGTACAATCACCTAAGTTGCATTTTAAAGACATTTATCTGATAATTGTAAGCTTTTATCTTCGTAAGATTTATTTTTTGTGATACAATTTCGAATACGCGTGTGAATAAAATCATAAGTAATGGGCCAGTTTCTTCAATATTCCTCACGAACTGCGCAAGCGTAGATTTTTATTTCGGTATTCTTTCCAGGATGACCTAGGGGGTGACTTCGGATATACGCTAGTCACACTTTGTGCTTAATCCTGCAGAATGAATGAATTATACTTATTTTTTTATTTACGTAAAGTTATTATTTTTATACAAGTAATGTTTTGGCTTGGCATGCTATTTTGAATAAAACTGAGCTAACGTTACAAAGTACAATGTAATAATTTGCAGGACGATACGAAAGGCGACTACAAACGTGTGTTACTCACAGTAGTGTCGTAAAGAGCATAATACTGCGCGATACGCGATGATCCTCTGGATAAGTTCCGTTTAACTTAACTACTGCCTTTACATTGTATAACTGTTGAGATGTTGTAGAAATTAAAGCTTGATATTTTTGTGAAAAATGAGATATTTATTGGTGCTGTAGTTTTGTTTACAATATACACATATTTACATTAATTATTAATTAAACTACTATGTATGTTGTTGCGTGTTTTATTCCACGTCCCTTATTCCCTCTGCTGTGATCTGGAAAACAATAGTTTTGTCCTTAGGAACTAGCTGAACATGACAGAGCTGCAAGATTGATCGAAAGCATCGATATAAATTATCAAAAGAGTTACCGTAGCCCTCGTAATAGGTAACTGAAGAAACTAGGGTGGGTTTTATTGATCGAAAAAAATTAGCACTCCGTTCCGTCATCAATAAAATCAACAATTGACATCTTTTCTCCGGGTAGGTTGAGCAAGGGAAGTCAGTTGATAATTTCCCACGTCATAAAAACAAAAATTAATTTGAAGCCTTATTAAAAAGGGGTTGTTATTACGTCACATTTTCGATTGGCCACACGGCTCCGGCCGGTGAATGAAAATTAAAAGAAAATCTGACAAGTTTAAGATTAGGTTCATAAACTCAAAATATTATCATTGATGGAATAGTTTCGACATAGTTTTTATACGCGTGCGTATGAACTTGGCACTGCGTCAAGCGTGAGTGAGCCATTACCAGGAAAGCCCTGTTTACGTTGGCGCCGCTCCAAGATGCTCATCAATGATCTGCTTCCATCAAATATTGATTTAAACTTTCTTAGTAAACATGTGGGTCAACCGTAATGGCATTTTACCTACAGCATTTAGGTAAGCTTTATTGCTTACTGGGGAATTCGTTGCGTCACTACTTCCCAGCTCTCAAATAATAATAACTCCTTTCGACTAAATTTCGATCATAGTGGCCAGTAGCCAATGACAACAAAGATAAGGAGTGCTATTCTCTTACAGCCGAACCCAATAACCTATTTATCACATATCGGAGATAGAAAAACAAATGAAACAACAGAAAATATGTATAATTTTTGTATTGTATCATTTGTTTTACTATCTCCAGTATGCCAAAACTGGAGACAGATAGGTTATTGGGTTCGGCCGTTAGAAAACATCCTTGCCGGCAGAGTTGTGCGCAAGGCAGTTTTCTTAGAGAACAGCACTCCAGCCTCAAGTACGCAGGAGATGAGTTGTCGACGAAGAGCAGAACCGTAGGGCCCCAGCTGGGTCGAAGCCTACAAGGTCCATGGGTTAGCTTCTGAAAGGAAACCCTGGAACGCAAGGCAAAGAAGGAACACAGGAGTGGGTTTTAGTCAGTAGAGGCTGACATACCCATAATTGGATGATTTCCCAACTAAAAAAAAAAACTCCATAAGCAGGAGATACAATAAGTGCACCACTGTGTGCAACGGAGAGAGATCAGGTGCAGGACCAAAGTCTTTACATGTTTTTCGAGGCAAAGAGGGTATTCATATTCACACAATTAAATTGCATACTTGGGGCACACAGTAATTCTTAATAGAAAAAACCTCAATAGATACAACTTATTGTCCGTCCCGAGAACCAACGCGAGTGCGATTGGTGAGCTGTCAGTTTTAGCTGTGAAGGTTAACATCAAATAACTCTTTTACTGTTACAACATAGGCGGGTTTTACCGCCTATGATGTTCCCACCTCGCCTCGTGATGTGTATACTATTCTATTAAGATATACACGACTCGAATATGGCAACCGGTTATTTTCGTACCAAAAAGAGATTTAAAAGAGCACCTCTAACGTAACCCCATGATTCAACTCAAGTGGAATGCACCTCTATCATTTTATTTTTAAACATGCTCCCGTCGGTGATATAAAAATAACTTTATAACTCTTAACGTGTCTAAAGTGATGACACAATGTTTTAAATATTTATAATAGAGATAAGTTTTACACCTCATCTTTATTAAAGAGAGCAAGTACGATCAAAGCCGTTAGCACACATGTTGTTTTTATGAATGGATGAGCATACATCTGTGCTTTGTCTGCAAAACGAACGAAGCTTAGTATTTTTTATTTTATTACCTAGATACTACGCTATGCTTTTGTTACTAACGACTTCGGTCGCCTGAATTGAAGTCGAGAGCCTTGGGGTTCAAGTTAACATAGCACCCTACATTATTAAATCACTAGGTATTTCTTAAAAAAACCGCCAATTACTCATATATATTATTTACATAGACGTAGACCCACGCGGGTGCTCATTCTTAGAGCATCCTCTTAACTTAGTGCCCTCACCTGAAACCTCGCCACAGAGGTAGCAGCAACATTACTCTTCATCAACACTGCTACTCTCTCCCTCTTATCCTGCGCGGGATGCGGCGTACTCAGCAGGGTGTGGACGATACAGCGTTGCGCCCACGCGTCCGCTAGCTCCGCCCTGTAGACCGACGCGGATGCTCATCCTTGGAGCATCCTTAACTAAGTACCCTCACCTGAAACCTCGCCACAGAGGTAGCAGCAACATTACTCTTCATCAACAGCGCTACTCTCTCCCTCTGATCCTGCGCAGGATGCGGCGTACTCAGCAGGATGCGGACGTTACAGCGGTGCGCCCATGCGTCACCCAGCGAGCCGACCACCGCGCCGCCCTGCAGACCCACGCGGGTGCTCATCTCGTTTGATAGGACCACCTGGAACAGAATTGTTATACTTTAATCTATCACATACCCGCGAAACGAGACACAATAGTAAAACAATAACAGCGCGGTCTCATAGGACCGGTTGGGGATTCAAACATTAAGTACGATTGCATCATAATGTCCATAGGAAACAACCAGTGAACCCAAGTACCTGCTATTTTTAAACGTTTTAGGCCTATGGCACGTAGGTACCTATGTAGGCCTGAAGCTGTTGCTACAAAAGGCCGATCAACCACCGTCAACAAGACCCCTGAAAGTCCCGATCGTCTTGGAGTCGTAAGTAGAGATGAATTGGATACACCACACATTTCGGAGGGTTTTCGATCACATAGTTAAACAGGTGTTGGATTAGAATCCATTAGAGAAATGTAGGTCGATCGGATAACATGGTGACGCACCGTGTTGGCAGAAGCGACGGGCATCAAATTGCTATAGAGCATGGTGAAACGTCAAGCCGTGCTTTAGATGTGGTGTTCCGGACACCGGACACCAGCCTGAAATACACAATAGAAGCTCCGGACCCTCCAGTCGCGATGAGCCACTGCTGTGAACGCTCTCTGCCCCAGTTAGGGGACATAAATGATCCTAAATGCATAACAAATGACTGAAAAATATCATTAGTTCCTCAGTTAAATTACCAAACCGTGTACTAAAATATATTACGAAAATGGGTCGCGTCGATCCTAGTAACGTTTTGACTGGCCGGTTGGTCTAGTGGTTAGTGGCCCTGACTGCTAAGCCAGAGGTCGTGGGTTCGATTCCCACCCAGGACAAATGTTTGCGTGATGAGCACAATCATTTGTTCTGTGGCTGGGTGTGATTTATGTATAATATGCATGTATTTAGAAATATATAAGTATGTTTATCAGTTGTCTAGTACCCATAACACAAGCTCTGCTTAGCTTGGGACTAGATGGCGCTGTGTGAAAAGAAGTGAAAAAAAAAAACATGGGATAAGTACAAGGCACCATATAGGTGATCCAAAATTGATGAGCTAATAAAATGTAATCTTAAGTGAAATAGGACATTGCTTCAGTATAGCTCTGTAATTATGCCATTCTTGAGCCTGTAACTTTCACCTTAAACTTTATTACTTACAGCAATTTGGTGTTGCACAGCAATTTTCTGCAGTTCTGCCATTTGTCTGAACAGCAGTCCCGTTCTCTGGTTGGTTGAGATGCCATCTTTGAAAGGGAATGCTATTGAGTCTATTGCTATTAGTTTCACCTAAAAAAGTTTAATTCCTTCTAAGTAAACACTGTTTTAGGCTATCACGGTTTATTTCACAATTTAAAATGTCACTTATGGGATATCTTCCGTGATTGTTCATTGTTTCACTCAAAACAATGAACAATCACGGAAGATATAGATTAAATTCCTTCTTGCTTAGAAGAAGACATTTATTGAATTAAATCTTGTATAGAATTAATTCATTAAATGTCTGTTCAGAAAATCTTAACTTTATTAGCTATCTTATTTTGCAAGTGCAATAGATCCATAATAAGAATTAACGTTTGAATCCCCAACCGGTCCTATGAGACCACTCTGTTATTGTTTTACTATTGTGTCTCGTTTCGCGGGTATCTGAGTAACAATGTAGTTAATTAATTCAATTTATTTGTGTACCAACATCTAGGATGCTATAACCTAGGAACTAAAATTCAAAATAAAGCATCTCAATATTAGAAATCAACTATCAGGCAATTTCCAGGCCCATACCCAATACCAGTCTGTTTGGAGGATCTTATCTTTTTAATGGAGGCTTGAATGATTTTGCGCCATACATGCAAAAAAAATTAAATTCACAGTTTATGGGTAAATAAATAAGTATAAAATGCAACTATCAATTTCATGATTATCATAAAGGCAATAAGGACTGAACATAGATAACCAGACTGGTATGATGATGACAGCCAATGATGGGGACAGAGTAAGAGAAAATTCATAATAATTGCTTACATTAGGATGTTCCGTGATAAACTTGGACAGTCTGTACATGAACGCACAGAATTTCTCCAGACCAAACGCATTGACATAGTGTAGTTTGTTCAATGCTTCCTCTTCCGTTATTTGTAAAGGCTTGTCCAGTATGCTTTGACATTTCAGTAAACTTGCACTTAGGATCTCTGGAAACCATAACATATTTATTACAATAATTAATTCATGAATCCCCAACCGGTCCAATGAGACCGCGGTGTTATTGTTTTACTATTGTGTCTCGTTTTGTGGGTATGTGATAGGTTAATGAGGAAACATCTTCAGAAAATATTGTCACTATCGCTATTCCTGCCGCCAAGCAACATAGCTGTTTGGTGTAACGATTATACAAAATTTAATAGCATTAGCTCTAGAATAGCAAACAAGTGGTGACCAATTACCATCAGTAAAAGAAACCTGCTTATCTTAATTTTTTTTTATAACTCAAATTGTAATACCTCTAAACCTGCTAATGGTGAAGTTGGTATTGGTGTCAACGTAGAGTGCTTCTGCATTTAAACCACCTAGTTCTTTAGGTATTTGCACTGATGCACACAACTGTAGACTGAAAACAATAACACAATAAAAAGCAAACCAACAATAACATGAATTGGTTTATTATTTTTGACAGCAGAAGCCAGTTACATACCACAGTTGAGTTTTACCAGAGCCAGGCAAGCCTAACAACTCAGTGATGCAACCAAGCTGGAATCCTTCAGTTCCCAACATGTTATCCAAGCTTTGGCTGAATGATGCCACTGCTGGAAGGCTTGTTTCCCTCTGGAAATAGATAATCGCGCTTTGTCAAGCAGGTATACTTTTATAGAGTACAGAAATTAAAATAATAATTATAGTTCGGTATTTTATTGAACTCTGTACGGTCTGTACCTGCCATAATTCGGTTGCGTTGGATATTTTGAAAGTTTTCATGTCATATTATATTTTATAACAGCGGTGATAAGTAAAAAAACAAACAATAATACTGTATCAAACAAAAACTTTTCCCTCCAAAACGATAATTTGGCAGATGTCACTTGTCAGAGTCACTGTCACTGGGCAGTCAAGCAAGACAAAAGTCAAGTCAGTTTTTTTATTACTAATCTAAAGGAAGGCTTTCGTCTTTCAACATATAATGCTCATGCCCACCATGTTTTCTTGCATCTGTAGGGGACCGCAATTATTTTTATTTTTTAGTGTAAATTATTATTATTATTAATAATATTATTATAAATAATAATTATTAATAAGAATTAATATAAATAATATTAGAAATATAAACTTTTATTGCTTTGTTTCTGTTGCTTCTATAATTATACTCTAGTGAGTACCTACAATTTTAATTATATAAGTTTTTTTTTCGGTCGGGGTTTGGTGGTAGTGGCACTAATTTTTACCAGCGGTTCTCAAAGTTTTTTAAATTCACACACGCGCGCGCGCGTTCTTTACTTTATATAAGTTTTTAATGAAAATGTTTTTCGTAGTGACAAACAGACATTTTAAAATTTTATAGTATAAATGTATAATATGTTTAGAATAGCAAATATAATCAGAACAGCCAAGTTTTTGGGTGAACTTCAGTGGCTGTTTTTTGAAGGTAGGTGGACAGAGAGTAAATTCCCACATACCTCCGTTGAAAAGGGAGTATCCGTATATATATGATTTCGAGCTGTTGTATCTATTCAAATCGCGCGGAGAACTTTGCTTGCGCGATGCAGGATTCTGAGACGTCATATGTAGTAAATCGTAGTCGCTACAGTTTGAGTTATGATTTGCAAATTGGTTCTTGTTTTTGATGTTCTTTGTATCATAAATATCTGCACAGCTGCCTAATACGAGTGGTCGAGTGGTCATTGACGCAGGCACGATCTCGATAGAATAGCGATTAATTCACACAAAGATAACTTAAAAGACTTAGTTCCAAAACCGATGCTATTATAGAATAAAAACCAACAACGTCATTTTTGACATAAAATTGACGTGTGACATTTGTGAAACCCAAAAGCATCAGCAACCAGCCCAGCTCAGAGTAGTAAACAAAAATAATATTAACTATAAATAGATAAATTATCGACATAAAGATGAATCATAATCAAATGAACATGCATGTGCCTATGAATGCGGTTGGCTCGACACCAAATGTGGGGATGCAAATGCCAGTACCAGGCACTATAATGCAGCAGCCATCTCCACAACAAATGCAACCTCAGCAACAAATGCCGCAGCAACCGCAACAGCAGGACAAAATGGACAACATATCTCGAGTTAAGACTCTTATGGGCTCCCTACGAGAATCTATACCAGTAAGTAAACAGAGCGTCAAAGTATAATTGGATGTCCTAAACTTGCAACTGATTCGAAAAAATCTGTTGTTTTCAGTTGACTCTGAAGTCTGCAGCCCAAATCCTTCATCAGAACCATAATATAGATTCAAACTCTCAGTAAGTATCATACAATTGCAGTACCTACAAGACAAATAAATTTTTACGAAACACTAATTTATTTCTCATAACTCTCGCATCTTGTATACTTCAAGATTATGATTAGGTATACACCTAAAGAAACTTTTCACATTCCAGCAATACTGCTATGAGTTTCTTAGCTTTTACTACCTACCTTCAGCTTCAACAAAGCAAATAGCATATCTAATATGAAAATACACAGATTATTTCATGAATCCCCGACCGGGTCTCATGCAACCGCGCTGTTATTGTCTTACTATTGTGTCTCGTTTTGCAGGTATGTGATAGGTTAAACTGCATACTGTTTGAGATTCTAATAAAAGTTCATAAACATGATAAGATGCTTAATTTATGAATCCCCGACCGGTCCTATGAGACCGTGCTGTTATTGTTATACTATTGCGTCTCGTTTTGTGGGTATGTGATAGGTTAAAAAACATACTACCTACTTATAGTTTGATAAATTACTATTAGGTTCTTCCTTATCATGTTGTATTGTCAATACAGAGGGTTGCAACCTTGACAACTGGCTTTCTTTTGGACAATATGTTGCTATTTTGTCTTGTCTTGTATCTATTCTAATATAATAAAGAGGTAAAATTTTTTTTTTTGTTTGTATGGTATAATCTCTGAAGATCCTGATTCAATCACATAAATGTATATATTGAGAGAAAGCTGCTTTCTTCCTGAGTGCTATAGGCTATATTTTATGTAAAAAAAGTTACTTTCACGTGGGCAAAGCCGTGGGCGGAAGCTAGTCATAAATAAAATTAAACTAAGATGGTACTACTTGTGAAAAAGTAACCAATGCTAAGTTATTTTGTTATACTAAGTTCTCTACTTATTTTTACAGGAAAGGCATAGACAACCCAGTACCCAGGTTTGACAAGAATTTAGAGGAGTTCTTTTCAATTTGTGATCAAATGGAACTACATCTGGTAAGTTTTGAACAAAGTACAACTTCAAGAACTAAGGTTACTACATCCTGGTAGTAATATATAAGAATGTTTTAATGATTGTCACATAAAGAATGCAATTTGGAAATATGCTACAGTATAGAAGCTGTATAATTTACTAGGGTATACGGTGATAACATATTTTCTAGTTTGTATACAAAAAATAAGAAGGAGGGCCCAACCGTCTGTAATTTTTATTTGTAAATGGACCTTGTATAAGTATGTTACATAAAGTCAGCCTTTGTACATTAAGTAGTGCATAAAGTTTTTAAAATAAATGAACAAGGTTGTGGAGGGTTAATAAATAAAGAAGGCTGTGGGTTTTAGTCAGTAAAGTTTGATAATATTATTACATCTCGCTCCACCGTAATATAATAGACTGTCTCTTATCTCCCAAAAAATAACTGAAATTCAGCTATACTGTAATACAATAAAACCTAGCCTAATTTGCTAATAGCTTTTTTTTCCAGTAGGGGAATCATCAGAATGACTTCTCCCACTCTTGGGTGGAGCGGGAGGACGTGTCAGACTCTTACTGACTAAACCCCTACCCCGTTCCTTCGTTGCCTTCGATCTGGGGGACACGGTGACAATCTTTGCCCGGCCCCTACAGTTTGCTGACATCTCCTTGAGGCACGCGTGGAACAGAACGCGCCGTTGACGACTGGGCTCGGTCCAGATTATTACCAGACTGCCGGACGGCGAGCTACCCAGTGTTCGCCGTCCGCAAGCCCGCGCCTACGGTGGTCGAAAATCGGGATCGGGATCTCGGCCGGCGGCGGCGTGAGGGCTGTTCTCTCACGCGCTCGCGGTCGGCAGCCTCCTTCTCTAGCATTACTGCTTCGCAGAAAGAGGCGACCGCTTACCACTCCTCCTCGCTCCGAACCATGGCCTGTACCAGGGCCCGGCGCGAGAGGTCGCCGCCGCCGGTAGCCTCCACAAGGACACGGCGGTGCTCCGCCCAAGCGGGGCACACCTCTACCGTGTGCTCCACCGTGTCCTCCGGGCGGTCCACACAGTGGCGACACCCGGGCGTCCTTTCCTCCTTGATCCGATGCAGGAACCTCCCGAACTTACCGTGTCCGGTGAGGACCTGCGTCATACGAAACGAGAGGACGCCGTGACCTCTTTCTAACCACTCCTCAAACAGGGGACTTACTGCCGCTATGACGGCATGCCCAGCACTGGGTTGCGACAGTCGGAGTCGCCAAGCTACCCTGAGATCCCGCCGGAACTCTGTCCGCCATACCGCGACTTGTCGCGGCAGCGGAATTTCGCCCCGGCGTTGCATCTCCACGCGCAAATCGTGCTTGCGTGCAAGGACTGTTGCCTGATCCCACGGTAGCAGGCCAGCAAGGAGGCTCGCCGCTTCGCGGGAGATCGTGCGGTATCCCCGCACCATCCGGATGGCCATGACCCTCTGGCAAGCGTTCAGTTTGGCCGCTAGTCGCTTACCTAGCGATGGCGCCCAAACTGGCGCCCCGTAAAGGGCCATGGACCGAACGATCTCCGCGTAGAGCCTCCGGCAGGGGGCGTCTGGACCCCCAATTTGCTAATAGCTGTCCCCCGCGTCTTTGGTTACTCCTTTGCTCCTATTGGTTGTAGCATAATTTTATATAGACTTCCTCAAAAGATGGGCTATTCAACACAAAAACCTTGTCACTTTAGTTGTGGAGTTGCAGTTACCGGCTCAATTTACAATACAATACAATCAAAGTTTCTGAGATTAATATAATTAATATACATAGAGCAGAAATAAGTCTTATCTTCAAGGATTCAAAAGCTAGAGTTTTCTTGAAAATCTAGGATTTAGCAGGAGCATGTTACATTGTATGCATGTTGAAGTAAATATTATTTATCGACCAACAATTACCTTCTTGACCCGGCAACCGTTTCTAATCACTATTATTATTCATTCTTTATCAGTGATGTCTTTGCGTGACTCCCTAGCCAACGTCAACACCATCATAAATGATATGCATGGCCATGCAGGCTTCTTCAAACATGCCTGATTTTAAGAAAGTATTTAGTAAATAAGTAATGTGAAGAACGTAAGAAATAAAGAAAGGGTTACCTATTTTGCTCCTTTACCAGATAAAGGGTTAACCTGTTATTTGTGTATAGTTACATCAAAAACTTAAAAAAGTATTAGTAGCAAATTTTGGGTAAAACCAAACCAATAAAGTGTTTTTAAATGTTCAAAACTTCATGGAATTCCCACACACTCAGAACTAAGACAGTTTTTAACTCCACTTTTTATTACCTTTTTTTATTTTTACGTGCGAATTTATCAAAAGCCTTTTTCCACTCTGGGTAAACCTCAACTCACACTGCTCAGTGTTCTTTCAGTACCCTTTGGGCTTTCCGTGAACTCTGTTATACCGAACAATCTCACAGCGGCATCATCATCTCCGCATTTTATTACTTCAGTCGGCTCTTTCTTAAATTTACTTATCAGACTCCGCGCCGCATTGTATTTTTAGACAACCTATCAATGTGATAGATCATACGTGGATCATACGATCATAATAATACATTATAAGTCAACAGTATCCTTATCACTCAATGTCCATGTTGTTTGCGATACGAATGTAAACTAACTCTCAAATCGATTAGTAGGTATTTACTTAGTTTCAGGGTGTTATTCTAACCTAGGGCAGTTTAAATGTTAAACATAGATCAGGAATTGAATCGTTTTTGACGTCGGACGTTACATAACATTGCCTTCGAGATAACTACGATAAGTGTAGGAAACTACGATTTTTAACTAACAGTTACTTTGACTGTTTAGTTTTACTTTTTACAAAATATCGAAGGATTAATGAATCATCATTATTTGTATGTGTCATCCTGTCGTATTTTTAGTAACTTTTCTTTTTTTTTGCTTTTATATATCTATGAATTGTCACAGTTGCCAAATCTGTAGATTTTTATATTATAAGTATAAGAAGACTACTTGACCCAAAAATATCCTTAAAGATAAAGTTAATTTTGTTTGTCAAACATGGGTATATTTTAGCAAAGTCTGCATTAGGATACTAATTCCATGTTTCGTTTGCTACAGCGTACAGCTATAACGTGCATCCAACAAGCGCAGTCTGCCGCCCACTACCTCCCGCTGACCATCATGCCGTCAAGACTCGACACTGGACCGGCCACCACGGTAACAATTAACTATACTTTTCAATACACTTGCTCATAAAGTGCCTATTATCGCACTGGACTTAGGCATATAAAGGCGTCTGTTACCAAACTGTGACATTTTGATTACCATTATACACTAGTGCTGTAATGTAATTAAAACCTTTTTGTTGTTCTCAAAAAGAGTTTTAACAGGATAAAAATTCATTACTAAATTGCTATCAATAGTATAAATTAGTGTCTTACTTGCTTATTTTCATACAATTACGGTCCATTTTAACGATATAATTAAATAATATTTAATAAATAAATCAATCATTAAATTTTTTTTTGTTTGTTGTCTATGGCCGCCATTTTAAGATGCGCGCGGTTTTAGACGTATTTTTTTCGAGTGAAGCTAAGGATCTGTATTAATGTAATAAAATTAAATACTTCGTAATATTTAATTTTATGTTACATCTGCATTCTATTGTCACTACGAAAGACATTACTTATCGTAAAAAAATTGACGCAGGGTAACATAAACATAAGACTAGGCAATATGATCAAAATACGTTAGCCTTCCCCTCTAAGGCACAAAAAAACATTGAATTTTTACCGCCATGACAATTTTTTTTTCTAGTTTTAGGTATTATTGTGGTGATAGTTATATTGTTTTTCTTCACAAGTGTATTGAAAAACGTCGTATGATACATGTGAGTAATTAGGGATTACCGTTCTTGGTTCTCTTAAGACCCTCGCCAAGGCTCGGGTCTTAATACCACCTCGACGGTAATCCCCCACATTACACACTTGTATCATAATGTACTATTACTATTTATACTAATTAGGTATCCGTCTGAGTTTTTTTACAACATTATGTATTTAAACAAAAATAAAAAGGATTTCTATTTGTTTTTGATTGAAACTTGGTACACGAGTAAAACATGTCCTGGAATAGAACATATTATGATACTTTTTATTTTGGGAGTATGTTTCCTTGAGATTTCGCGAGCGAAGCCACAACTAGGGCTTTCAATCCGGAGTTCCGGAGTTTCGTAACTCCGGAGTTTCGGAACGATTTTAACATTTTTGAAATCCGGAGTTGAAATAGAACACCGGAGTTGAAACCGGTTTTCCAAAATCATGTGAACATTATTTACAAAACGACGAAAAACGTCTCAATTCTTGATTCTTGAGCGTAGCCCGTTGCTTGATGCCTTCTTAAATCCTTAGTTAGCAAAACACTTAGGTATTACTCGATAGTGCTCTGCTTGCGTGAGGACCACTATCTGCTGTGCCGACGAGCGTGTAGTCAGAACGAACATTCTAGCCAGCAGCTTAGAAGTTCTCTTTCTGACTCATCTATATATATAACACCTTCGTGAACGCTTTGAGTATTTCGTCCCGAGAAGCAAACCTTGCCGCACTTCAAATTCTCTTCTTCTTCGCACTCCACGTCACACTTCCAGCCGCTATGATGGCTCCTTTACTGTAACTGCAGTGCGTCTTTGGAACTCTCTCCCTCATTCTCTTCGCGACAGCCCTTCCCTTGTTTCCTTTAAGAGGAAAGTTAAAGAGCACTTCCTTTCTGAATTGACATAATATTAGTATATATTTTTATATATTAGTATATGTATAATATTTATATATATGTATAAATATATTTATTTATTTATTAGACGTAGTTATGTAGGTTTATGTTGTACACTAGATCCTGCCCTCGAATGTGATATCTCTCTGTTACTCAAAGGTTTGCTGGGAGAAAACTCATTGTTGAGTTAAGCTCGCCTTTGTACATGAATTGTAAAAATCACTGTACTTAAATATAGTTTTGTGTACAATAAAGAATTAAGAAAATATATACCTTATCGTTTCTCAAAACCAAGAACTTCGATCTCAAAAAGTTGATTTTTTAGGTACCTATAAGTTCATGATTATTATTATATTGTAACTTGTTTGTTTTTATTAATTTCTAATAAAGCTGGAACTCCGGAGCCAACTCCGGAGTTCTGGATTTGATTGCTCAACATCGTAACTAGCTCCGGAGTTGGTAACCATCCGAGTTTGAATGCCCTAGCCACAACGTCTTCGCCAGAAGCAAAACTTAAATACGGTGAGATGATACTTAAAACACCAGTTTCTCAATTTATTCAAAGCTCAGGAGAGTTCCTCTATGAGTATTGTTAGATTAGACCCTCTCACTTATATATTAATACCAGCTAGCTGCGCTTAATTATAACGCGCGAAAAACTTATCGTGTCTCTAACAGGCAAACGGCAACGATTTGTTTTTTCGGTAAAAGTACGATATACGCGCGATATCTCGCTTTTCACACAATTCCTCAAAAGCTAAAAGACTTACAGTTGACGAGGAGCTAGCAGTCGGGTCAGGATTCAGAGCCACCAGCGAGCTTTACTCGCCTGTTGGGCCTCTCTCTCTTAACTAATGCATTCTCTCTCTCATTCCAGGACCAAAACCTAAGCTACCCACAGTACCTGAACACGGTCCGCCTTCAGATCACCTATGCTAAGGACATTCACGACACGTTGGTGGCGGCCGCGCAAAACATCTCGCCTACTGAGTGACGTCAATAAAGTAACTTAGCACGTAAGAATAATAATTATATTTGTCTTAAGAATGGGTATAATAAAGGCCCTTTAAAATTGCAAAAATTGTTTTATTAGAACATTTAAGAAAAGGGTTGGCTGGAGGATAGTTGCACAAAATAGATGGTACCTACAGAACTTAACTTTTCATACCTACGCTTGGAGATCGTGCTAGGATAGGTTAGGTTAGTCCGAGTACAGTCCAAGCGCGTATGGTCCGAGACATCGTATCTGTGAGCGGTGTCTATGTGTGCGTTACTCGCGCTTTTTATGTAGATTGTCCTTCTGTGCCTATCTCTTTTTTTATTGTAGTGATATGAAGAGGAAGTTGGCAAGGTGACCATATGAAATCTGCAATCATTGACCGAGGGTACTCCTTAACAGCTCGCCGTCCGGTAAGGACCAAGCCCGGGTCGACGGCACATTGTGTTCCATACGCATTTCAAAGACATGTCAACAAGATTGACAGGGCCAGTTAGTAGCAAATTTAGAGGTATTTGGAACAGAGAATAACGTCTCTTTACATACCTCCGTTGGGAAAGGAGGATCCTTCAACCGGGCCGGTGTTATGTCTGGTGTGGGCAACAGCCCGATAGATGAATTCTGCTGCTGTCTGGCTGTCATATCTGTTCAAATCGCGCGGAGAACGACTGCGCGATTCAGTATTTCGTAGTTATTTTGTGACGATAGATGTCGTTACAAGGCCGATACCTAACAGGGTTTTGAATTGTCCCGGACATTTTGAGTTTTAATAAGCACAAAACTGAAACTCCTTCTCACTCCACCCAGAACAGGAGAAGTCATTTGTTGATTTCCCACGTAAAAAGGTGTAATTTCACGACGAAAGAAAATGATAAATTTATACCTATATATTAGCGTTGCGCGTTGTCAGAAAGTAGAAACTTTCCTATGCATGACCAATTACGAATCTAATCATGACTATGACCTGTGTCATCGATGTCAGGTTAATTAAACTATTACATAAGGTGTTCGTAAACAACTCACATCCTTACAAATATATATGTAGGTAGAACTTGTACCGTACAGTGCAGATAAAATGTGCTTTTTATACTAAAGTTGATCTGAAAGTTAATCATAGAACCTAATAAAAGTATATTTTTATCAATGGACCTTTTAGGAGTGACATTGAATCCAACTTAAAGTTTGTGTTTAAAACTCTAACCCTTTCATTTAGTATTCAAAACTTACATTAGATTAGTATAAATAAAAAAAAATATTGTTCTGAAACTAAGGAGAAAACCCAACATTCTTGAAATAAGGGTTGCCCTTGTGCTTTGATACGGATAACCCTTTCACAATCTGTGGTAAAGTTAATATAATAACAAGATCATATGTGTGTGATAAGCCGTTTACGATGTAACACCTTGCTAAAAGAGTTTTTATGACCAACTTTTGTTTTAACCCTGTCTCCCTTCCACTAGTTACTCTTTTCCCTGCATTGTTTTTAACAGAAACGACCGGACGGTTCACGGTGGTAGCGTTGCCCTATAAATTCGTTTGCATATTCTTTTCTCTGTTGTTAGACATTCTAAACACGGCACAGTGCACAACCACTTCCATCAAATGTTGGCTATGAAGTCTAAAATATAAAGTCGAACTAAATCATTCGAATTTCAATTTCTTTTCATCTTTTGAAAAACTCTTAGAGAACTAGATCCCTTTTTACAGTCATAGTTTAATTACGGGTGATTTTACTTGTTTCTTCAAAAAATACCATCGCTCTCTTCTAGTAATCTTTATATTCTTCCACTAAATACCACCCATAATTTTTCAGAATACGCCTTCTCTTCTTGACTTGATTTTTGTCGTCCCTCCTGATCGCGTCCCTTAAGCATGTTCAAATTGTTCAATGCTCAGCCGATGCCTTTTTCTATCATGATCAGATTTATTTTTCTTACAAAATTCGCCCCTTAAAAACCTAAGGTTATTGCCAAACCTCTTTTGCAACGCAATTTTGGTGGCATGAACTTTGCCAGTCTTTTCTGAGGATAAACATGGACTTAGCCTTCTTTTTTGGCCACTGCTATAGTCGAAAAATCGTCGAGCTTTTAGAGGTATATGGAACAGGGTGTTAAGGCGGGCGCGACGTTAGAATTATCCATACAAACGTAATACCAAAATCATTTGCAATTTAAGCATATTTACACCATAATATGATGTTATTCGGATTCAGACAATAATTATCTAGGTTCTTACATCGTCTTTTTGTTGAAAAACTTACCCCAAACGAAATTTAAGCGAATTTAAATATGAAAATTTTCGCAGCGAAAATGTCATGTTTTTATTTTGTTTTTTCTATATTATAAACAACAATATTTCAAAATATCTTTTCGTAGGAACACAGATATTATTATCAAGTTATAAATACTCGAAACAATAATGGAAATACATTAATTTTTCATTCATCATTTTTGGTATTACGGAACCTCTCCCAAATTTCCAATAGTTTGTATTGCTATCACAGCAAGCAACTGTCAGTGTGCGGATGATGACTTTACTCCAGTCGGTGTGTCCAAGAATTGTTTAAACTATCTGGATTGCTTCCATCAACCTCAAAAACGTGTTTTATTTCCTCTCAACTCGAGATAGCGCGCGGTCTCCGCAAGCCTCTTAAGTCCCGCAAAGCTCCATTGAAAAAGGAGGATACTCCGAACGGTGTTATAGCCAAGTCAGCCATGAAAAGTAACAATGACGCGGTCTTAGCATTGCTCGATTTCAGTAATGCGTTTAATACTGTTGATTTCGACGTTTTGCTTGGCATTCTATATCTCCAACGGCGATTGACTGGTTTCGTACCTTACCTACCGTTACCTGTTCGATGGCCGGCAACGTATCTGCATCGGAGAGTCCTTGTCCTCCTGGTGTAGTACGTCTACTGGTTTAGCCCATGGTGGCGTTTTATCCCCTTTACTTTTGGAAGTTTTTATTAACTCAATGTCCATTAATTCATTTTCATCCCAAATAATCTAAATCCGCAACCTTTATGCTATCTCCAAATTTTCTCACAAGCTCCTCTTAAAAGTCTGTCTAAGGCTTTTGTCACCATCAACCATGATCTGGCCGGTATATGCGATTGGAGCAAACGACATGGACTTACACCCCATAAAGTCGCAGGTGTTGTAGTGATAGCCAGTTCTAGGATGGTTTCAAGGTTTCAATCTACTGGAAGACTCTTCTTGGGGAAGAGTCTTCCAGCTTATGTTTTTTTTTTTTTATTGAATACCTACCTACTTACAATTTTATTACATTTTTAAAGTGTTACAGTTAAGCTCGCCAAACTTCTCAGTTTGATGGCGAGAATCGCTCGTTTTATTTTCTACACAAACTTAACATACTTTACAACAAGAACTTATGATTAACTTAGATTAATTGGTGGTTATTAAACTTAGATTAATAGTAATTGTCTGCTACATGCAGCAGACAATTACTATTAATCACAGCAGACCTTGTCACACATAATATGACAAGAACATACAACAGACATGATATCCCAGTCACACACAACTCACCGCCCACCACTGCCCGACGGCAAGTCATTCTTCAGGAGTAGGTACATCCTTTAGCTTATTTTTTAGGACACCTTTAGTTAAGATAGGGCTAGCTCTTAACAAATTTATTTCATTAAATGTTTTTGGTACCAAGAATTTGGACGTTCTCTTACCGTAATAATTCGTTATTTTAGGTTGTTGATACCTCAGTTATTCCCTTCTGCAAGAAAGTTAAAAACTTGGGGATAGACACTGACAAGAACTTCATTTAGTCTGCCCAGCTTTAATTTGCCGCATTTGATAAAATTGAATTAGCCGCAAGCTATTTGCGTCTGCTGGGTGTTTAGGAAGACTGCGTAATTTTCTTTCGACTTTGCAAGATTGCATTTGCACAACCATTTCTTCTGCCCATCCTTGGTTTTGCTGATAGCCAGCTATCTTGACCTCACACAAGAAGAACTCGATAAACTTAAGTGGTCATGTAACTTTGGTATAAGGTGCATTTTCCATAAAATATTACCATGTTTCTGAATTTCGTTTAAAGCTGAAATGGTTGCCGATTTGCTTTTGCCGGAATGCTCGTTTCTTTTACACCCTGCTTAACCTCATAAATCGTTTTCAGTGTCCTTGCAATTTTCTTTCGAAGTTTCTTATTTTATCAGATAATTTACAACTTAAAATGCCATTGCATTCCGTAACTTTCTTTGCTGTCCAATCTGCTCTTTTGTGGAATGCATTGCCAGATCTTGTAAAACGCGCTCAATCGTTGCCTGTATAGTCGCCATGTGCGTTTATTACCTATATATTTGGTATGTATGTATTTATTATGTAGCATATAAAACCCAGTTGAAAACCAACTTCTAACCAAAATTAAGAGTTAAGAACAAAATGAGATCTAAAGTCAATTTATTCTCGACTGTTGGTCTAGCTTGTTGGAGTATTGACTAATGATAAGTATAGCTGAAAATAAAGTTAAATAAAACTAAATATTTATTAATAAAATATATTAGACTGTAAAATATATGGATACATCAACAGGAAATATTTTAGCATAGTTTTATTCAGATCTTTGTAGCTACATAGATAATACGACATTTTACGTGTCCTCTATTTACAATACACGAACAGACACAATACATAAGGCTTATAATAATAATAATTTACAGTTGGATATATTTTCGAGATCATGACATATAAACCATATTTTATTGCACTTGTTTCATTTTTGAAATGGTAGCGGCATTTTAGAGTAAGTAATTAAAGTTAGTTTCGTTTCATAACTTTCATACGATCTCTTACGCAACCAGTCCGGACATTCCACGCCATACATAATATGAATGTGACTTAGATATAAAACTTTAAACTAGAACTATCACAATAGGAAGAGAATAGAATACTATCAGTCTTTTATTTAGAAGACACCAGGAACATGAGTTAACTCCAATTTCTTGTATGTACCTGAAACAAACAATTTAGTTATTAGATAAATTAAATACTTTGTCTAATTGGCCGATATCCTTTATGATATTTGCAGTAATAAATACAAAAATAAAATGTAGAAACATTAAGAAAAGAAAAGTGCTATTAGATACCTACATGCTTAGTAAAGATAATCATTCATGAGTTTAGGATATTATTAAATTACTTATTAGTCTATAAATCTTTTGTTGTAAAAAAATCATTACCTACTTATGTGATATTTTTTGCTAAAATGAGTTAATGACGCCAAAACATCGTTAGTTAAGTTGTTGTTTTCATATATATTGTTGTAAATTGTAATAAAATTAGGGTTCATTATTTGGGTGTACTCTAAAATAAGGGTAAAAACAAATACAGTCCTATAAATACAGTATGTAAACATACATAGTTACTTATTAACGCTCAGCAAATAACGAGACCATTTGTACATTCATAATTTGAAAAATCAATCATGAAGCTTTTGAATTGAAAACAATCGTAACGAAAACAATTGTAGCTACTATTCCAACAAAACAATAGTTACACGGCATTCGATAACAAATCTATCTAATAATAATAATAACTATTAGCAACAAGTCGATATCGTCCAGTACATTTCCTTGACAACAAGCCCTGGGGGGCTCCACGGACTGTAATGGAAGGGACACATAAATCGATCCTTATCAACAATGAAGAGAAATACAGGCCTAGCCTCTTCCAGTGGATGTTTGTGCATCGTGACCCCAGATAAACTTATTATGATGACATTAATTATGTTCTGTCTCAACCACTGTGTGCTATGGAATAATACAGGTTCGGTTTGTACTGCTAAAGAATAGGTGTGTCTTGTTTTCACACAAAGGGGTTAGTTTTGATGCTATTGGAAAGTTTTGTATGAAATTTATTGAGCTTAAAGCTATTGTTTAAAAAGTCCTGTGTGTGTAACATACACATGCAATGTGTTCTTCGTATGAAACTTCCTTTTAGAAAACTTCTTCCTATTTAACTCTTGTCACTGTCCCATATTCTTGGAATCGGCACAATAAGTTTCTTTTTAGAAAACAATATCCTTCATTTATTCAGGTAGGTGAAAAATTAATATATGGTTCGTGTTGATTTACTTCAGGATTATGAGTCGTTAATAATTGAACACAAAAGTCTTTAAGTAATTATGATAAGTATCCTAATTAAATAATTACTTTGTTCCTTGAACCATTCAAGAACTTGCTTAAGTATTCGACTCTAGCAAACAAAACCTTTGATTTTCAAGCCGATATTGTGAATAGCAGCCAGGATATTTGCTAGTCGAATCGTAATAATTAGTATCTGACTAATAACATTTCTGTAGAGGTCAAACTGTTTTCTTGCTGTTAATTAGCTGTAAGTTTAGAAATAACAGTCACGAAGATTTTGTACGTAATGCGATGATTCTAGATTATGATTTAATTTTAGATTCATGAATGTGTCTACCTACTTCATGAACGTGTCTTCCTACATAGATACATTTTATGTATAATTAAGGATATTTTTTTACATGCACGCAACAAATTTGTCAAATAAGTACCTATAGGTTTGAAATTCAGCTAAAAATCATACTATCATTTTAAATGAAAAAAAAAGTGCACCATGAGACTCAACTGAATGTCCTCAATCTCAAGATTCACTCATAACCAAATTTATTTCCAACTATTCTAACTATTATTTCAGCCTACTAAGAGTTCCATGTTAGACTGCGGATGCTTAGTGATATGGCGAATTATCTACAAAACGGGTTCATTAAACTAAATTCATTAAAAATATCCACTGTAATTTAATCAATGTATAAGTAGAATCGTCCAAAAATACACTAGCGTTTGTACAGTCTAATATAATCTAAGGATTACAAAAGTTATGCAAATAAATAATATAAACGAATAGATATATTTTACTAATAGTCGAGATAGAGTTATCGTGCACTTAGCAACAGTTGATAACCGAACATTCACCCTACCAGACACATAATGAACTTACATAAGTTCCCTCATATAAAAGTAACTCAATATAGGTGACAATAACAACGTATTTTTTTGCAGTACGATAATATTATCGCGTACAGCCTCCGTTGTACTCGTATTGCTTTCATTACCATAGTATCCATGGCCCGAATGATAGCGATAATAGCCAGACGGAAAGAAAGATATTTTTACACTGCAGACCTTATTAACTATCGTATTGATTGTGAAAAAAGTAATTGTGTATTTAATGATTCATGTGGTGTGATTGTCCGAATAAAAGGCAATGAACGGTGCAATGTCGGGCTAGTGATAAAAAGATCGTAGTTTTGATTTATGCATTTTCTTTGCTAGTCAACAATATTTAACTGATTTTGCGAAAAACACTGAAATACATTAATCACAACAGATTAAAGTGAGGCAACGAACGTGACCGTAGTAAGGGGGTAACCCTTACCCCGGTTATGCGTGACATATAACGTGTTACCCTTTACGTCTGCGTTAAAGCTGTCACACACGATTAAGAAATTATATTATATACAGTATCTAGAACTTATTTCGCAATGTGGCATGCCATAAATTTGTATGAAACAAAACATACGATGAAGATGATAAATATTTCATGTACCAGCAAGTTAAGATAATGACCGAACGAACTTTTAAATCAATAGGTTAATATCTTAATATAGAATAAGGAGATATGATATATTATTCTTGTCTGATAGATTAAGTTAGTAAAATATTTCATCTGAATATCAAATGTTATAGTAGGTCACTGTGTTGACGGCCTTAATCCTAACCAACGCACGTGCGGCCAATGCGAAACTAATTGCTTTACAAACATTTTACATTCATGTTATGTTATAAAGTGACGTCTGAATGTACTTAGGCCGACTATCAAGGCGATCTAGCACTACGGCGCAAAGTTTATCAACGATACTAAATAGTACTTCAAGTGCAAACACATTAACAGTTTCACTATTTATCGTGTTCTATCTACAGAATCAATAACAGTTTCTGAATAGTCATACGTTGATTTTTAATTTTATTTTTTATACATCTGCACACCTCTTTACCCTACTTTACCCATAAATTTGAATGTGTGTAGAAGTTTTGGTGTGCAATGAACTTTAATCTTTTTAATTTCCTAAATTCATTAAGTAAAAATCAATATTGTGCCTATCGCAATTGTGAATAAATATTTAATTAGGTAAATTAATTAATGTTTAACGGGAGATCATTCAAAAGATTTTTTCAGCCTGTATTACAGACAATAAAATCACAATTATAATGAACATTAAATAATAAGAGTTTATAAGAGTGCACTGACATAACGTTAGGACATAACTGTTACATTAAATAGCAATATAATATAAATTTTATCATTACTTTATTATGTACATACGTCTAATAAATCTGAACTTGTTTTTCTACATGTCGAGTACTTTGTTGCAATTTAACTACCTTCGTAAATCATCGTTGTTATTGATAAAGTATTATCTGGAACAAATTATTCCACACCTTATCTGTTTGGTCCTGTTAAGGACTTGTAGATATCCAAGGCTAAGTGAGCTAAAACTAGACAGTCGGACTGCAGTATTTAAAAATGAGTACGTAATTTATATAGGGTCCCATTAAAAAAGATAGACACACATCGTTCAGTACGTGTAACCAAAGTTATCCAAGGAAAATAAAAACACTATTTAAAGTGTTTTTATGTGTGTGGGTGTGACCTAAAATAATAAATAGCTGCTATTTTTGTCAGATGATTTTTCTTTGTAAGTACGTAAAGTGGGGTTACTTTGATCCTGGGGTATAACTTTGATACAAGCTTTTTAACCAATAGAAACACAGTTTTTCGTATTCCTATTGGTTAATAAGCTTGTGCCAAAGTTGTACCTCAGGATCAAAGTAAAGCGTTTTTTTTATTTATTTTTTACCATTGTCTTTTTGGTGTTCTGAATGATTTCTAAAAGTTTGTAAATACATGCCTACCGAAGATGGAGTTCAAATACTGCTAGTAGCAATTGATGATAATAGTGACCAAGTTGTCTATTTAGGATACATTTTAGAAAAAATAAAAGAGTTCGATTCTTCTTCAAAACATACGCACCCACTAAGCATATTGATTAGTAATATTTATACCCAGAAACAATAACCACTATTGACACTAGGTACTAATATCTATCACGATGAAGATAAACAACCAAGCTGTTTATAAAATTATTAACATTTCGGATGTTTACCTATAAATATTCTGTATAGCAACTATTTCTCGAAGCGTCCGGTCTGCTCAAAAACAAGGAATATCGGGGTCGCGATCCACGACCACAATGTAATCGTTATCAACGCAAAATCCTTGTTATTGCGGTATTTATAGGTCCCTCCATGTTTTAATGATTAATAGTCGTAAGATGACATGACCATATTCATATCTTGGTTACCCTTGACTGCGAACATTTAACTTAAATAAACGTTGAACCCTATTTTATTGATCTCGTCCAAGGGTTAAGTAATATTATCATAAATATTAAGATTTTATTTTATTTGTTTTATTCAGCTTACTTTAAGATACCAACTTATTGTTCCACAATAAAACTGATTTCTAAAATTAAAAGGTGATAACGATATTATCTCTGTATTTTGTTTATAAATTTACAAATCGCGAACTCGAAAGTTTGTGATTGAACTTTACGAACACATAAAGTGGTATAGCGAGTTATTTTTACCTAATGATATGTTATTAATGTAATAGGTAGTTAATTACTCAAATTTATCTTAGAATTGACGCATGTAATGATTATAAAAACAGTAAATAATGCTTATATTTAAATATAAAACTTATTCTTGTGACAACAGATTGTTCTAAAAATAAATTTTAGTCTTACTTAAGTCTCAAGTCATTAGAGTCTAATGGACCGGATTAGGAGTAACGTTTGCGTAAGTTCTACTCCTAACTTAACTGAATGTGTGCTAGAGTCTAGTCTAAGTATGAGCATAAACATCTAATTTTAGATGATATTTGTGTTTATAGGCCAATTGTCCCAAAAATCGCGAACGCCCACCACCTGGGTCCTAGTTTTAGTGACAGAATTAGGACTCAGCGGCAGCGCAGTGGCCAGTATACCCAGCGTTCCAAATTGCGATAAAAGTGATCGATTGAGTTCGATATCGAATATCGCAAATCTGACCAAATTAAATAGTCACAAAATATGAGGGCTATTGAATTGAGTAATTGTGACGTTACGCGTTGGTCGGAATCGCGATAAAGTGATAAACTTTTATAGCAATTCGAAACGCAAAGATAATATTGGATACTTTTTTAAATCAGTGTTTTTACTCTTGGGCAGAGCGGGACTTTTACTGATTAATCTCCACTCCGTTCCTTCTTTGCCCTAATTCCAGGGTCCCGGGGTTTTCGTTCAAACCACGGCCCCAGTAGGCTTCGATCCTGCTGCGCCTACAGTTTGCTGACATCTCTTTGAGGCGCGCGTGGAATAATTCGCGCCTTCGACGACACGGGCGTGGTCCGGGAATATGAAGAGTTAGTACTTACATGGTTCATCCGAACACCTGCTGCGCGGCGTATGTGATGTGTAGGTAGCCGTCGTGTGCCCGGAACTGCTCGTACGCCTGCGCCATCGTCATGCTGTGGCTCGCCAGCACTTTGTCGTTCACCAACAAGTATAGCGCCTACGAAAAAACGACCAATTTAAAAAATAATTTTCTACATATAAAAGTAGAAACTGACTGCACACACAGCCGAAACTACAGGTTAGGTTAGAAGCGTGAAATTTTCAACAAGATTTTCTTTTATGACATAGGCGAGCACTAAGAGAGAATTCTCCAAAATTCACCCCCTAATGGGATAAAATGGGGGTCCAAATTTTGAATCAAGAAACCTACTTTCATGCGGACGAATTCGCTGGCAGAAGCTAGTTTTACACACGTAGTCATCGTGAAAGATATATGTGTAATGTATGATCGACTCAGTGATCACCTTTTACTTGTCATCAAATGACTTGGTCCAGCTCTAGGGTGGATCGAAAGAACGTGTCAGAATTTTTAACCTACTTATGTTTGCCCGTTGTATTCTAGGGCCACGGTACCTCTATCAAATGTTCCTGCAGCCCTAGAAAGGCAAGTAGCTGGTGCTGTCTTTAAAGTTAAACTAGAGATGGGTGTTTAAGGAATAGAAGATATTCAATAATTACCTGTGAATCTCTTAGTTTCATCTTCGTCCGTATTATGTAAAGAAACTGGGACATGGTAAGTTCTTGTGGCACTAGGAATTTGTTTCTGCCTAACGCGGGCACTTCTCGCTCTCTCGAGTACCGTTCTACGTATAACTGGACAAAGAAAAACAGAATTAGTAAAGAAAATAACTGAAATTAGAAGAAAATAAGTGAAAATACAAAATTAGTTAAGAAAATAGACGAAATTAGAAGAAAATAAGTGAATAATTTGTATAGTTACCGGCACTTTATTTGGAAATCTATGTCTAATTGCTTGAACCTCTTGGTTTGACTGTTTGATATTCATATCTGCAACAAAATATTGAGTTTCAGATGAATTGGATGTCACAGAAGTCAGGGTACGACTAAGAGCGATACAAGAAACTCCTGTGCCTCGAACGAACACAGTGAAACGTCTAAACAAAGACGCCAAGGTTCAATATTGGACCTCTTGTTTTTTATTTTGGCTTATGATGCAAGTTTGAGATAAGACAATAAGAATGATACTGTAGTTTTCCTACTTTGTAAAACCAGCGCTGGTGGACTATAATACTACCTTTGTTTGTAGTAAAATTATACCTAAGGATTGCCTACCATCTCTAGCCTTCTTGATAGTCCTGGGTTGTAGCCAAATCCAATCCAAAATACCTTGGTAAAAAGTCAGTTAAGAATAATTCAACCCAATTTCAGCCATACATAATGAAACGTCCAAATGCTACGAATACTACTCAGCGTTTCCACACGTACACATTTGTTTTACAAAAAGACAGAATATTTAGCAAACTGTAAGTACTTATACAATAACATAGATAAGGCAGAGTGGGGCGAATTAGCGATTACATAGACTTTCAGCGATAACATCGCATGTTCTACTTTTTTGTGTATTTTTTTATTAATTGTGACTAAATAATTTATCTTAAAGATGGGTTAGTTCATCGTCATCATTGTTTCAGCCGAAGTACGTCCGCTGCTGAACATAGACCTAGAAGCGTTGCATAAGGACTAGTCTTCTAGTCAAGCAAAATGCAAGCGGTACGGCCGTACCATCCTTTTCTCGAAACAGTTCGAGACATTTTCAAGCCCCTAAAGCTTCGTTGTGGATAAAACTAGAAGCCTGAATTTTCAGTTATCAAGCAGGCATTAGGTAAACTCGATATATTTAAAGTTAATTTAACACAAAAATGCTTACCATCTTTATAACCGAACACTTCTTGTGATGCATATGTGATGTACAGGAATCCGTCTTCATCGCCATAGCTGTCGTAGGCCTGGGCCATCGTGAGGCTCATGCTCAACATCGATTTGTTGTTTATTATCAAATATAAGGCCTGGGGAAAAGGAAAATACGTTATTGTGCTGTTGGTTACCAATTTATCTACAAGTTCTGCCTTAGTTCAGTCCAATCAGGGCTGCGGGAATGCTCGAGAGTCTTGGAACGCTCTACCCAAAGCGGGAGAAGCAATTTGATGAAGAGAATTTCTGTTGAGTGCCAGAAAAGCCATTTTAGAAAATAAACACGCTCAGTCAGCTTCAACGTTATAAATTTTTATCGAAAACTGCACTTTGCACCTAATACGTCTGAAGACACCTTTAGAACATCTAGATACCCCGTGCTTAGCTACCTAAGCAGATAGTTCGGGTCACTTCAACCAGGCTCTTAGTTAAGTACTAAGTAGCATAATCAATTAATTAACTACTTATCTACAGAGTTAATTGATTATTCATGGGATTACATCAATAATACTTTGCGAAGATTCAACCAGATTGAACTAGACGTTAGCTAGACTGGATCTTAGACTAGACTTAGATATCATTTTCATTGGTCGTGACCTCGATAAGTGTGAGACTTCGAAACTTCTATGGAATTAAACAGTTTACTAATTTGAGTCATTGGTCTAGTTGTGTATTCTATTCAGGGACCATTTTAGCTTTTATATGGGAAACCCTTTTCCCACAAGTACTTAATTACACTGTGATGATAAACCTTTCACGGTGTAAACTCCCTCGAAAGCAGAAAATTATAAACCACATTGGATTTGACATTGATTTACTTCTAGGGGTTTCAGTCATTCAAAATGCAAGCTCCTCCATAGAGGTAACTGAATGAACGGTTAACGATTATTATGTATTAGCGTTTGCTTATTTCGTCCAAAACATTAATTAACGAGAAATTTTGACAATTACAACAGACAACTGTTAATTTTTCTTGTAATTACCGGTCATTCAGAAGCCAGTAATTACCTAATGGCTTCTAAATAACTGATCATCACAGGTAAAGTTTGACACATTATGTCTGGTACTTACTTGATTCGGTTTTATTCTTATCCTATTCCTTATTATTACTAGAAATTGCGACATGGTGATATCTTCAGGAACTAAGAACTTCGATTTGTCCAACGTTGGTAAGTTTCTTTCTTTGTGATATCTTTCGACTATTAACTGCAAAAAATAATCAAATTTAATTTATGGGGAAAATGTTAACCATTTTGACGTAGTGCGGCTAACCCTTTACTATTATGTAAATCGAAAAATAGGGTAACCAGAATGAATAATAGACTTGAACAGTGTTTTGACTTTTTTGACGTGACAACGTCTTAAATTAGGTTGCGGCTGGGAGTCACTTATGAAAAAGTGTAACGCTCGGTGACGTTACGATGAGTCACCGAACGAGAGAGAGGCCCGCCGAATGCCTTGCGTCTCTCTCCCACTCAACTATGATCGGTCTGCCGCGCGCGCAGCACTAGAGAATTTTAGTAAACAAAATATATTTCTATAGTTAAAATTTGTGCAATTCTTATTTTCATTCAATTCCTTGTTCCTATTGTGCAATTTAATTATATTCATATCAATAAATATTCTACCGAGAAAAAGACGTTGTCACGTAAAATCTTCGCCCGTAAAAACGACTTTACAGGCAACCATTTTTTTACTTTTCCATTTCAATTGGTCATGGTTTTGTTTTCATTACATGGTTTATTGTTTACGTTAGGTACAAAAAAAATACTTACGGGTATTTTGGTGGGGAATTTACTTTTTATCGCCATTACTTCTTCTTTTCTGCTAACTGCAATAAAAAGAATATAAACATTATCATCTCATTGGTCATAACGTATTGGATATCGACGGTCAATAGCATTGAAGTTCTCTGCAATGTTATCAGTTCAACTGTGCATCTTTCACCAATGAACTTTTGCCTTTGCGTTTAGTAATAACAAAATTAAATAACACACTTTGTGTTGGTAAACAAAAAAAATATCGCTATTTTATTAGTACTTCGGCCAAAGACTTCAACTGGCACTGTTACCTACTCGGTTGAAAGCCTTTTTTGATGTGGGAAATCATAAAATGATTTTTCCCGCTCTAGACTGATCGAGAAGGTTCTACGATTCCCGAGTATTCCCGACGCCTAGGGCGTCTTATCTGACGGTAGATAGCCTATATGCATTTTATTGCAAGACGCTTGTAAACAGTTGACGCTAATGCAAAATTGTTCCAGAAAACAACATATACAATACATGTACATAGCATATACGAAAGTTCTACAATTGCAGTGTTTATCTTTAGCATGTATAATGGACTGCTACCTATATGCTTTGATAGTTGTCCTTAAATAAATAACTTGGGAAGCTTTTGATTTACTCTGCATTTTTTTAGCCTATGCCTATCACTAGGAATTCTATACTATACTTCGGTATAGTGGTTGCATTCACAAACATGTAAAGTTTCATACGAAGACGCCTAGGCTCGGAGTGGCTCGGACCACCGGAACAACTACATATCTGTGGGCACCTTCATAAGCCTGCACAGCAGTCAATCGCTCAACCACTGTGTCAACCGTGTCGTTATTTATTTGTTATTTATAAATAATATCGGGGCTACCAACTTATTCTTAGTTCATGAATCCCCGATCGGTCGCATGAAACCGCGCTGTTATTGTTTTACTATTGTGTCTCGTTTCGCGGGTATGTGATGGGTTGTGATAAAACTGACAAACCATTTTTTACCCATCGTGCAGTAGAAAGCGTCAGACATACGTATATCGAGTATATTGAGTAATGTGGGATTACTTTTGCCCTGGGGTAAAACCGGCAAAACTTAGGCACAAGCTTATTAACCAATAGGAACACCAGAAACTGTGTTTACTGTGTTGCTATTGGTTATCGTGCTTGGCTCGAAGTTATACCTCAGGGCTAAAATAACCCAACTTTACGGTACCTGATTAAAATAATTTTGTATAAACAATATTCACTCGCAGTGGAAATGGGACGTAAGTCTTTGATCGCATGTCATACTTTAGAGCTGCGAGAATGTTCGAAAGAGTTCGGTAACTCGAGCCTTGGAACGCGAAGGGGAACTTAAGGAACACAGGAGGGTTTTGGTAAGTAAAAGGCTGACACACTTTCTCGCTTCACTTAGAGCGACAGGGGTTTCTTTTAACCGCGTTTGACCGGCTACACCTAGTTGTAGCCGGCTAAAACTAGGTGTAGCCGCACTTTGGCTATTAGCCGTAACATTACTACTACTGTTACCGGTAAAGAAAGTAACGGTAAAAAAGACTACGGTTACCGGTAAAGAAAGTAACTATGTTCTCTTTCTCTGGTTCTGGTATTATAACAATTGACAAATATGATGAACTGTTCAGTACCTACTTCTAAGTAACTATTCGTCCTTATCATTACATAATAGAAAAGAAAATCCCCCACCGCGTCTGTCTGTCTGCGTGTTCGCGATAATTTTTAAACTATTGAACGGATTTTCAAGCGGTATTCGTATTCACCAATAGACAGAGTTTAGCATGAAGGTTTAGGTGTATAACAAATGCATAATAAAGCAGATAAAATTTGAGAATTGCAAAGATTTGTGCCTGTGCGAAGCTAGGATGGGTCGTTAGTTAGAACATGTTATTTAGAAATAACGTGTAATGATCATGTTAGGTATAAGGTTGGCAGATTTATAGGCTCGCATTTGACCGCTATCTCGCTTGGTGGTAAGCGATGCGATGATATGCCCGACAATGGTGTACTCTTGCCTAGAAGAAACCTATTCACTCTTGACTTAAGGGACCCCTAGATTATTGCTATCAGGAAACACAGACTGCGGCAGGGAATTCCATTCGTCAATTATTGGTTTAGGTACCGTTTGCAGCTCCTCACTTCATCGTTTGATGATTGACTTAGGGCCATGTGCACCGACATAAGTTTAAGATAACCATCTGATTAACGTCAATAACCGACGACAAGGAACAGGAAATATTGCTAAAACAGCCGTTTTAATATTAAAACAGTCGATTTGGTGTCGGTGAACATCGCCCTTAATAAGGTCGTCTTTGATCAGCTGTAGCCGTTTTAGAGCGCAAATGCCGGCGGACACGTTTCCTCTACTACTAAATTAGAATCAATTACAACGAACTGATAACTAGAACATACACAGCACATAGTACAAAATCTGGGGGTTCAATGAACTGTATCTATGCATGCACATTTTGCTAATAATACCTATGGCACTAATAAGTACCTAATAACAACGCGCTTGTTTAGGCTATAATTGTCATAAATTCGAATGTAAACATTGATCACTTGTGGTAAACAATATTGAGATAATTGATTGTTTGCAAAGTTGTTTATTACCGAGGCACCTACCTACTAGATATTATTGAATAAGTAGTTTAATTTGGTACAAAAATAAAGTGTCCTATTAAATATAAAAACATTTCTGTTGACACAGTTCGGCTGTACCGAACAGTCTTCTGTGCTGAGAAAGTAACAGTAAGTAACCTCTGATTTCAGATTTAAACATTTGAAGTTGAGTATTTCTCAAACTCTAGCCTGAAAACCTGTCGAAATTTGGCACTAAAGTACGGTTGGAGACGTTCATTACTCAAAATACTCGATTCATATTTGAATTAAGAGGAACCTCGTATTTTAAAACATATGTACATAATACTTATCTAATAAGTACATATATCGTAATTAACACTTTGTTTGCAATAAACAGTTGAAACGTGATCTAAAAATGTTGCTTATAAAGATCCTACGCTAATCCAAAGAAAAACTCAAGGTACTTACTGAATGGTTTTTTTGACTTGAAGCACTGTTTCACATTATGGTTCACATCATGTTTTATTAACGTTGTTATGAAGTTTAACTCCATTTTGAAGTTACCGATCGCACAGCGTTTTGTTGGTCTCGCGGAGGCGTGCACTCTGCGCGCAGTTCGAACCCCGACTACACCAATGTAAATATCATCAGTACTTTTATCAATTGACATGGAGCACACTCGTAAACAAGACGATTATTAGTCCCCTTTTAATTTCTATTATTCAGAGTTGCATTTTACTTAATGTGATAGTGATTAGTGAGTTGCTGTCGCCCAGTCACGTACATAGTTGTTATTGCTTATTTGCATAATACCCACCTTTGGAGAATGTATTGAGTAGCTTTGTGTTTTGTTCGCAGCTTTTCTTGGTCTTGTCTTATAACTAATGGAATAAAATAAAATATTTTCACATGCCTGTAGCTGGCATAAAAGTATGCAAGTAGCTTGTATGCCAGTGAGCCACAACAACAAGTTCTGATTTGGATAGATGTCAATATGGCATGCCGGCTACTAGCATATCTTTGTACCTTATACAGGCAGGTGTAGTCCGTGTCTTTGATTACTGCTCCGCTTTCGTGCGTGGGTCGTACCAATCCTGGTGAACTAGATCTCTTTATGACTTCGATCACCACAAGCCTGTGAATATTTACGAATGCAACCTTTTTCGAACACTGAACTGGTGGACTGGTTGTCCAGGGTCAAAAAATATTATAGACGCCATTTGTATTTTTCTTCTTCTTAGTTTTAAAATAATAAAAGGCTGTAAATTTATCAGCCAGTCGGTCAATACATATTCAGTATTTACCCTTTGAATATTTCGAATGCAACTTTTTTCAAACGCTGCACTGTTGGACTGGTTGTCAAGACTCAAAAAATATGTTAGATGCCATTTTTATTTTTCTTCTTTTTAGTTTTAAAATAATAAATGGCTTAAAGTTATCAATCTGTTCATACATATTCACTCAATTTGATCAAACTTTTTAAATTCTGGTGGGATTGTTAAACTAACGTATCGACTTCCGAAATTAAAGTTTTTGCACATTTTAGTGTTTTTTTTTTTACTTTGAAGCCGGTTGTTTTTTTTTTCTAAAAAGATTTTTTGAAACGCACCCACGATACAGGAGTAATTTCTAGTAGATATACGGCATCCTAAATATACTTATTACTTACTCCGGTTTCGTGGGTGCTTTTTGGAAAACTTTTTACAAAATAAAATACAACCGACTTCAAAAATAAACTCACATACACAGGACACCCAGACTCGAAAGCACTATCTGTAGCCCATACAAATATTTGTTCTACGCAGGAATCGAACCCGCGACACGCTCAACCACTGTACCAACTATGACGTGAAAGTATACACAAACTTTTTGTTATGTGTGTACTTCGTTACAATACAGAGGAGCTCGTGGCTAGATAATAACAGCCGCTCAGATCGATCTTCAAGGTTAAGCAACGCTTGCCTAGGTTGGTCTGTGGATGGGTGACCATCTTAACATAACGAGTTTCCTCCGTGCCTCGGAAAGCACGTTAAGCCGTTGGTCCCGGCTGTCATTTGGAGATCTTTGGCAGTCGTTACGGATAGTCAGAAGCCAGTAAATCTGACTCCAGTCTTGCCATGAAGTACCGTGTTACCCCAGTTAATGGGTTGTGGAGGTCTGGTAGGCAGCCGCTCCTCGTAAAACACTGGTATTCAGCTAAATCCGGCTTGACTGGAAGCCGACCCCAATATAGTTGGGAAAAGGCTAGGCAGATGATGCTGTGTACTTCGTTACAATGTAAAGCAAAGTTCCGTCTGTTTATCTTCGTAAGGTGAGGAAGGCCAACATAAATGCATGGATTCTGTAAGGATGATAGATTAGACCGACGCACACGTGGGCCACACCTGATTTCTACTTGAAACCACGTGTCGCCTAGCGTGGATCTAGTTTATTTCTACAAGTCTAGTTGTATATAAAAGAGAGATCGACGCGCCCAGATCACCGTACATGACCTACGCATGCACAATGTAGTTCTACCTTTACTGCTGCCATAGCATCAAATGCATGAAGAAACTGTTGCTCCGATTGACGCTAATAATTTTGTAAACCACACACCGCCATGTTTTGTAAAAATTTAAACCATAACCATTATTTTAACAATACTAATTAAAACCAAAAGCAAAGGTTGGGAGTGATATATCTAGCTATTAACAAGTACGTGCTAAGTATATAAATAAGTACTAAGTATTAGAGGTGGGATCTTTAAGGTACGTCTCCCGTTCTGGCCCCCAAAAGCTCCACTTTTCCTGACTAAAACTTCTTTCATTTGCCCTTTACTTTCTCGACCCACAGTAACTCTATTTTTTTATTGAGGTGTGCGTGGAACACTACGCGCCACCTACTCCGGCTCGGCCCTACCGGATGGCTGGACTGGACGGTGAGCTACTCATTGTTCGTCGTTCTCACGCGGGCAAAGTGCTAATCTAAAATCTAAAACATTTAGGGCACAAAAGTAAACTGGTGTGTATATTAGGAACCGTAAACAGATTTGTATTCCACTTATGTGTGTGCTTATAGCTGATGTGCCAATACCGAAGTGTAAATAAAGGAATGTTTTGATGTTTATGAGATCCGCAGTGACGACTGATGACGATAATGCGATAGTAGGCTTAAATGAGGGATGTCTAATTAGTTTCCGTACGAGAATAAATATATTATTGCCTAGACACTATTGCTTTAGGCCTAAATTTATTTATTTATAAACACTGTACAAAGGCGGACAATGCCTAAGGCATTAAGCCTTAGGCATTTTCTACCAGTCGACCTTAGGGTGGTGCAGAAACATAACAAAAGTAGAATAGTTAAACAAAAAATAGTAATAAATACATACTTACTTAATGAATTAATTATAATTAACTATTTATAATTAACGAACTTTTAATAGTCCTGCGAGATGCCGGGATGGTTCGAACTTACGTGACCCTGGAAAGACAACTAAAAGAAGAAAGTCTTACATCCCCTCTAGAACTAATAGTAGCCACATATATCTTTCTAAAAATCCTAGATCTTTAATTTAACATTTTTGTTTAAGTAGTTTTGTCACAAAAAAAATCGATGTCTAGACTTGATCCGCATTCCAGACCTACATCATGAACGTATAGGTAAGTAATGTAGGTAAAGTGCAATAAAGGTTGATGATCATAATCATCGGAGCAAAGATCACCTATGATAATAATACTTAGTTAATCTTCAGTATTTACTCGTAGCTACGTGACTTCTTTGACACCTCAAGCTGGGTGGCAATTGTGGCAAATATGCAGTTATGGCATGGTGTATGTGTGTGGCCAGACATCTCGTTTTGGAAGAATGGGACTATCCTTTTTTTAGGTCATCTGTCTAAAGTTCTAGAGCGCAAAATTTTAATGTCCCCGTTGCCGTTGGCGCAGTGGTTGAGCGATTGGCTGTGTTGCGGGTCACTGGTTCGAATTCCGCACGGAACAAAATTTGTATGGTCGTGCTCTACATATGGGTGTTCCGGGTAAGTTTAGGTACATGTTTGTAATCGCACCCACGATACAGGAGTAATTCCAAGTGTAAGTAAAAGTTAAAAAAAAATGTCCAACTTCCCAAAACCGCCTGGAAAAGAGAAACTTGTCAGACATAGGTACCTAAGCGAAGCATTTTAAGTTATCTACTCTCAGCTAAAAGCAACTATGGTTTAGTGATTTTTTATAATAAAAATAAATAAAGAACATTAAAAAGTTGTGCTTATTTTCATTGTAGGTAAATCTGCTAACTGGCTTATACATAGATAGAGCCATGTTCCGTTAGGTCAGTTTATGTACCTATGGTTAACGAACCTGGGCCTAAGTAGATAGGTAACACCGACATACTAATGGAATTAAGATGGGGCGCCTAATGAGTCGCAGGACTGTTGCATTTTGTAAGTAGATCTGCTAATAAGTACCTACCCAAGTTCTACCACACACTAGGCGACTAGTAGTGACTGCCCACCGCCACTAGCAACGATTGAAAAGAAATATATTTTCTATAAACTCGTCGTACACGTTTGTGTTTGATTTGCAAAGTTGTCGGCCAGTGTCCGAGTGCACAGAGAGCCGTATAGCTGCGTCTCTAGTCATGATTTCAAAAGCACACGCTACCTGTACTTGGTGACTAGTGGTTTTTCCGAGGGACAATTTTAGCATTTTGCAAATGAAACAATTGGTAAATAATAAACTAGGATTGGTTAGGAATTAAGACAGTTTTCTTTCAACAAACAAAAAATATTCATTGTAAATTTTCTAAACCAAGATTATTTATTTTATTGATGAAGAATTAAAAAAAAGTTACATTGTATGTTATAAGTAGAAGTGTAATCATTACATAAGTGATAATGTAACCCACAGTAGTTACATTGTTCACCGATAACTAGGTATTAATATTATAAGTACCTAACAAAACTTTAATTTTCTTGGAGGTAAGGCAAACTATTATAAAAACGAAAGACAAAAGTTAATTAGGTAAACTTTCATCGTTTACTTCACTCTAATGGCTTTTCACATTTTTATTCATGTTCTGTCTCAGCTCATAGTCAAGTGAAGAAGATAAAATAAAATGAAAACCAAAAATATGAACACATTTTATTTCATGAACGCAGACATTTTGACAGCCGAAAAAAACGTTTCTTTTCACGTAAATAGATATCTTGAGACACTTGTTTAAAAGTGTACTTTTATTTTAATTAATATTACAATTTGAATAAAAGTAATTAAATATTAATTTCACATATTACTTACTACTTAATAGGTTTTAAATATAATGCTGAGCGTCATTATAAATTACAAAAAAATCATTCGACTCGTCCTAGCAAGTTTCAGGGAAACGTAACGTACTTGACTCCTAGCGACTGAAAATGAATTATCGAATTTCTGAAATAATTTATTAGGAATATAACAAAGTGTAGCCGTAAGTGTACTGCGTAGGTGTAAAAAGATTCAATGCTTTAGGTATTATTAGTTTACTGTATATTTTATACGGTTTTATTTACTAACACTTTTTGCTTCATCGATGGACTTTAGAATCGATAACCCAATTTCTTTCAAGTTTTTAACGACTGAATTGTCCGTTAGTGCGTCGCTGTAAAATGCTGCTGTGTTAGGGTTGTGTGACGGTGTTGTGCTAGTTGTGACCATGCTTTTCACACCAATTTATATTGCTATGACCTTTATAAAGACCTGGCGCATTCGCTCGTTCAGAGCTCGTTTACTCGAGTTTTTGAGCGGTAATACGAGTGTCGCGTTCTGCAAAGTTCCTGAAAATGCAGCTGGTGAGTGTCCAAACATAATACTACGACAGTTATGTCATACACTTATATTTCACATGGAAAATATGAAATACAGTTCATTATCTTCTTATCTCCTTATTAATTTTCTTTTGCTTTTAATTTATCAACCGGCTTATTAACCTCATATACATTGTATTACATTGTAAAATGTTACAAATTTTACATAATTATCTACTTTGACTCATAACTAATTATTATTCACTCATAACTATTTATTACTCAATTTTCAGAAACTCCTACCCTTAGTTCTAAGCTGTGTACGAACCCAAAGAATGCATATCTATGTGACTTACTGGACTATACAAATGCCACTCGGATCTGCAGCATGAAGCCGACCCAGATGATTGAGATCAATGACTGGGTGTCCTGCAATAACGGGCTGCCGCTCGGCTCCAGTGACCAGTCTCCTATTACTGACTTAGACGTAGATGTACTGTTTGAATGTGAGATGGAACCTCATGGTGACTCAGGACAAGATATCATTACTGTGAGTTTATTTTCTACATGATATATTAACTAGCTAACTATGTAGATATGGTTGCACAGTGGGTGAGTGATGGGCTGCTGTGTTGCATTTTTTGGGTTTGATTCCTGCGTGGAACTAATATTTGTATATTATTTTGGATCTGCGTGTCTTGTATATGTGACTTTAAATGTCTGTGAATACACCCTTGGTGCAGAAGTAATTCCTAGTGTATGGCAAGGTTTGAAAAAATAACACCAAAAAATTATTTAATATATTTTGTATTTGCTATAAAAGCAACAAGAGAAAACACATTATGTACATATTTCAGATTATGGGTTACATAAATTAGCCTTCTAAAGTGACACTATCTAAGTGGCATATCTTAACTAGTCAGTCCCTCAACTAATGCTGTATTTTTAATTACAACCATTAATATAATTTATTTTGAATTTATTAATATTTATAACTTTTATAGTACCCAAGCCAAAGGTCATCTTATTTTTCTTTCTTGTAAATGTTTTGGAGGTATGAATCCTGTATCATTTCCAATTTGATTCCAGTTAGAGTCAATGGGTCAGCCCGTGGCGTGGAAGGCAGGCTCTCACTTAGCAATAATTGTGAAGACTAACATAGAACACCTCAGTGTTATCGGTTTCAACTTCATTGGTGGAGAATTTGTCATAGACCACAATCTGCCTGTGGTCAGGATACAGAGTAAGTTTCACACACTATATTGAAAATATTTATTTAAAAAAAATCCTGGTTGGTTTTGGTTTCCAGATGTATTCTATTTTTCAAATTTAACTTATTAAATAAATTTTTATGTTCTAGCTGTTCAATTGTCAGGAGAACCAAACAAGGCTTCAGATCTTTCTATGAGGAGTCTCCGCAGTGATATCCAGTACAATCTCCAAAAGCCAGCAGCTGAATTCCGATGGCCAGTGCATGCAGCCTTGCTTAGGAAACTGTCCAAAGTTGTAGATATCAAATCTGACACCAAAAATACGATACAGATGAATGGAAGCAGTGGGGATATGGTTCTTGAAGTACCACCTCCCAGGAGAACTGTCACCTTAGCTGATGTCAGCTGCAACACTGGCAAGTCATTATCAGGGGAGGAGGAGCCTCCAGAAAGCAATAAAGTAACAGAAACTGCAGCAAAGGCAGAGGAGCCTGAAGAAGAAAAAGAAGTGGTGGTGGAAAATGTAACAGTAGAAATACAACACAATATCACACCAAAGAAATCTAGTTTAAAATTGGACTTGAAGAAAGGCACAAGCCAGCTCTCAACTTCTTTACTAAACATATCTAGTCAAATAAAGTCTGTAACTACTCATAAAAGGATAGTTAGTACGACTGGGCCAAAGAGGCCGCAGTCTCAGATAGAATGCTACCCAGTTGTTAAGGAGGAAGCAGCAAGGAGTTCCACATCTCAACAGAGTACGCCAAAATCTGTGAAAAGTTCCCGTCCATTAGTGAATACAAAGTCACCAAATGTGTTGATATATTCTGATAGTGTAGTAGCTAGAGATAATTTGGAGGCGTCCCTTAGGAAAGTACTGGATTGCGATAGGTGAGTGTGAGTGTCTCATGTGTTCTAAGAGTATGCTGAGCTTTCATAAAACTAACACAAGCTTGGCTCATGTTAATCAACTGCAATTCCTTCAAAATACTTTTTTTGTTTTTATTTTTCTGTTTTGTGTTATCTGTACCTTATTGGCATATAAAATTATTGCAGTTCTAACACATTTCATATTGGCTGTCAAAATTGCACTTTTAGGAATGATGTCAAATGCACTACACATAGCAAATAGTTTAAATCACAGAGCATGTAGTATATGGAGTGCCAAGCATTCCTACAGTCAAATTCAACAAGTTTGATTGTGCATGGATAACACAAAAAGTCCTTTATTTAGCAATGTTTCTGGTGTAGTGACGATCCTATTGGTCGTTCACGCGCCCTTGGATGGTGTGCTAACTTGTTGGTCAATTAATTACAAGACTAAATTGTGGTGCAAATTCTACCACAAAATCCTTGAAAATTTGTTGGATCAGGTCCAAACAAATTAAAATACACAATGAATTATAGACACGAAATTGTTTGACTTTTATAAAAGAATTGGAATTTGAATTCCAAATATTTAATTTCACATAAACTATCCTACTTGACACGTTAGAAGCTAGTGCACCGATCGAATTGGTCGTTTTATATGAAGAAAAATCTGCTAGATTCTCATCCCCACAGTTGTCACAGCTCTCTCTGTTGAACAAAAGGTTAAATAAAGATGAATGCGCAATTATCCGAGCCGAACGCGTGAACGAACCAAACTCTTGAGTAAAAAATTATAAAGTTCTTTTTTTACGATTCGTTCGATGCGTTCGGCTCGGATAAATGTGCGTTCATTTTGAAGTATTCCCGTTTCTGCATCCAGATTTTCGGCACCCAAGTTATTCCCGATTCGGCACCAATATGTATTTTGGAGTGGGATTTTATATTGGTTACTGGTATTCAGCTAAATCCGGCTTGACTGGAAGCCGACCCCAATATATGTAGTTGGGAAAAGGCTAGGCAGATGATGATTTTATATTGGTCACTACCATCCAAAACACCTATTAGTGCCGAATCGGGAATTGCTTGGGTTTCGAAACAGGACTACTTCTTCATTTTAATTTAACCTTTTGACCACCACAGAGAGCTGTGGGAACTGTGGGGTTCTTGCCGATTTATTTCACCTTAAACATGATGTATCGTCAGGTATACGTTATATATGGTGTCCCGCGAGGCTGCATGAGTGCGTCAATGCAAAGCTCGACACGACAGCTCACAGTCGTTTTGTATGAAGAAAAATCGGCAACAACCCCACAATTGTCACAGCTCCACCTCTGGTTAAACAAACATGATGTGTCGCCAGGTATACGTTATACGTGGTGTCCCGCGAGGCGCTGGAGAGCGGCGCCTGGCGGGGCCGCGCGGCGCTGGTGGCGGTGGCGGGCTGCGTGGGCCGCGCCGCGCCGCTGCTGCTCGCGCACCTGCTGGCGGGCGGCAGGCTGCTGGCGCTCTGCTCCGATCTGCTGCACACTGTGCTGCCCTATTATAAGACTGCTGAGGTACGTTTTGTAGCGATGCGCGATGGCGAGAAATTTTATTCGATTGTTCGAACATCTCGATGGTTCTCGATTGTTTCGACTTTGACTTAAGTCCGATTCGGTTTGTTATAGCGACTGGTGCATGGCGCATTCTTTTTTTGAGTTGTTTCTTGATGATTTAGAGTTTTGAGTGAGAGTGAGTGAGTTGACTCGAAACGATCGATAGTTTCTCGAGTATTTTGTAGAACGGTGCTTCGATGGTTTCTTTTAACGGTTCCGATTGTTTCGATTTGTTACAACATCTCAGGATCGCCCATCACGTCGTATACTTATCGTATTTTACATATGTGCTTCATTACATAGAACTATAAAAGTGAATTAGTCAGCAGGGTAATTCACCTGTGTTAGTAAAAAAATATAGATGGTAATAACCCAACACTATTTAGTATTGTGTTAGGTTTGAACTATTTTTCTATTATTTTAAAACTCGAATCTTTAAAAGATTGTATTGTGAGCCAAATAGAATGAGGGTATTCTCAAATAGTCCAATAAGTTCTCATGGCATTATTGTGTCTTACATATTACAAATATACCGCCCCCATTGCATCAGTCGTCTTTCCGCTGTAGACTCAAAAACTACTAACAACAAGAAGACTTTTAACAGCTGTCCGAAGCTGAGAGGATCGCTAGTAAATGCAAGCATAACTATCTGCTATATTTCTAAACACGCCAGATAACATTTTTACATCAGGCTCCTCAATCCCTAAATGAATATTTGAGTATTAAAAGCCACATTGTTTGGTGTTCCCCAGGTTCGTGAGAATGAAGTAGTACAATTCACTTACGACAAATGGAAGTCGGTGAAAATGAAGCATCACATATTCTGCTACCAAGCCTCGCCTGCCAAAAAACAGTTCTCCACTGAAAGTGATCGACAGTAAGAACATGCTTTATTAATTAATAATTACTCTTCTGTCAATCTGTGTGTGTGATATGTGTTTCTTTCGAACACAGAGTAATTAGCAAATGGAGTACTAACATGTTAAATTCTTTACAAATGTCACATTTTGATACAGTAATCTGCCTTTCCATTTGCTTATTACTCTGTGTTCTCAAATAAATAATTGTGCTTTTAAATAACATTTCTATCAATTTACAGAGCAAGTCAGGAAAATAATATGTATCGGTACGCAAAACATACTTATTGACTTAGAAGTCCTTTAGAATTCTCAGCCCTCATATTTTTATGACACATTGTTACGCCTTGAGATCTAGTGTTTGAGTTGAAAAGCAGTTGCTGTAATATTTTCACGAGTGATGAGTTTATGAGTACATACGTCAGAACATTTATTATTAAAAGTATTATTTATTTAAACTTTTTACAAATGCTTCATTTTAGTTTTTATACAAAAGATATGCATGTTTGTGTGTGTGTAGATGTGTTGTCTTTCTATACTATTGTTTTTTTTTACGAACTTTATACATACAGTACCTTTATTATACAACTTTACATGACTGCATTATACAATTTAATTAGAGAGCGGCTGATCAAGGACTATGGCTAATACATAATATGGTTATATTGTAGATTAGAAATAACACAATGTAAGGAATGACATTTAAGTTACATTTCTATAATAAATATCCACTGTATTTAACACAACTTACGACGTAGTGAAACGTATTATAAAATAACACCACATTCTACCCTAAACACGCAAGAAAATGTTAGCTGTGTAAATATTCTTACCCCATTGGTTAGTTACAGTGAATAATGGTCTGTCAGCAAATCACGCAACACATTGTGGTAGTGTTGCCTAACGAATAGACAAAGATTAATGATCAGATACGTCACTTCTGATACGCGTCGCCTTAGACACGCTATTTCAGTTTATCCGACAATCGAATGAGGTCGAAAAAGGTATCTATCTTCAAGACCGTGTTTGTGCATTTATGAAGATACACTCTTGTGTAGGAAGTGAAGTATCTGTACATTATTTACTCTGTGACTTAGACTGCAATAAAAAACGAGTATAAATACACTAGCTGCTTCGCAAGTTGTAAAAATAGTGTTTTTGCCGGTAGACCGGAAACTGGAGGAATAGGTACATATTATCCTGCATATTGTGAACGGTTTTTTCAAAATTACAACTGAAAATGGCTCTGTGAATATACAGCTAAAGTTACACACAGAATTAGGTTTACTTAGTTCTAAAAACACTTACATGACAAACATAAAAAAACAAGCATCTTAAAGACTTTCTTCTTTCCTCCAATTTCTCATACGAAAGGCTCTCCGGCTATCTTTCTCAATCAAAGCCCGTATTACAACCGTGCTACATCCATAATTGTTCCAGTGCAAGAAAGGGATAGGGCTACGAAGAATTAATAAGACCAACCCTTTCTCGCAAAGGAACAATGAATGATCAATTTGTGAACGATATAAAAACTTGTTTTTTGTACCAAATGGTTTTACGAAAATTCATTCAATTTATGGAAACAAACTGGATCTTCACATCTAAATTGTGTTCTAATGTTGTTATTAGCATAAGCATTATCGGCCTTGTATTGTTCCCACTGATACGTTGAGGGCATGGGCGGTAATCCACCACGCGGGCTCAGTGCGGATGTGACATGTCTTGGAATTTTTGGCTCTAGGACATGCCGGTTTCCTCACGATGTGAAACTCTCATAGTGAATTACACAAAGTAATGTGCCTGGTTGGATCGCATTGTTGTTATAAAAGTCATCAATGGTATTCAATTTCGAAACTGAAAACTCTTGAACTTGGTTTAGATGTGCTGATCACGTAGTTTCATACTCCAATGCTTCAATACTGCCTAACACGGCACTAGAACAGTCCTACATGAGCTATGTTATTTGTAGACCGTCCAAATACACGGGGCACCCTGGCCATGAGCTGGACATCCAGGTGTTGGCTTCGGAAGAGACCTGGCGCACGCCCTCGCTGCTGCAAGCCACCGACCTCACCAATAGGGGTATCGCCATCTTCTCGCAGGTTTGTATCCTTCGTTAACTATTTGTAAAAGTTTCCGAAAACAAATGTATTTTTTAACAACTACGTACTTAGTTTGTACTGCTTGTACTGCGAACATTTTACATTAAAATGTGACGTTTTGTCATCGGTCGGGTTATACCCGCCATTTTGAAACATTGATTTCTTTGTTTACCTTTTGGCTCAAGCCTCGGCGAATAGACTATAGTTATCTACTTGCCCTACAACTACAATCAATAAAAAAAAAAAATAGTACCTTAGTTTGTATTGATGAAATCTACTTGGATACTAGACTAGGCTTAGGTACCTAGTCAATAGTCATTCTGATTTCTGATGAGCTGACCGGTAATGATTTAAATAGTATTATGTAAAGTCTAGAACAGTCTGCAACAAAAGCTGGATAACACTAAATAACTGGTTGTACCAAGTCAAACGAAATATTGTTTCATTATTACTTACATTCATAAATTCTACTAAACTTCTTCTGATTCTAGATTCATTTAGAAGCAGACCCCAGCGACTATTTAGGCGACGAAGGCATTAAGAGCAACGACGCTCGCCTGGGTATCATCCACAAAATACTGGGCGATATCCTCGGGCTTCACGTCAAGGAGCCGAAGGAACTGTCCCAGATCGACTACACCCGAGGGTTCTTCTTAGGAAACCATGTGGTAAGCACCCTGTCCTAACGCTTCGTTGACTATCACTGTATATGTTTATTTCGCATCACCATCAATGTAGCAATTGCTGAATATTGATATTTATATTTTGATACACTGATGTGTTAGGAAGATAGTGACTTTTCTAAATTATTTTATAGGCACTTGGTTGATGACGCGTTACCTTCTGCTTCCAAAGGGGCAGCTCAAATATTAGGCTTTAGAATCATAGATTGGCTACAGCTAAGTATAGTGTGTTTTTCTTTACCGGTATTGTTGATAAAAGAATATGACGTATCGATTCTCATCTATTGATAAGCTATCGATTTTAAGAAAAATATAATTCGTAGTTTTTGTGGCGTATTTAGTACTACATATATGATTTTCTTACAAATATGTATGTACTAAGTAGCGAAACTGTTTACCTTTAACCGGATACAACTATATTCCAATATTTGTAAACTAATAGATGTGAAGAGTAAAGAAGAATTTTATAAAATTCATCTATAATGAATAAGGTTAAATAGGTAGTCATAAGTGCCCAAGTAGGCCCATGTGAAATTAAATCATTTTTGATTTGATTTGAGTTAACCTTTACGTCAATTCCGATAGAGAATCCTGTCGGGTGAGTAGCTTGTCCAATATCCAAGAGAGTACGTGATACGTAAACTCTTATTTGTACCATGTTTGTTTACCAAACAGAACATTTAAGGAAAAACACACTATCGTAACCCCGCCCTCGTTACGTCAGACCGTTGCATATCAAAATATAAATGTCGCCCCCTAAGCAACTACTAGGAAGTAAGAGTAGACAAACATAATTTGTGATGTGCATACTTGCATACATTAGAAGTAATTTGTATTGTTACTAAGTTTGGAAGTTTGAACTAACTATTGAATCCCGTCACGTGTCGTTGAGCTTAGTAGAAACACCGTCATTTGGGGCATTTATATGGATATGGTAGATCATTCAGTCATTACTCTGCATTGTGTATTCTAGCCAAAATAAAACATGTTTTATAACAATTGTGTAGAAGAGCATTTCAAACCCGCATATTAACTCCAAGGAACTCGTTATTTATTGCACCTGTTATTGGAAGAAATATTCCGGTGTTTGTCTGTTTTGATTAACTAGTTTTGAAGAATTAAACACCAGCTATATAAATCGATACAAAATTTCGTTAAAAATATTTTTTTCTAGTTATTAATTATAACATTTTTAAATTTTAATACAGCAACTTTATAGATTACAAACCGAATCCGAATGTAGGCAACGAAAATTTGAAGAAAAAATAATGGCTTTGCATGCATTTAAATTCCAATCAATCGGTCATTCGGTAAAATCGACCATCGAATCAATCGCGTATAGATCGGGTGTCGTAGAATACAGAATGCTTCGTCATCCAGTCCATGGTGTCACCTGTGTATACGATAGTGACGTGTTCGTAGGCGGCGTGGCCCAAGCGTGCGGCCGGCCCCGGCCACGTGACCGTGTGATGCCCGGTGAGACGCACCGCTTTGACAGCACAAGTGCTAGTATACATGCTAAACCGCACGGTTTTAAGAGTGAGCGACATGCCGTGGGTTTTAAATGATAGAGCAAATTTAGGAATGCAAATTTTTACTGCACTAAATTAGCGACGATTCTACATTAGCACCGATTCTAAATTGAGTCTGATTCTACGTTGGCACCTATTCTACATTATCGCCGATTCTAAATTGGCGCTGATTCTACGTTGACATCTATTCTACATTAACGCCGATTCTATGTTGGAAAGTATTCTACATTTAGAATCGGTGCTATACATTAGCACCGATTCTAAATTGAGTCTGATTCTACGTTGGCACCTATTCTACATTAGCGCCGATTCTAAATTGGCGCTGATTCTACGTTGGCACCTATTCTACATTAGTACTGATTTTAATTTGGCACCGATTCTAAATTGCCGCTGATTTTACATTGGCACTTATTCTACATTAGCGCCGATTCTAAAATGGCGCTGATTCTACATTGGCACCGATTCTAAATTAGGGCTGATTATACATTTGCACCGATTTTAAATTGAGGCTGATACTAAATTAGCATCGATTCTAGATTGATGCCGATTCTACATTGGCACCGATTCTAAATTGGCGCTGATAGTGCAGTGGATCCGACTCTTTTGTTCATAAATTCGAGTAAAATTAGAGATCTACGAGCGTCATCTTCTCGTAGTGACTAAAAAAAATAATTAAATAAATCAAATGAAATTTTACCTTGAACTTAGCTTTGCTTGTGATGATAAGGGAATTGATACCATTTAAAACATTGAATTAGCAGATTTCAAACAGCTTGAAATCAGTAAAATTTAAGGTATAAGAACTCATTTCTGTAGGGTCGGTTTATATTTTCCATTTTATAAAACAGTTTGAAGCTCACTCTTAAAACTCATGTAGGTATTACAATTATTAAATTATGCTTTTATTTTATGAATTAATGAAGGTCACAATGTTTTTGGTGTTATAATAAACTGCACGCAAATGGCTTTTAACATTTTTTCTTTTTATCACAATTTTTTATGTAAATATTTATTATTATTAATCACATCTTATTTCACAGCTAAATCATATCTCAACATTCGATAGAAGTAACGAAATCATAACATTAGTATCGATATGAATTTTGTCTAAAATCATCGCTTCGGTCATCGAGATACTCGTCCATTCATTTCAACCGAGCTTAGTGAACAAAATGAAGCTGAAAGTCATTAATCTCTTATGTGAATATTTTGACCTTTGATTTTTTCTATCGATGTTGCATGTTGTGTTGTTCGGAAATTTCTGTCAAGAAAATTTTATTTGAATTCAATAGTGTTGTCTTTAGACACTTAAATTTTTTTAACTACGTTTCGATTAAAACCCTTCATAAAATACCAAATGGCTGTCTACGCACTTTCGTACTTCAGTTTACATGCACACAATTTTTAAAAATGAACGCATAAAACTCAAATACTGCCTCTTTAAAAAGAAACAATAACATTCAATTCAAGTTCTAAGCATAGATTCGCACGAAACTAAATATATATCTCAGATTTCTGACAGAACATTCCGAGCGTGTCGAGACGTACGCTAGCGTCGTTCCACCGTACATAGCTAATGGGCGTTGTCCTCGCAGCACAAACTGCGGCTAGTGGAGGCGTGCCCGCTGGTGGAGGGCGCGCGCGTGCAGGCGCTGGGCGAGCTGCGCGTGCAGTGGTGCCTGCGCGGCGAGGCGCCGCTGCAGCCGCCCGGGCCCGCCTTCCTGCCCGTGCACGTCTACGAGTGCCCCGAGCACTTCTCCACCGTCGACTACTTCGACGTGAGTATTCACTAACATAACTTCTGCAACTGCAAAATGTTATTCTATTTCTTAGTTTTACCCAATGATATATATATTTTTATTTTTAGAATTTAACATCAACAAGTCTCGGGCGCCTGGTGGTGTACGCCGACGTGATGTCGTCCACCATGCACGTGACGAGCGCGCCGCTCGCGCACGGCGTGGGCTCGGTGGCGCGGCGCCAGGCGGCCGGCCGGGGGCGCGGCGGCAACGTGTGGATCACGCCGCCCGGCCAGGCCGCTATGTCGCTGCAGGTACACTCCCAGCATGCACGTGACGAGCGCGCCGCTCGCGCACGGCGTGGGCTCGGTGGCGCGGCGCCAGGCGGCCGGCCGGGGGCGCGGCGGCAACGTGTGGATCACGCCGCCCGGCCAGGCCGCTATGTCGCTGCAGGTACACTCCCAGCATGCACGTGACGAGCGCGCCGCTCGCGCACGGCGTGGGCTCGGTGGCGCGGCGCCAGGCGGCCGGCCGGGGGCGCGGCGGCAACGTGTGGATCACGCCGCCCGGCCAGGCCGCTATGTCGCTGCAGGTACACTCCCAGCATGCACGTGACGAGCGCGCCAGTAAAATGTTCTCATCATCATTATCTCAGCCGAAAGACGTCCACTGCTGGACATAGGCCTCCCCCAAGCGCCACCACAGCGACCGGTCCTGTGCGTCTCGCATTCATCGGATTCCCGCGACCACCCGCGAAAATGTTCTATGATATAGATATTAAGTGTTATGTATTTTCACTTAAAAGCCAGGCTTATTTACTTCTATTGCACGCACGCCCCTGACACATCGTTCATTAGTCTCAGCTATCGGTCGAGGGCCACAGAGCTTTATGAGATCAATCAACTCATCTACATTTCGCTTTCATACTTTTATCGAATTTTCCATGAGCCTGCTGTTCTCCGCCAGCCATCAGCCTACTGACACGGAGTTTTTGGCGGGATTTTTTCTAGGGAGGTCCAAGAAGATTTCAAACTGACTATAAAAACATTCTTTAAATGCAAAAATTGTACGAAGCCAAAACAAAAAATAACCCCTAGCACTTAGTCATGTTATTTGTCCTTGCATAATAATGTAGTGTTGATATTCTGTTGCAGGTGTGGCTCAAGATGTCGCCGTGCCTCCCGCTGGTGCAGCACGCCGCCGCACTAGCCGCGGTGCGGGCCATACGATCACTACCCGCCTACGAACACTTGGATATTAGGTGAGCTATTCAGTTTTACCTCTTACAGGTCTACCATTTAACTGAGACTGCACTTGAGGTAATGCACATTGCAGGCATTTTCAACAAAAAATACCATTAAAGGGACTTATATGTGGTGCTTGGTGCCATGGTAACTTTTAACTTAGCTCAAAATTACCTATCCAATTATAGAACACACAGGTATTGGAAAGAGGGACCAGATTTCATAGAAACAATGGCATCATTCTTTATCTGACGCCGATGTTAGTCAACTCCTATAACATTGTTTTTGGACTTAAAATCCTTTCTAATGCTTGGTTTGGTTATGTTACAGAATAAAATGGCCTAACGACATTTACTTCGGCCGCGACGTGAAGATTGGAGGCACCATCACCACTGCCAACTGTCTCGGCGATGAAGTTTATGTTAATATTGGTAAGTGTCTTCTATTTATTTGTTATTGTTACGCCGTGAAACTTGAGTATGCTATATCTTCGACGGAACCAAGAGTAGCATCAAATAATTAAAACGCATTGCTGTGCGAAGCTACTAGAATAGGAGTACATACTCAGGCCTGACAAATTCCAGAAAAGTCCGACATACACTATTATTATTAGATAAGATTCAGTAGGTAGTTATGTGGGTGGATAAGGGAATTTGTACCTTCCGGTATTAGCAATAGAGAAATTCGCATGTAAGGTGGTAGATAAGTACCTACTTACGAGAGCAATAAAAATGATTTATGGCCTCTCGATGCGACTGTATTGTTCTAGAATGTCCTTGAAACGTCGGTATCGAGAAATTTCGATGGCTTCGCATATAAATACGGGTCCCCGGCTAGAAGCGAGTCAGTTTGATTTCGACAGCGATACAGAGCGAACTACCTAAGTGTTTGAAGTGATACCTAACGACCTAAGCGATACTAAACGGAACTCTGAGTGTTTATAGTGATTGGTTATTTGTTGATTGGACTAATTTGTCATTGTTTTGTGGTGAATAAAGTTATCTGCTAGTAAACCGGCATTTAATTACTCACGTTCGTAACATTATTATTAATACAGGGTTGCTGAATCGGATGTATATGTTACTGTAAATGCCCGAACGACGGTAAATCTTAGGTTTTACCAGTAAATCTTAGGGTTTACCAACACGCGTCGGTAAATTTAAGAATATGTAAAAAAGAAACGATTTAATCGGGCTTTTACCATTAGAATTTGGTACATGCTAGGTCTTAACGGTGAGGATTGGTAAATGTTGGTTTTGGATATTTTTTATCGTAGATAGCTTCGCGCTTGCCCGCTATCTCACCTGATGGAAAGCGACGATGCGGTCGACGATGGAGCACGCTTACCTAGAAGTAACTTATTCACTCTTGACTTAAAGATTCCTGAGTTGTAGCTGCAGAAAACATAAACTCCGGCAGGGAATTCCATTCCTTGGCTGTACGTACAATAAATGTGTTCCCAAAACGTTTTGTGCGTATAGGAGGGATGTCTATCATGTACCGGTGGCGCATCGCCGTACGTCTGGTGATCCGATGATGGAACGGGCTAGGCGGTCGATGCTCAAGACTTTGAAGCCTCGACTATTGTACTGTGCGTCCATTTGGGCAATATGAATTCATTTTCTTTCTTTTTTTCTTTTTCTTTTCTTGGCTCTCCTTTCAATTACTTCAAGCGCTTTAAGCTGATTGATATCGGGCAGATCCTTTCCTTGATAAAGTGTGAGCAGCTATTACGTTTGCAAGGATTCCTAGCTTTTATGGAGAAAAGTTGAGAGTCGACGTCAACGTAACACCAAGAAGATCAAGATGTTCGGTTATCGGCACGGTTGCACCCAGGAAAGTAGGAGGAGGACTGAATTGTCAATTGTTATTGTTTTAGCAGCATTGAATTTGACCAAATTGGCATCGCCCCATTCAGTGACTGCCCCCAAAGACCAATTCAAGCGCTCAATTTTAGCCACTCGGAGAGACTGGATCTGTGACCCACTAGTTCGTGCACTGGATATGTATCTCTCAGTAACAGTACTGTCGTCTGTATACCCAAAGGTACCAGGCTTAGGCCTCACTCCAGATACGGATGGTATACGCTAGAAGATCACTAGCTGACCAATTTCGGCGAAAGTCGTATTGACGGTCACTTAGGAAGTCATAAGTTTCTAGGTAGCATAATTTTTAATCAATTATTTTAATTAATAATTATTCAAATTCTTACGTACCTATGAGTAATTATTAAACATGAAGTACTTCTAATCAGTCAAATTGTTACCTATTGTAGCGTTAAAAAGGAAAACAAAACTTTTCACCACAATATACGTATAATTTTGTTTAAAAATAACCTAAACATTTAAAAAAAAAATACAAAAAGGTATTAAAAAAGGTATTGACGACGTATTGCTTGTAAGGTGTGGAATGGAATATTTAACGGTTTTATTTTTTAAAAGAATTAATCGGTAATTTAAGGTAGTCGTAGTTGCAACAACGAATTATCGTATTAGCGCACGGTTAGATAATGCCCGTGGTTAAAAAAAAGTCTAAAACGGCTCATTCCGTGACCTTTTGACACGAATATTTTTGTTTTTAAAATAGAAAAACAACTACAACTCTATAACTACGAAAAATATGTGATTCTGGACAAAACTCAGGCGAGGCGTTGTCGTCGCGATGAACCTTGGTTCCGTTCGAAGTCGCACCAGGATCTGCTGCGTACGCCAATACAATATCGGCGAGGGAAACACCAAACCGCCGGTTAAATTCCGGGGTAATCCTTGAACCGATCCAGAGCGAATCTATGGCGAGAAAAATTCACAAATATTAACGCCATGCCTGAGGCAGACAGCCCGTTAAGTTTTAAAGGTTTAAAATACATACCGGTTCTTTGTGAAAAGTACAATAAAGCGACGGGCGTGGGTACCACGTCAGAGTCATATAATATAAAATCAGATAGAATTCATATGGCGCGATATTGGCGATGCCATGTTTCTCACTTTAAACATAACTAAATAAAAATTAGAAGGTTGCACCAATAAAATTATTAAAGAAAATTCGGGATCATGACGTTTTGCTATGTCAGTCGCTCAATAAAAAAATGCATGAAAATTCTACAAACATCCGAATTTTCACAGTTCAAATTTTAGAAGAAATTTAGAAGAGGTTGACTTACAACGAACGAAAAAGTTTTTAATTAGCCAAATTAATTTGGCAGCATGATCATGCTGCAATACCCCCTTTCTAAGAAAAAAAGGACGAAAGTACGAGCGAGAAAAAAGATAAAGCTGGAACAGGCAAAAACTGCAGGAGGAATCATTTCTGAATCAAATCGATATCGAAGTGCAACGGATACTGGATAAACACGGTGGCCAAGTCCACATCTAAACGTTATCCGCGCGAACTTGCGATATCTCTTTTACATTTATGGAGAATATCGAAGAAAATAACGAATTCAAAATATAAATCGTTCAATTAAAGTCAAACACTAACCTACCACATCCTAACAACTAAGAAGGACAACCAAGGAACCATACATCTAAGTAAAGCTAGCCTAACTTAATATAAGACTTAGGCTAACTTAACATAACTAATACCTAACAACAATAAGAAAAAATCCGGGGATTATACATCTAAGTATAGCTAGCCTAACTTAACATAAGACTTAACTATTACCAAACAACAATAAGAAAAAGTCCCGGGGATTCCCAAAAATATAAATAACGTTAACACGTAAAGTCCAACCTTAGTTATAGAAACAAAAAACGAGTTGGACAAAAAAAAACAAAAAACTAAGTTTAATAAAGAAACCTTAAGTCAATTAAGTCAAAGACGACAAAAGAACTCGAGTCGGAAAAAACTCAAGTTTGAGTTCAAATTCAAACTGAGTGTTGAATAACACGACATTTGTGTCAAACTAAAAGAAATAAAATAACCTGAGAACACAGGTTTACACAACATAGAGGTTCATTAATAGACTATGAAGTTTGTAACATAATTAAAAACTTATGCAAAAACATTCCCATAAACAAAGGGGAAAAAAGGTTTAGAAGGCAAAGGTTAATGTTAAAATTGAACAAAGAGAATTTAATCCAATTTATTTTAAGATATCTTTGATATGATATTGTCCGGAGTGGACTGAATCACAATCCTGTAGCAAATAGGTGGTCCTAGATATGACCCTTATCACACGGCACTTAATAAAACGTGGAGCTAGCTTTCCAGAAAAAAAATCATTCCCAGAAGACTTTGAAAAGTTCCTTCTCCATACAGTATCACCAATATTCAGAGTAACAGCTGATCGCTTGGAATTATATGCACGTGAGTTACGTTGGAAAGCTAAAGAAAGATTATCAGCAACCTTTGCATAAACTTCGCTGAGAGAAGATAGGTTGGAAGCATGACGAGCCCGACTTTCTGCCAAATTAGAGCTTCGAGTCTGACTATTTACACGTCTGCTATCCATAAGAACCTCTCTACCAAACATAAGAAAGTTAGGCGTAAAGCCAGTAGCTAGATTAACACAAGAATTGAGGTAAAGCTTAACTTTAGGTAACATTTTAGCCCAACTTCTTTGGTTTTCACCAACCAAAATACCTAAACACGTAATAACACTTTGGTTGTATCGCTCAACCGTATTAGCTTGGGGTGTATAATATGGCGTAAAAGTGGGTGATGGAATATGGAAAAATCTGAGAAAACTAAGGAATTGATTACTACGAAAAACGGTAGCGTTGTCGCAAAGAATAGTACGCGGAACCCCAAAATTAAAGAAAATTTTAGACTCTAACGCTTTTATAACAGAAAGAGTGTCAATCCTTTTCAGTGGAACTAGCCACACGTATTTGGAAAAAACATCTACCATAGAAAGGATATATTTATACCCATAAAAAGCATAGGGTAATGGACCAATTATATCTATAGAAATCATCTCTAAAGGCAAGGAAACCTGTTTAGGGTAGCACATCTGTCCGCGAGGTTGCGTGTTTGAAATTTTATAGGCCTTACAAACCTCACATTGACTTAACGTCGAAGTAACGTCACGAAACATATTTGGCCAGTAGAACAACTCCCTAAGCTTTAGATACGTTTTAGTAACACCGGGGTGTATCGAAGGAAAACTTTTGTGAATTTCCCAAATAGCGTCTGGAACCTTTTCAGCTGGTAAGACCACGCGCCACGGTTCAGAAGATAAAGGGCTAGAAACTGGCATGCGTCTCATAAGGATACCGTTATTTATAACGTACGCTGGGAACATTTGTGGCGTGTCTCGAGCACCTATATATACCTTCTTATACCAACGGTCATTAGTATGTTCAGGACCCTGGTCAAACGAGACAGGATTAGCATGGATCCTGGAAAGAACATCGGGCACTACGAGTTGAGAGCCTTTACGATGCACAATATCAAAAGTACGAGGATGAAAATAACGAACCTCACTAACTGAGGAAACTTGAGGGGGAGGAGAGTGCTGAACAGAAGGAATAAACATATTACCATCAATATTTTTATCAAAAGCCTGACTAAAAATAGACGTCAAACCGAATTTATTCCAAAATTCGATACCTAAAATAACAGAAGATGACATCGAACTTGCCACTAAAAACTCATGAATAAAAGTGGTACCGTTAAATTTAACTGGAAGGTAAACAGTACCAAGAATATCAATCGGCGAATTATTAGCCGATATAACACGTGGACAAGCATCTTTTGATGTCAAAGAAATACCAAGTTGCTGAATAAAACTATCGCTAATAAGCGACATCTGGGCACCAGAGTCGAGCAATGCTTTAACAACTCTGCCACATAATAATACCTCAATAAACGGTCGGTTATCAAATGAATCTGAAGTAAAAACTGGGGATACTTTAGGGAAAGAAGCGTATCGCCCGTTTGTTTGTTTATTTATTTGGGTTTTAGGATTACATTTCGGACATTCTCTAGTAATAAATCCAGGAGTACGACACTTAAAACAAATCATGCCTGTAATCTCTGGGCAAGAGCGGTAAGAATGACCTACTTTGTTGCATTTAAGGCAAAGCTGTGATTGAGTACAGCTAGGACAATAAAAAGTTTTGTTCGGCCTGGGTTTCGGTGTGTTAATGGCCTGAGAATTTGACTGGACGGCAACACTATCGAGACTGGCTACCGCCTTTAGAGGTTCTAAATAGGATTCAAAATGGGTAACGATTTCGATTAGATGTTTGATGTTAAGAAATTTATGGACGGATAAGCACGGAATGTATTTAGGCAACATATTCTGCGTTATGATCCATAATAACTCAGACTCCTCTATAGGCTTGTTTAGTTTTGAGTTTAAATAGGTAACCTCAATAATATACTCCCTGATAAGTTGTTCAGGTTTCTGTCTTAGGTTACGGATCTCTCGGCCTAATCTGAATTCGAAGTCAGTCGTGCCGAAAGTATTCAGAAATGCTTCCTTGATCTGATCGAAGGTAATGTCTGGACGACGGATCGACCTAAAGTATTGCAGCGCTACTCCGGTCAAGACTTCGTGAAACCGCCTGACAATATAACTATTGGGCAAATTGTCGGCCTCTCTGGCACTCCTCTAGACTGGTAAAAAATTCTCGGACGCAGGTCTTACCGTCAAAATTGACTTTCCATTTATTTAATGAGAAATGCCTGGTGAATAGTTGGCATTCGTCCGACCTCTCTGGAGATGGTACGAAACTCTGCGAAGAAGCACGAGAATGTCTCGGCGGGATAGGTGGTGGTGGCCGCGAAATTATAGGGCTATCACGACGTGGAGTTTCACCTAAAGGGTACCCCTCTACCGACATGATGAATCTAGAATAGACCTAATAACGAAAAAAAAGGATAGACCAAAGTCGATTGAATCCTAGCGAAAAAATTAGCCGAGCCTGTTGCTGTAACAACTGGACAAAAATAACCCGGCAACCAGCAGTCAGCGAACGCCCATCCAGTAAACAAAAAATATAGGCTAAATAAACGCACACACCAAGCTTACCTTGAAACCCGAAGCCTAAACATACATACGTCACCATATATACGGGTGATTCCACAAAAGTTGGGTAACTTTCGTCCAAATTTTGCCATACATGTTTTTATGTACTAAATCAAAAACTTTTTAGTAAAGACAGTGCATATATTAATATACTTTTAGTATCTAAAGGGGCCAGTCACTTTATTAAGTATTTAAAGAGAAATTTGAGTTTTCCTGAAATCTCTCCAACCACTCCTCAAAGAGGGGAATTGCAGCCGCAATGACGGCGTGCCCAGCACTGCTGCCCTTTTTCCTTTTTTCTCAGGTATTTTAATCTTTCTTTCTTCTTGTACTCTGCTAGCAAAACGCGTAATTTTTTTTGCCTGTTTTTACTATTTTTTGCTTTTTCTTCTTTAGACAACAGTATTTTTCTTCGCGGCGGCATATTATACAATAACAAAAAAGTTTCTGAATAACGAATCTATGTAAAAGAGTCCCTAGTCACATTAACAGCCAGGGCCTGATGGTCTAGGGACTGACGAATCAGAACAAAATCACTCTTAGTTCACTTTTAAAAAGAAATACCGAGATTTGTAGATAACAACAACATCAGAACAAACAAATCACATGTACACACAAACAAGAAAAAATAACAACTTATTAACTTTACATAAAATCACACACCTAGGGCCTGAGCAATTGACTGGCACAGCACGTGTTTTCTCAGCATCGACGCCGATTTCACTAATGTCAAGATGACCAACGCGGAACGGCCCCCACTAATGGCTACCTTCACATTGTCACTTTTTAACGCGTTCAATTTAAAATGGCTACTTATTTCGATTACCGCGTATTTCTTAATTTACTGAGTGGCTAGGGCCTGACTATAATTATCGATGACACTACTTTTCTTACAAAATACATATGAAAAATAATTGATTTTATTTACTTAATAGATCCAATGAACAAGGTAATGTAATTGTTAGTGTGTTTAAGTTACATAAAGTTCAAATATCATCAAGGCGTACTAAAATCAGTCGAACGAAAACATTATTTTGGAAATGTGACATGGCTAGGGACTGATATTGAGGGTATAAAAGGCCATTTTTCTTATAGAAAAAAATAAACGACTGTATCAAAAGTGAGTGACATAGTAAAAAAATGATTATTTCATATGATAAAATGTTTATCACTGGTTATTTAATAAAAAAATGTATAAAATAACACTGGAACACAAAGTTACCCAACTTTTGTGGAATCACCCATACCCTACGGGTTCTAACTACCGCAAACTAAGGATATGGAATAAAAATCAGGTAACCTATCCTTATAATTAAGAAGAAATGGGATAAAATGAAAGACCGTTTAGTGCTAAATAGTTAACAAAATTATTTTTCATCAGAAACAATTACAATTCATGAAAAAAATGTCAGGGAAAATGACAGCTTCACAGTACTGCACTAAAGAAAATGACAGCTCCACAGTTCTGTACTGGTGGTATAAGAATATCCGCATCCTGAAACACACAAGCTTAAAAATCATTCGCTCCCAGTGAGCGAGCCATCCCAAGAAAGCCAAAAAAAATAAGAATTTAAATAGAATTATTTAAATTTTCAAGTATTTATGAAAGAATACTTACCTTTATAAACCAGAGGGCTAATTTGATAAATAGTTCACAAAACTATTTTGCCGGAGAGCCAATTTTGTCAAATAATTCAGAAAATTATTTTGCCGGAGAGCCAATTTTTGTCAAATAATTCAGAAAATTATTTTGCCGGAGAGCCAATTTTGTTAAATAGTACATATAATTATTTTGCCGGAGAGCCAATTTTGTAGCGTTAAAAAGGAAAACAAAACTTTTCACCACAATATACGTATAATTTTGTTTAAAAATAACCTAAACATTTAAAAAAAAATACAAAAAGGTATTAAAAAAGGTATTGACGACGTATTGCTTGTAAGGTGTGGAATGGAATATTTAACGGTTTTATTTTTTAAAAGAATTAATCGGTAATTTAAGGTAGTCGTAGTTGCAACAACGAATTATCGTATTAGCGCACGGTTAGATAATGCCCGTGGTTAAAAAAAAGTCTAAAACGGCTCATTCCGCGACCTTTTGACACGAATATTTTTGTTTTTAAAATAGAAAAACAACTACAACTCTATAACTACGAAAAATATGTGATTCTGGACAAAACTCAGGCGAGGCGTTGTCGTCGCGATGAACCTTGGTTCCGTTCGAAGTCGCACCAGGATCTGCTGCGTACGCCAATACAATATCGGCGAGGGAAACACCAAACCGCCGGTTAAATTCCGGGGTAATCCTTGAACCGATCCAGAGCGAATCTATGGCGAGAAAAATTCACAAATATTAACGCCATGCCTGAGGCAGACAGCCCGTTAAGTTTTAAAGGTTTAAAATACATACCGGTTCTTTGTGAAAAGTCATTGACATATATATTACTAGCGTAAGGACCAGGCCAACCGCGCGACTAAATGGCACTAGCGCATTGGCCCTAAAATAGCAGTTTAGGGCCAACGTGACTCATTTGACAGTGGTCCGTGTGCGAGAGTCAACGAGTATTTTGCTTGTCATAAAAATGCCTAGTTGTGTGGAAACAGGTTGCAAAAATTATGATACAAAGGTTAAAAAGGAACATGGAATATCGTATCATCTGGAAGTAACCTTACATTAATTTTGTTACCACTAAGTTATTAAATAATCACATTTTAAAGCGTTAAATATTTTACTACCGAATTTCACAATGGCGGCCATTGTGTGGCCGCTACTGGACCATCGAAGTGCACGAAGTAAACTTGTACGGACGTATTTTTTATTTCATTGTTGTCCTTAGTACTTTTAATTTCGAGTTTTGGTACCTATCTAATTTGTTTTATATTTAACAAGGGTAAAAAATAGATTTAAAAAAATTAGAAGCTTAGAAACGATACCTAATTGAAACTGAAAATTTTATTTTCTTTCATTTTCTTCACGCTAACTGAGATGACCTTTAACCTACTATTTTCACCCGCGACTACTTCCGTGTGAATTTCGAAAAAAAGAGCTTACCTACATTTAATTTCATCGAAATTACTTCAATAGTTTAGTTAGTCGTGAAAGCGCGATAGATATTTATTTTCTTATTTTTATTGTCCCGTACCCAAACGGGACCCTATTACTATACTCCGTCGGTTTAGGTAGTTAACTAAAGGTAAACAATCTTGACATGTCTTTTTATCTGAAAGTTGTGTATAAATTGTATATAAAAATCTTTGCGAATATTTACTTAAATCGATGTTAGCTAATAAACTAAATTTAAATATCCTTTGTGTATATTATATACGACCTCTTTAATATAAAAAGATATACCAAGATTGTTTACCTTTAGTTAACTACCTAAACCGATAGATCATAAGACTTTTTTGTCCGTCTGTCCGTCCGTCTGTCTGTCTGTCACCAGGCTGTGTCTCGAGAACCGTGATAGCAAGACAGTTGATTTCACAGATGATGTATTCCTGTTGCCGCTATAACAACAAATACTAAAAACGTACAACAAACGTGATTTTTTTGTAACTCTTTGTCGATATTGGTACGGAACCCACCGTGAGCGAGTCGAATCGAAAACCATTAAGTGTGAAATTTGTATAGACAGTCTAGTAACGAAAAATTATTTTTTCATAGGCTGATAGAATTAACAAATATTGCTGGACTTTATTTTCCTTCTCCTGACCTGTTTGAAAGTATGCTTAGAAACCGAAAAAAATATAAGACACTGTGATAGACCCCAATTTATGGTAAAAAGTGACTATAATATGTTCCTATCCACAAAAACTCTAGCAAAGTTTGTAGGAAAAAGCACTTTTAATGCTTTAAACTTGCACTCTGTCGATCAACCGGCCACATTATCATAGATTGCAACTTGTTCGAGCAATCATTAAGAAATATATTTAAAATGTCAGAATGCATCACGAGTCTATCACGGAAAACACGGGGAGAGGAACTGAGAGACAAAAATGTAAAAAGAGCGTTTTATTCAAAGGACAGTAATATTGCTATGTTTTTCACATGCATACTTATGTAAACTATTTCGTATTTTATAATATCTTTTAAATATTCTAATACCTACCTACCTTATAATTATAATCTTAAGTTAATTACAATTTTAAATAAAGTTGATTGAGACTCACTAAATTTGTTTTAATTACGAAAAAAATGCTTACGCTCTAACAAGGTTACGTCAAAAACTTGTGCGATGCGGCTGTCACGTAATTCGAATGAGTTATTACAGATGTCGCTATTTTTGCTTGTAGTATAAAGTTTTTTATGAAATGTTCAGTTGGGCGCATCCTTCCTTTTGAAATCATTGTGAAAAGTACAATAAAGCGACGGGCGTGGGTACCACGTCAGAGTCATATAATATAAAATCAGATAGAATTCATATGGCGCGATATTGGCGATGCCATGTTTCTCACTTTAAACATAACTAAATAAAAATTAGAAGGTTGCACCAATAAAATTATTAAAGAAAATTCGGGATCATGATGTTTTGCTATGTCAGTCGCTCAATAAAAAAATGCATGAAAATTCTACAAACATCCGAATTTTCACAGTTCAAATTTTAGAAGAAATTTAGAAGAGGTTGACTTACAACGAACGAAAAAGTTTTTAATTAGCCAAATTAATTTGGCAGCATGATCATGCTGCACTATCTATAGATAATGTTTATCTCAACATTTACCGTGTCTTTGAGGTAAATCCTAAGATTTACCAAGTAAATGGTAGTAAAAATCCGAAATAAACGATGATCATAGAATGGTTCGGACTTTTACCATTGAGAGTTGGTAAATCTTAGGATTTACTGGAAAATCTTAGGATTTACCGTAGCTCGGGCTTTTACAGTAACATATATATTTATTAGAGTCCGACCGAAACTAGTTTTCCGTCCGAAACCGAATATTCGGCCGTGGCTTCAGTTTTGGCGTGGTCAAGTATAAAATTCCATTATTCTGCATTGTTACTTGATTTTTTTTGTAAGTTTTTTTTAACAACAAAACAAAGTTACTGACTCAATATTTAACTACAATATAAATCATTCAAGTACAGAAAAGAAACAAAAAAATAACTCTAAAGAATATTTGCGTCAGGCGATAACGCAGTAAGTTGTGGTGCTACAGAGCTATTCGAATGGCGCACGACAGTTCCCAAACAGGGCCGCCAGCGTCTACCAAAGCGTTGCCGCGAGAAACGAAGTTAGGCAAGCATGCACGACGACTTCCGATATCAGTTTCGGTTTCGGTAAAAGTTTCGGCCAATTATGGCCGAAACCGAAACTGCCGCCGAAACTTGATTTTTGGCCGAAATTCGGCCGAAACCGAAACCAAACTTTCGGTCGGACACTAATATTTATCTAGAACTTTTATTAAGATTTTCAAAATATTATATACTTAATAATAATTAATAACCCAACATTCACATATTCTTCACTAAAATGAATTTATATCTTTACATTTATTGAAATGCAAATCAAAGCGATCTCGACTCTGTTGGTGGGTTAGCCTACGCTTCATGTATTTTTGTCCATGGTTCTTTGACACAAGGGTAGACCATATTTTGGAATAGCACAGAATACGTTTACTCCCCGAAATATATTTTATTAGGACAGCGATGCACGATAGCGAGAGATTTTCTTCGATTGTTCCTACTTTGACTCGACTGACGCAATCTGTTATTGTTTTTAAGGTGCATGGCGCGTTCATTCGTGAGTTGTTCCTCGATGGTTTAGAGTTTGGAGTGATAGTGACTGATTCGAACAATCGATAACTGGTGGTCGATTCCGTTGACTGGAAACTTAGAGCATTTAACCTATGGAGACGGCAAAGCAGGTCCTACCCCTCTGCCAAAGTACCTTGGCCATATTATGGGCATATATGTTATATAAAACTAGTTCAATGCACGATCGCCGCCATTGTGTATCGCAATGTGTCGCAAAAATGTTCTCTCCAAAAATGGTTAATTGTGCAGTTTCCAGCTGTAAAAAACGATCTGTTACTACAAATCTGCGAAACCATGATGTTCCTTATCACAAATAAGTATTCGTGACGCGCCAATACATATAGTTTTATTTAAGTACATTCTCGAAGTAAACTTTATACCATTACGATAGAAAAATATCGTGGTACATAGGTAGTTTACACGCAGTACAGGGGCATGGAGTTGAGATGTGTGTGGTTTTTTCAATTGTGTGCTTATTTTTATAGTGTGTCTTTATTGCAATTGGAAGCATGCATTTGTGTCTAACTGACAGATTTTCCTAGTGTGCTGTACGTGTGGACCTCGCCCCCCGCAAAAAGTATCAGAATAATTTGTTCAGAAATTCGTTCCTTGCCATCTCCATAGGTTAATTGCTCTAAGACTGGAAACAATCGAAAAATATCTCGATTTTATTATCGATGTTTTATTTTAACGACTTCTTCTATTCTTTTGATTGTTAATACATTTCGGAATCGCCCATTGCTACATTATGATAATTTTCTACTTTTAAACGGGTGGCAGGCAGAATCTAGTATCTTAATAATCGTTAATTGTACAGGTACGGGTGTAAACATATCGAATAGCGTGCCGACGATCTGCCTGAACGACATAATCACGGAGCACAACAAGACGCACGGCACGACGCTCGCGCTCATGTCCATCGAGCGCTTCCTGGCGCGCTACTGCTCGCAGCTGGAGCGCATCCTCGACTACATGAGCACGGACGGCGGCATCGACGCCTTCCTCGAACAGTATTATCAGTATTGGCTGCACACGTAAGTATACTCTAACTATTATATGTCGATCGAGCGCTTCCTGGCGCGCTACTGCTCGCAGCTGGAGCGCATCCTCGACTACATGAGCACGGACGGCGGCATCGACGCCTTCCTCGAACAGTATTATCAGTATTGGCTGCACACGTAAGTATACTCTAACTATTATATGTCGATCGAGCGCTTCCTGGCGCGCTACTGCTCGCAGCTGGAGCGCATCCTCGACTACATGAACACGGACGGCGGCATCGACGCCTTCCTCGAACAGTATTATCAGTATTGGCTGCACACGTAAGTATACTCTAACTATTATATGTCGATCGAGCGCTTCCTGGCGCGCTACTGCTCGCAGCTGGAGCGCATCCTCGACTACATGAGCACGGACGGCGGCATCGACGCCTTCCTCGAACAGTATTATCAGTATTGGCTGCACACGTAAGTATACTCTAACTATTATATGTCGATCGAGCGCTTCCTGGCGCGCTACTGCTCGCAGCTGGAGCGCATCCTCGACTACATGAGCACGGACGGCGGCATCGACGCCTTCCTCGAACAGTATTATCAGTATTGGCTGCACACGTAAGTATACTCTAACTATTATATGTCGATCGAGCGCTTCCTGGCGCGCTACTGCTCGCAGCTGGAGCGCATCCTCGACTACATGAGCACGGACGGCGGCATCGACGCCTTCCTCGAACAGTATTATCAGTATTGGCTGCACACGTAAGTATACTCTAACTATTATATGTCGATCGAGCGCTTCCTGGCGCGCTACTGCTCGCAGCTGGAGCGCATCCTCGACTACATGAGCACGGACGGCGGCATCGACGCCTTCCTCGAACAGTATTATCAGTATTGGCTGCACACGTAAGTATACTCTAACTATTATATGTCGATCGAGCGCTTCCTGGCGCGCTACTGCTCGCAGCTGGAGCGCATCCTCGACTACATGAGCACGGACGGCGGCATCGACGCCTTCCTCGAACAGTATTATCAGTATTGGCTGCACACGTAAGTATACTCTAACTATTATATGTCGATCGAGCGCTTCCTGGCGCGCTACTGCTCGCAGCTGGAGCGCATCCTCGACTACATGAGCACGGACGGCGGCATCGACGCCTTCCTCGAACAGTATTATCAGTATTGGCTGCACACGTAAGTATACTCTAACTATTATATGTCGATCGAGCGCTTCCTGGCGCGCTACTGCTCGCAGCTGGAGCGCATCCTCGACTACATGAGCACGGACGGCGGCATCGACGCCTTCCTCGAACAGTATTATCAGTATTGGCTGCACACGTAAGTATACTCTAACTATTATATGTCGATCGAGCGCTTCCTGGCGCGCTACTGCTCGCAGCTGGAGCGCATCCTCGACTACATGAGCACGGACGGCGGCATCGACGCCTTCCTCGAACAGTATTATCAGTATTGGCTGCACACGTAAGTATACTCTAACTATTATATGTCGATCGAGCGCTTCCTGGCGCGCTACTGCTCGCAGCTGGAGCGCATCCTCGACTACATGAGCACGGACGGCGGCATCGACGCCTTCCTCGAACAGTATTATCAGTATTGGCTGCACACGTAAGTATACTCTAACTATTATATGTCGATCGAGCGCTTCCTGGCGCGCTACTGCTCGCAGCTGGAGCGCATCCTCGACTACATGAGCACGGACGGCGGCATCGACGCCTTCCTCGAACAGTATTATCAGTATTGGCTGCACACGTAAGTATACTCTAACTATTATATGTCGATCGAGAGCTTCCTGGCGCGCTACTGCTCGCAGCTGGAGCGCATCCTCGACTACATGAGCACGGACGGCGGCATCGACGCCTTCCTCGAACAGTATTATCAGTATTGGCTGCACACGTAAGTATACTCTAACTATTATATGTCGATCGAGCGCTTCCTGGCGCGCTACTGCTCGCAGCTGGAGCGCATCCTCGACTACATGAGCACGGACGGCGGCATCGACGCCTTCCTCGAACAGTATTATCAGTATTGGCTGCACACGTAAGTATACTCTAACTATTATATGTCGATCGAGCGCTTCCTGGCGCGCTACTGCTCGCAGCTGGAGCGCATCCTCGACTACATGAGCACGGACGGCGGCATCGACGCCTTCCTCGAACAGTATTATCAGTATTGGCTGCACACGTAAGTATACTCTAACTATTATATGTCGATCGAGCGCTTCCTGGCGCGCTACTGCTCGCAGCTGGAGCGCATCCTCGACTACATGAGCACGGACGGCGGCATCGACGCCTTCCTCGAACAGTATTATCAGTATTGGCTGCACACGTAAGTATACTCTAACTATTATATGTCGATCGAGCGCTTCCTGGCGCGCTACTGCTCGCAGCTGGAGCGCATCCTCGACTACATGAGCACGGACGGCGGCATCGACGCCTTCCTCGAACAGTATTATCAGTATTGGCTGCACACGTAAGTATACTCTAACTATTATATGTCGATCGAGCGCTTCCTGGCGCGCTACTGCTCGCAGCTGGAGCGCATCCTCGACTACATGAGCACGGACGGCGGCATCGACGCCTTCCTCGAACAGTATTATCAGTATTGGCTGCACACGTAAGTATACTCTAACTATTATATGTCGATCGAGCGCTTCCTGGCGCGCTACTGCTCGCAGCTGGAGCGCATCCTCGACTACATGAGCACGGACGGCGGCATCGACGCCTTCCTCGAACAGTATTATCAGTATTGGCTGCACACGTAAGTATACTCTAACTATTATATGTCGATCGAGCGCTTCCTGGCGCGCTACTGCTCGCAGCTGGAGCGCATCCTCGACTACATGAGCACGGACGGCGGCATCGACGCCTTCCTCGAACAGTATTATCAGTATTGGCTGCACACGTAAGTATACTCTAACTATTATATGTCGATCGAGCGCTTCCTGGCGCGCTACTGCTCGCAGCTGGAGCGCATCCTCGACTACATGAGCACGGACGGCGGCATCGACGCCTTCCTCGAACAGTATTATCAGTATTGGCTGCACACGTAAGTATACTCTAACTATTATATGTCGATCGAGCGCTTCCTGGCGCGCTACTGCTCGCAGCTGGAGCGCATCCTCGACTACATGAGCACGGACGGCGGCATCGACGCCTTCCTCGAACAGTATTATCAGTATTGGCTGCACACGTAAGTATACTCTAACTATTATATGTCGATCGAGCGCTTCCTGGCGCGCTACTGCTCGCAGCTGGAGCGCATCCTCGACTACATGAGCACGGACGGCGGCATCGACGCCTTCCTCGAACAGTATTATCAGTATTGGCTGCACACGTAAGTATACTCTAACTATTATATGTCGATCGAGCGCTTCCTGGCGCGCTACTGCTCGCAGCTGGAGCGCATCCTCGACTACATGAGCACGGACGGCGGCATCGACGCCTTCCTCGAACAGTATTATCAGTATTGGCTGCACACGTAAGTATACTCTAACTATTATATGTCCATCGAGCGCTTCCTGGCGCGCTACTGCTCGCAGCTGGAGCGCATCCTCGACTACATGAGCACGGACGGCGGCATCGACGCCTTCCTCGAACAGTATTATCAGTATTGGCTGCACACGTAAGTATACTCTAACTATTATATGTCGATCGAGCGCTTCCTGGCGCGCTACTGCTCGCAGCTGGAGCGCATCCTCGACTACATGAGCACGGACGGCGGCATCGACGCCTTCCTCGAACAGTATTATCAGTATTGGCTGCACACGTAAGTATACTCTAACTATTATATGTCGATCGAGCGCTTCCTGGCGCGCTACTGCTCGCAGCTGGAGCGCATCCTCGACTACATGAGCACGGACGGCGGCATTGACGCCTTCCTCGAACAGTATTATCAGTATTGGCTGCACACGTAAGTATACTCTAACTATTATATGTCGATCGAGCGCTTCCTGGCGCGCTACTGCTCGCAGCTGGAGCGCATCCTCGACTACATGAGCACGGACGGCGGCATCGACGCCTTCCTCGAACAGTATTATCAGTATTGGCTGCACACGTAAGTATACTCTATTAAATTAAAGCGTTTCTTAGTCGGGCCCAGTATGGTACGATACCCGCTAGAGCCGCCGGGTTTTTCTGAAAAGGAATCCTGTGACTCCGTCTGACACATTCTCCTCCTCCGCCCAGAGCGGGAGAAGTCACTGGGAACCTTAAAAAAGTGCCGTTCAACATAATATTACTCGTATATTCAGGTGAAATACATCTACTTCTGAATACAGGTCAACGTTAACTTTACCAAGCAACTCAACGTTTTGTCAGATAGTAAAAATCCTTTTAAGAACAATAAAACAATTATCGCAAAAGTACTATTTTCTATTCAAAGAAGGTTTAAAATTGATAGGGTGTCACAATGACGGTCTTGTCACTAAAAGCGATTTTGGATGGGTGACCATCTTAACATACCGAGTTTCCTTCGTGCCTCGGAAAGCACGTTAAGCCGTAGGTCCCGGCTGTCGTTTGTAGATCTTTGGCACTCGTAAGGGCCGGGACACATAAACGCGATACGACGTCGTGTCCTACCATGATGCGGCGTCGTGTCGTGGGAATCTACGACGAGCATCGTAAAAAACTACGTCGCGATATCGTAAAGTGCCACGATACACGGCACGACGTCGCGTCGTAGAAACTCACGATGCGTTCCTGTGTCAGATGTTATTCAAAAGGCATTGTACTTCTTTATGAAGTGGCTCCCGTTATTCATGATTAAAAGAAATGGGTGAATCCAGTATCTTCTGAGTTTCTGTCTTTTCTTTATCCGTCTTCTTAACAACAGCAGGAGCAGGACACGTCTAGTGCGGTCCATTTCTCGAAATCAACTGCGACAATTCACCCTGCATTGTATCGACGGCGTCGTGCCGTGTATCGTGGCACGTTACGATGTCGCGACGTAGTTTTTTACGATGCTCGTCGTAGATTCCCACGACGCGACGTCGCATCGTGAAAGGACGCCGCATCGTGGTACGACACGACGTCGTATCGTGTTTATGTGTCCCGGCCCTTAGGGATAGTCAGAAGCCTGTAAATCTGACTCTAGACTTGACATGAAGTACCGTGTTACCCCAGTTAATGGATTGTGGAGGTCTGGTAGGCAGCCGCTCCTCGTAAAATACTGGTATTCAGCTAAATCCGGCTTGACTGGAAGCCAACCCCAATATAGTTAGGAAAAGGCTAAGTAGATGGTAGATGGAATAATACTAATCTACAGGTTATAAAATTTTGTCTCCGTACTGTACCAAAAATAATACCTAAATGCTCTCTTTCGATTTCCAGTGGCGAATCCATACGCGTTAAAAGCGAGAAAGACGCAACCCCAGTGGACGGTACAATAAAAGGATTGGACGAAGCGGGCTGGCTGGTCATAAGCACAGCTAACGGTGACGTCACAGTGGCCCCCGACGGCAACACTTTCGACATGATGAGCGGCCTCGTCGCGCCCAGGGTATAGACAAGGCGAGTGATGCCGTGGAATTGGGTGACACAGCCTTTGAACTGGCCGGTGGAAGCTGTGCCGGTGATTTGAACTATAAAGGTAGTTTATAATACTTTATTAATAGTGGTGTAATATGTTGATATGGAACTAGACTTACTTATGTGATATTCAAGTTCGTTGATAGAACATAGTTTTCGTTTGATACTTTTTAGGGTTATTTTAAATGTGCTCTAATATTATAAAGTTGTTTAAACGTGCTAATCTCAAGAACTACTGGTTAAAATTGAAAAACGTCCAGTAGCATTAGATAGACCATTTATTGAGAAAGGTTTACAAGCGGTGCAGTAATCAAAAACGCAGGAGACAGCTAGTTCTATGTATTTCGCAATGGTCGCAACATCGGTTTCTTGGTTCGCACAATGCAACCGACTTGGTCTATGTAGGTAAAAACGTGTTAGTTCAATAAATCTGTTATATTTTAAAATTACTAATTCAGTTCATTTCTAATATATGTTACCTACTTAGTGAAGATTGGTGGTCGTAAAATGTACGAAGTAATGTAAGTCTAGTTTCAGTCAATGGTTAAGTTTACGGTGATATTATTGTTAGTGATTATTTACAGCTCTCTGTATGCGGGATATTTATGGGATTAGTTTCGTTAGACGTAGATATATTTGTGATATTTTCTCAAATTATTATGTATTTAAAATATTTTCGTCGTTATTAAAGTTGGTGAAAATGGATTTGGGAAATGAATAAAATATAAGAAAATGCATGTATATTTATCAATATGCACATTACAATAGTTGTTTGATGAAATAATTATTTTAGTGTGCACTTTTGTTGAATAATCACGCCCTGAAATGGGCTCTGAGTGAGACTAATCAAATTATTTGTTAATTGTTATGTAAATTAGCGTAAGTAACACATTGGTTAGTTACGCGACGTTATTATTTGCTGAAAATATTTATAATTGTGTTAAGAGCATCGACGTCCTAAAGTTTGCTCACAATCATTTTTGTTAAAACTTTTGTCTGTTAAATAATTTATTACATTATGGCCATGTTTATTAATTAATATCTACTTAAATAATAACGATGAGGAATTTATGTGACGGAATATTATCAATATTAGAATTTAAACATTAGACACTATTATTACGTTTAATGTTAGCTAGCCAAATATAAAGTACTTATATTACCTGAATACCGGTGTAGGTATCTATATCCCAGCAATATATGCGAAGTATAGGGGTCATGTAGGCACAAATACGAAAATCATCAATATCGATACAAAGTAGGTATATTTATTAAAGTTATTCGGATAAGATTTCGGTGTGTTCACTGGGTTGCTGAATTTTAAACTACAATAAACATAATAAAAGAAATAAGGGGCTCAGTATAGATAGAAAGCAAAATACAATAAAAGAAATCAAAATGAAAAAATAAAAATATAGTGTTTTGGCAATTGAAAAAAGTAATATCTGTTAAAATCGACTATTTATCATCTAGACAAGTTCAAAGTTCTGCCGCATTAAGTTATTATCCCAGTCACATTAAAATTAAAAGAGGGGGTAAAAGAGGATAGAGCCAATTAAGATGCAGTAAGTTCCTACCGATAAATCGACAGGATTGTAATGAAAACGCACACTACTAACCTGAGTCACATCTAGTGGCTGAATAGTCGATGCTAACAAGATATTGAGAGCATAATCCGAGTATTGCTCCTCGCGAGCTGTTTTAAACATTAAATCAAAATAATAAATGAAAACAATGACAGTAACTCGTAGTATTTGGACAGCCACACCACTGCCAGTGCTCTTATATCGAATAGTTGATAGTTTACATAACGTGTGAGATTCGCTGTAGGTATCCGTTCATAGATATATAGACTTGTTCTACATCTTGCTGAGAGGGTGATTGTCTACTGTCAATTACTCCAAGGATTTACTGGATATGGACGTGGAATTGTTTATGTATCGTTAGCTCTTTTTAAGAAGAGTTATATAACTAATAGACGAACCTACTTTAATGTATATTTTTAGTCAGAAAATAAGTTATAACAATTATATTCCACCAATGTAGTTTTGTAGACGCATATTATTATATAAAGGATGTACCTACAAGGGAAAGGTAAGCAACAAGTTTATTTTTTTAATGAGAATGCAGACAAGTAGTTTTGTTCTTCTACATCTGTTATCTAGCTTCCTACTTATTGAAACTTTTGATACCTCTGTGATGAGGACTTTAAGCAATTTCAAGTTATACACGCATCAATGTGTATAAGTAATGTATAAAGGGTGATTTTTTCAAGGGAGCGTGTGACGAAATTCGAAGCCATTAGGAATAGCGACAAATATAAAAGGACTTCTAGATATTACCTCGTATTTATTATTCTCTATGTACCCAAAAGTACGTAAGTAAGTAGAGGTAAACAAACCTTTGGGTGATACAGAGGCAACTTGTGGTAGGTTCAATATTGAATATTAAACACCAAAATAAACTTTATTTACATACAAAGAGTCAAAGACTTACACGTAACTTATGAATAAATACTCAAAAGAAACAGACTAAATATACAAATATGTTAATCATAATCGCTATTACATAGTTTCGGATTTGGTCATCCACGCCACTTGTAAAATTCACTATGATTGTAAACACTACCGTCCAAATGTTTGGAAGCTGTCAAATTCAATCTAAAACTAGAAAACAAAGCCATATTTTTTGTGATGGTTAACTTAAATTAAAACTAATAAAACAAAGGAATTATTAAAAATATAATATGAAAACTATTTAATATTGTTTGCGATGGTTAGTATTTTTTTATAATAATATAAACTAGTGTTAGTCTGCGATCCCACCTGATGGAAAGCAGTGATGCACTCGTTTTGTTTAATGTGCTTCCAAACTTGTAGACGGTAGTATGCGCGTATGGGTTCTACATAAGTTAATAATTATGTAAAGTATTAGTCAGTTTAATAGAGCTTTTTATCGTTCATTAATTACAATATTCTTTGTATAATATGAGAAAAATGTGCCTAAACGAAGTTATTGTAACACATGCAATTGATCTATTTGTTAGACGATAAGTAGCGTTGTACAAAATCGCATCTTTACATTATTTCGGTGGGAATCTCAAATCAAAATTTTTCGATGATTTAAAAATTTTACTATTTAATGATAGATCGAATAAAATTTTTCGCTAACTTAACGTTTTGAAATTCGACTATTTTGAAAATGAATCTTGTTAAATGATAGAAGCAGTGAAGTTCCCACATGGTTGGCCCGTGGCGCGGGGCGCGTGGCGCGCGGTCTCAGACCACAGATCCTAGTCACTCCTTGCTGTTGTCATGTGCCGTTATGTTGTTTAGGTGTTATTTATTGATAGAGTCTAAAATGTTATACAGTCTCTTGTTACATTACTCTGGTTGTATTCATGTGCTCTAATAAATTATTTCATTAATAATTATTACGTTGGTTTTATTCTGCTGCTGATTAAGTAACTGTAAGATAAGGCGTTGCCAAATACATTTTAAAAGTTCATTTTATTATGTTATTTATTTGAAATACTATACGAAGACTTTCAGACTAAAAACGTGATAGCAAAAAAAATATCTTAAAAGTAAATGAATAAGGTTCTAATAGGCATATTTTTTACTGCACTTCAATTTGAGACAGAAACTTCCACAATGAACAGTGAGTTACCTTGTTGAGTGGTCAAATATGCTCAATTAATTAACTTAAAACACATTCCTTATACAAAAACTAATAAGCATCAGCATTATTAAAAGCAAAGTTATGACTCGGCACCCCCTTCGTTCCCATATTATGTAGTATGAAGATCGCGCCCGCGAGTGGTTGCTTCTTCAGTTGCTCAGCGTTCATATTCCTCCGCGACGTGGTAACGATCAAGTCGTCTAGATCTGGGCCTCCCCATACCATGGAGGTTGTCAGGGTTACAGGCAACTTGTAGCGTTCTACTATCTCGTGTGTGTCAGGGTTTATGCGGACTATCTGTGGAGAGAATAAGTATAATAGAAATTCCCTGACTAGCTGTTTCCTGATAGCTACAACCTGGAGGAATTTAAATTTGTACTGTATGTTATGTAAGGTAGGTACTTGGGGTATATTCCCCCAAGTATTTTTTCGAGAGTATGTAAGGGCCGGCGCCCAGTGCCGTCATAGCACGGCATGTCATAGCAAAGCATTTTATTACTAATCAAGTTATTTTGAATCATATTTCAATGATTTTAGAGTTTATGTTACTTTATTTCGATACCACGATGCTGTGACGTGCCGCGGGATGCTGTGGCATGACACAGCATGCTAAAGCACAACCTGCCATACCACGGCATGCCGCGGGATACCGCAGCACAATCTGCTGTGCTATGCTATGCCATGCCGGCAGTGGGCCGGCCGGCCTTACGCTACACTTTCTAGTCGAGTAATTGGTACTTACGCATCCATGAAACATGAGAGCGAACCAAATGAATCCGTGTTCGTCGATCGTCATTCCATCTGCTATCACATGCTCATCCCAGTACTTGTCTATGTCCAGGATTGTGCGACGTTTGCCTGGAAGTAGTAAGAATAGTATCGTGCATTACCATTAACCTATCACACACTCGCAAAACGACACACAATAGTAAAACAATAACAGCGCGGTCAGGGATTCATAGTCATAGGACCGGTCGGGGATTCATGAATTAGCGTTTGAATCCCCAACCGGTCCTATGAGACCGCGCTGTTATTGTTATACTATTGTGTCTCGTTTCGCGGGTATCTGAGTAATTAAGAGAGCAAACCTCAAAAACGCTTAATAAGCAACCTTAAACAGTAAGAAATAAAGAACTTCATACTTATTTGTGCCTTCTCCAAATCAAAGTCGAACGCTTCAATCTTCCTTGCGAGCGAGTCGATGTAGTACATGATGGTGTTGTTGAGAGACCAGGCCAGGCCGTTGGAGATGGAGACGGGCTTCAGCTGTACTCGCGGCACGAAGTGAGGCTGCTCCAGACTGTACAGGGTGCCCTGGTCGTGTACTACATGGTCGCCGTGCTGACGACCTTTTGTGCCTTGAGGAGGTACAAGGAGATAATTTTATGTACCTACATTTTTAGTTTCAGTATGAATTTTAAGATTAAGATTTTAAAACTTATTTACAACACAGGTAACTTTTATAATCTGTATTTTATGGTCCAGATGACAGGTCAGTTTATTTGGAACGATAATTATGAAAGTATAATATTAGGTCTGTTTTTAATCCCTGAGAATAAATTGACACAGGCAAATGTCAAACTAACAATAACGATCCGCTCCATTTTGTGTTGTGAGTGACAAGTGTGACTGTCTTTTTAGTTTCAGAGATTAATTACTCAGATACCCGCGAAACGAGACACAATAGTAAAACAATAACAGCGCGGTCTCATAGGACCGGTTGGGGATTCAAACGTTAAAATAGAGTTTAGAATAAAACATTCGGTTTTTAAAGTCACCAGTTGTAGATATAGGCTATACCGAAGCTAGCTTATTACCTCCCCAAAATCTGCCCAAGGCATCAACCTTCCCTTCGTTGAGTATGTTATCGGGTAAGCCTTGGTCGAAGGCTGCCACGAACCGGAGCGCGGTGTCCGCGGGCTTCGCCCAGTCCATCAGGAACAGTTCGTTCCTGACGCCCACCAACAGACGACTGCTATTCTGTACCGGTAAAACTATGTTCACTTCACCGTAACCTGCAAGAAAAGTATTTTTTATTTACTAACTAGCAACAGCCCCGGCTTCGCACGGGTACTATATTATGTATGAATTATAAATATTAACTTTCCTTCTTGAATCATTATTACAAAAAAAAAATACATCAAAATCCGTTGCGAAATTTTAAAGATACCTACATAGGGTCAGGCAGACAGCGAGAAGCGACTTTGTTTTATGCTAGTTAGTAGTTATGTTTATGTGATTCGTTCTGTTGGGTTTCGTAACCTTAACCCTACAACTGAAATTACAGTTGTAGGGTAGAAAGAAATACGTGCCTTGCAAAAAAATTCATACCACCATTCATATATCCTTCCTTTTTCCTCTCGTGCACACGTAGACTATTGTACTCTGTCATCGTCGCTTGGAACAATTTGGAATGAAAACCCGCACTTCGCTTTATAAATTCTGCCTAAAAACTTGCCATGAGAACCGCTCCTATAAACTTATAGTGCATAATTATGATTGTTATTCTTCGATTTGCAATTATTTTAGAGGAGCTCGTGGCTAGATAATAACAGCCGCACAGGTCGATCTTCAAGGTTGCCTAGGTTGGTCTGTGGATGGGTGACCATCTTAACATAACGAGTTTCCTCCGTGCCTCGGAAAGCAAGTTAAGCCGTTGGTCCCGGCTGTCATTTGGAGATCTTTGGCAGTCGTTACGGATTGTCAGAAGCCAGTAAATCTGACTCCAGTCTTGTCATGAAGTACCGTGTTACCCCAGTTAATGGGTTGTGGAGGTCTGGTAGGCAGCCGCTCCTCGTAAAATACTGGTATTCAGCTAAATCCGGCTTGACTGGAAGCCGACCCCAATATAGTTGGGAAAAGGCTAGGTAGATGATGATTCTTCGATTTGCAAATCGTTACGCGTGTGATAATCTAGCTGTTGTTTGGAACATTACGCGAGGTGTGTTTGTGCGTGGTGACCAGCCCGGCTTTGAGTGCCCTGTTCTGGAGGTCAACCCGGGAGGTCCAGTCTTCGGTCGACGGACAAGAGCAAGGTCAGTGTGCATGGTCCTAGCGTAACTTTCCTATTTAGCCTCTAAAACCTTAAAATTATTATTCTAAGCCCGAAACAAATTTTTCGTCTTCCAATTTGGGTCGTTTTTGCAAGGTCATGTATTTACGAATTTGTGGAGGGCGTGGGTTTTACTGACTATTGAAATTTAAACCCACTCTTGTTCTTTCTTTGTCTTCGTTCATTTTCACATAAGTAATATGAGGCGCGTAGTGTTCCACGTGCACCTCAATTCTATTGAGCTCGCTTATTATTCAACTCGGCTATTTTCTATGTACATTTGAAAGGATATTTTCTTCGAATTGAATTTGTCTGACACTTACTGATGTGTTTAACTCTGTGCTTCCTGCTGGCGTAGTGCAGGGCGTGTACGTCCTGCTGCAGCGCGTCCACCCAGTACAGCGTGCCGCTGGCGTGGTCCCACACCGGGCTCTCGCCGTGGCTGAACGTGTTGAAGTTGTCTGACACTTACTGATGTGTTTAACTCTGTGCTTCCTGCTGGCGTAGTGCAGGGCGTGTACGTCCTGCTGCAGCGCGTCCACCCAGTACAGCGTGCCGCTGGCGTGGTCCCACACCGGGCTCTCGCCGTGGCTGAACGTGTTGAAGTTGTCTGACACTTACTGATGTGTTTAACTCTGTGCTTCCTGCTGGCGTAGTGCAGGGCGTGTACGTCCTGCTGCAGCGCGTCCACCCAGTACAGCGTGCCGCTGGCGTGGTCCCACACCGGGCTCTCGCCGTGGCTGAACGTGTTGAAGTTGTCTGACACTTACTGATGTGTTTAACTCTGTGCTTCCTGCTGGCGTAGTGCAGGGCGTGTACGTCCTGCTGCAGCGCGTCCACCCAGTACAGCGTGCCGCTGGCGTGGTCCCACACCGGGCTCTCGCCGTGGCTGAACGTGTTGAAGTTGTCTGACACTTACTGATGTGTTTAACTCTGTGCTTCCTGCTGGCGTAGTGCAGGGCGTGTACGTCCTGCTGCAGCGCGTCCACCCAGTACAGCGTGCCGCTGGCGTGGTCCCACACCGGGCTCTCGCCGTGGCTGAACGTGTTGAAGTTGTCTGACACTTACTGATGTGTTTAACTCTGTGCTTCCTGCTGGCGTAGTGCAGGGCGTGTACGTCCTGCTGCAGCGCGTCCACCCAGTACAGCGTGCCGCTGGCGTGGTCCCACACCGGGCTCTCGCCGTGGCTGAACGTGTTGAAGTTGTCTGACACTTACTGATGTGTTTAACTCTGTGCTTCCTGCTGGCGTAGTGCAGGGCGTGTACGTCCTGCTGCAGCGCGTCCACCCAGTACAGCGTGCCGCTGGCGTGGTCCCACACCGGGCTCTCGCCGTGGCTGAACGACAGGTTCGTGTACTCGAACGTGTTGAAGTTATCTGATATGTATTTAACCTGCATGGAAACATTGTTCTTTTATTTATTTTTCTTTGTTAAATTGGTAATGAAACACAATAGTCTCGGTTTTTTTTTTTTTTTTTTTTTCCGGTAGGGGAATCATCAGAATGACTTCTCCCACTCTTGGGCGGAGCGGGAGGGTGTGTCAGACTCTTACTGACTAAACCCCTACCCCGTTCCTTCGTTGCCATCGATCTGGGGGACACGGTGACAGCCTTTCGGATACCGTGTTCCCCAGAGGCTTCGGCCCTGCCGGGCCCCTACAGTTTGCTGACATCTCCTTGAGGCGCGCATGGAACAGAACGCGCCGTCGACGACTAGGCTCGGTCCAGATTATTACTAGACTGCCGGACGGCGAGCTACCCAGTGCTCGCTATCCGCGAGCCCGCGCCTACGGTGGTCGGTAATCGGGATCGGGATCTCGGCGGCGGCGGTGTGAGTTCCGTTGCCTCACGCGGTCGGCAGCCTCCTTCGCTAACATTACTGCTTCGCAGAAGGAGGCGACTGCCTGCCACCCCTCCTCGCTCCGGACCATGGCCTGTACCAGGGCCCGGCGCGAGAGGTCACCGCCGCCGATAGCCTCCACAAGGACACGGCGGTGCTCCGCCCAAGCGGGGCACACCTCTACCGTGTGCTCCACCGTGTCCTCCGGGCGGTCCACACAGTGGCGACACCCGGGCGTCCTTTCCTCCTTGATCCGATGCAGGAACCTCCCGAACTTACCGTGTCCGGTGAGGACCTGCGTCATACGGAACGAGAGGACGCCGTGACCTCTTTCCAACCACTCCTCAAAGAGGGGACTTACCGCCGCAATGACGGCATGCCCAGCACTGGGTTGCGACAGTCGCAGTCGCCATGCCACCCTGAGATCCCGCCGGAACTCTGTCCGCCATTCCGCGACTTGTCGTGGCAGCGGAGTTTCGCCCCGGCGTTGCATCTCCACGCGCAAATCGTGCATGCGTGCAAGGACTGTTGCCTCCAAATCCCACGGTGGCAGGCCAGCAAGGAGGCTCGCCGCTTCGCGGGAGATCGTGCGGTATCCCCGCACCATCCGGATGGCCATGACCCTCTGGCAAGCGTTCAGTTTGGCCGCTGGTCGCTTACCCAGCGATGGCGCCCAAACTGGCGCCCCGTAAAGGGCCATGGACCGAACAATAGTCTCGGTTAGGATAGGATTCTCATTCGAAGTCATTAGATGAGATCCTAACTTTTCTCGAAGCTCATGACTATCCTAACCGAGACAATAGTCTCGGTTAGGATAGGATTCTCATTCGAAGTCATTAGATGAGATCCTAACTTTTCTCGAAGCTCATGACTATCCTAACCGAGACTATTGTCTCGGTTAGTGAATCGAGAGGGTGGGTCAGTCTTTTGCTGACTAAAACCACTCCTAAGTTCTTTCAATTGCCTTTTGCGTACTAGGACCACAAGACTCTTTCATACTGGTCCTCATGATTCCGGCAGGCCTCGGCCTGCTGTATTCCTATAGTTTGCAGACATATGCGGACTCGGCTCAGTCCTTATGCGGACAGCAAGATGCTGCTACGGCGGCTGGGGCGTCAGGAAGTTCGTTCCCTCACTCTTGTGGACTGGACCTTCGCTAGCATTATCCCATTCCCTTTCGCTCCGAAACAGGTCCTTATTTACTAACCTATAATAAATAACGAGACTTACATCGTACAAAGCAGCCGGTTTGATACAATATAAACTATAAATGACAGCAACAGACCACAGTAGCAAAAACATAGTGGATTCACTAAGTGCTTGAAATGCGTTATGTGTAATAAGATTTACCTATACCTATGGTACCGTTCGTTCCACTTTTATTGAATTCACACATAATTAAGGCATGCAGGCGACCATTAGTATTAATTAGCTTATGTGTATGCACATGTGTAAAAATTTAATAAGGATTGTGTTATTACACAATCCACACATATTGCAACTGGTGGTTCTACAAATGTAATATCAAATTTATCGGAGGCTGTAACACAGTTATACATACTCGTAGGTAAAATGTACTGTTTTACAATGCTTTCTACTACTCTACCTATCTATAGTCTCATTGTTTTTTCTGCTAGATTTAGTAGTGTGTTTTAAGAAAAAAAATCAAAAAACGTTGAGATTGAGGAGGTATGTTAAAATCACGCTGAAAAATTATTCAAAATTGGGATGCGGAGTGAGTTTTAGTCAGAAGAAGTCTGATATGCCTTCTACTAACTAAAACACGCTCCGCACCGCCCAGAACGGGAGAGGTCATATCGATGATTTCCCCCTTAAAAAACATGACGTTGAAAATTAATTTTCTGCTCACTCAGTTTCCCCAAAACCTTGATAATATTTGTGAGAGGAGTAAAAAGGTGAAAGATAAATGACTTTTACTAAGGGACCAAACTTGAAATCGCGAAAAAATCAGCAGTTCAGAAAATTTTGTCCCATAGTTAAAGTTGTTTGTTATCATTAGTACTAATCACGTGTTAAGTGCACTCTGCCATTATCGTGTGTTCTTGAACGAAAGATATAGGTATTACCATTAACTTAACTGGAATGCTACTCGGTTAAAAACTTGTTATTATTATCTAATCATTCGACTGTTTTTTTTTTTTTGTGTCGTGACAAGTAATTAGGCAGTGATAATGTTTTATTTTATCGAGAAATGTATGGAACGACTTTAGGTCAGGTTTTTTTCCTGTAGGTATAATTTTCTTTTAAACAGTTTCCTTAGTAAAGCGTAATGAAGCAAAACGAAACCGGAACTCAAATAGAGCTAGGCAAGACAAGACACAGTGCACATCGAGTGGTGACCTAGGATTGGGATAAGAAATGTTGGTTGTTCGACGACGGGATGCCAGTCTCATCCGTATTGTACCCGCGCGGCGACAAAGGCGCCTATTGTCGCCGCGCGGGTACAATACGGATGAGACTGGCAAAGGAACGGAGGATGTTAGAAAAGAGAGACCTATGCTCAGCAGTAGGCTGAGTCAGGCTTCGGATGATGATATAAAAATCCCGATATCTTCTATCGGGATTTTTATCAGAGCCCACTTTATGCCCCACTGCTGGGGCCCTTTCTCCTTTCAAACCTCACTATCTAAAATTCTAAAGCGATGTCTAGTTAAGTTTGCCCCGCGAACAAGATCAAATAATAATACCACCTTCACCACATTGTATCGGAATTAACTTGATCAAATACTTCGATGAATCTTTTGAAATTTTTTACAGGAAATGTAATTAAAAACAAGCTTTAAAAATTAATAATACTTTATTATTTTATTTATTCTTAATTAAAAAAAAACCTAAATAACAATTTGATCAGTAAAAATCGGCATTATCGAATCTAAACATGTGTGGCTCAACGCCCCTGCTTCCCGTGCCTCGTATCGTGAAGATGGCGCCGGCTAGCGGCTCGACCACGGGCTCCAGCGTGTCGCGTGACGTCATCACGAACAACTCGTCCAGGTTGGGCCCGCCCCAGCAGACTGACGTCACTCGGGACACCGGCAGCTTGTAGCCGAACACTACCTCTCGCTTGTCAGGGTCTACGTGTAGTACCTGTGCAAATAAAGAAGAAAAATGTCGATGAAATACGCAGCCTAGAACTGTTTCAAGCGACGAGTTTAGTAGTAAAAGTCAAATAATTTGTTCGCATAATAGGTATGGGTAATAAATATCGAGGTTTGTCTAATTAAGAATTTTTCAACAGCAACCTGAAAGTCTAGAACTGTATCAGGTTACTTTTGATAGGTTCATTTTTATCGTTATCGGTGTTGTAATGTTCCCACTGTTGGACTTGGGACTTAGGCCTCCTCTTTCTAGGAGAGGTAATAATCCACCCCGCGGGCCTAGTGCAGATTGGTGGATGTCACATGTCTTCGAATTTTGATAAGTTACTTTCCATGAAATGTGCCCTTTTCATATAGATATGTATTTTTTTTTAATTGTTATAAACTAGTGCTTGACTGCGATCCCACCTGATGGTAAGCAGCGATGCAGTCGTTGATGGTGAGGCGCACTAGCTTATTAAGAGCCTATTCACTCTAGCCTTGAAGACACCTAAATTATAATCGGACGGTATTAAAGACGTGTTATGTTTTAATAATAAGCATAATCAGCCTAATAGTGTGCCCACTGTTAGAACTCGGACCTCCTCTCCAGAAAAAAGAATGGCCTGTAAATCAACCACGCAGGCCCGGTGCAAAGGTAAATGCCACTTGTCTTCGAATGTTTCGTTCTATGCCGGTTTCTTCACAATATTTTCCATCATCGTTTTGGATCCCAAAATTAATGTGGCTCATCCAGTGTTGAAGATATTTTAGGCACTTGATACCTAAAATGCATCCTGAACAGCAGTTTACGCACAGTAATTTACGTTCCAGTAACTGCGCAAATATCTGGTATACTTACAGTGCCTCCGAACATGAGCGCTACCCACAGGTTCCCATGACTGTCTACGGTCATACCATCAGGAATCGCATCTTCGTACCCCAACGCTTGCACGTCTATCACCGTCCTGCGACCAGCTAGTGACATAAACAGAGCAGATTATTTGGAGTCGGCGTAACACGTTTTATTGGCCTCCCTCTCCATCTCCATCCATCCACATGAAAACTCATAACTCTTTGTCTCGTCAAAGTAATGAGTAGTAGTCGTCTTTATTGTAAAATCATCATCCTCGCGAAAACCCAAGCGTGTTTTTTTTTCTGCGAAACGAGCCCAAATCCACCCAGCTCCTTCTTTCCGAGGTCTAGCCTTACCGATAACGGAACATCTTCAAATTCTTGGAATTGACTGCAACCCTCAATTTCAGATCATACATCGGGACTAAAGCTCAATAGTCTGACAAAAAATTGGGGATCTTGGCAAAAGTGAGACAGAACTTGACACCGGAACTACTGTCAATCTTTATTAAGCACAAGTTTGATTGTGTATGGGGTACCTACTGCTCTCATATCTTTGAGATGGATATTTGGCAGGTTAACTAAATCATCGCCAGGTCATCACCATCAGGTCAGAAAGTGTTTAAGCGCAAGTCTATCCAAAAAATAACAAACCTAATGATGTCCGCTGTATTTTTTAAATGGGAAATGATCAATTGACTTCTCCCCCTCGGTTTGAAGCGGGAGCGGGAGGGCGTGTCAGTCTTTTTTATTAACTAAAACCCACTCGTTTCTTCTTTGCCTTCATTACAGGGCCCCGGGATTCATTTTCACAGAACCCATAGTTAATGATGTCCGTCAAAACTACTTTTCACTTCGCTTTACTTAACTTATGAATTTGTTACTGCGAGCTGCGTTCCAAATCTACCGTTAGGTTTAATCCTACATGTTCTTAAACATTAAAGAGAAACAATAATACATACTCAAATCTCCTCTCTGCAAATCAAAATCGAATGCTTCGACCTTCTGCGTGACCGAGTCGATGTAGTACAGCACGGTGTTGTTGAGCGACCAGGCGATGCCGTTGGAGATGGACACCGGCCGCAGCTGGATGCGCGGGTGCGTGAAGCACTCCTGCTCCACGCTGTAGAACGTGGCCTTGTCCGGGATCACGTCGTCTCCTGTTTGAGGGCCTTTTGTTCCTGTTGGTGGATAAAGGTTGCATTTTAGTGGCTCTGGCTTTCAGGACTGTCAACCATCATCATCATCTGCCTAGCCTTTTCCCAACTATATTGGGGTCGGCTTCCAGTCAAGCCGGATTAAGCTAATACCAGTATTTTACGAGGACTTGCCATGAAGTACCGTGTTACCCCAGTTAATGGGTTGTGGAGGTCTGGTAGGCAGCCGCTCCTCGTAAAATACTGGTAATAAAGTAAATAATAAATAAATAAATAATAAAGTAAATCCGGCTTGAATGGCAGCCGACCCCAATATATGTAGTTAGGAAAAGGCTAGGTAGATGATGATGATGAGGTGCATACAGATACAGGTCTTGTAAATGTTAAATAGAGCGATAGCGCTCTATTTAACATTTACAAGACCATAGGCATAGGCTATGCCAGGAGGTGTCCAAATTATGGTGAGCGAGTGGCTCAAAATTGCAAATTAAAGTTTACAAAAATTCAATATTTGAGAAACATGCATGAAACATTAATTTAGTGATTATTGAATTGCGTTAGACCTAAATAATAAATTATTCTTTAGAGATTTTAGAATTAGAGGCTCTGGCTTTAGCTTTAGCTGCAAAACCCTAGAGCAGGAGTCGGTTCGGAAAATGTCTTTTACGTCCCTTGCACTTTATACACGACTTTTGTATTGTAAACTTAAGTCCATAATGTCTTAATTGCATCATAGTGAGGTTTCGACATACTGGGTTTTGACTAAAGTAGTACCTAGGTATATCAAGCAATAATAGTAAGATCGACTGTAAGTGCTTTAGATACAGTGAATTTCCTAACTCACATTCTTCTTCCTGCACTTATCCCATATTACTTGGGGTCGGTGCAACACGTTTTTCTGTCACCCGTTACACTATCACTAACTCTTTAACTCACATATAATACAAATAAATAAAAGACAACAATCACACAACAGCACAGTTAAATATACCTGCCCAAAATCGTCCTTCCGCGTCAGGTTTGCCCTCATTAATGACGTTATCGGGCAGTCCGATGTCCACGGTGGTGAGTAGACGCATGGCCGCGTCTCCCTCGATGGCCCAGTCGAAGAGGTACAGGGACGAACGCGCGGCTATCAGTAGTCGGTGCGAGCCCGACACTAGGGACACTACGTTCACTTCGCCATAGTCTGTAAACATACGAAATAAAGGGGGCATCAAATTCGACGACCAACTTTTTTAACTATTGAGTGGCTCGCGCTTGATCAGTCACAATTGAAAGAAAGCGACAGAGCACGCTTTCCTAGAAGTAACCTATTCACTCTTGAGTTAAAGATCCCATGTCGTAGTTATTAGGAAAGATAGAATCCATCAGAGAGTTAGCTGCTCTTTTTTGTGTGCACATTGAATGTGTTTTCAGAACGTTTTGTCCTTATGGGTGGGATATCCACCATGGGTTGCGGATCGCTATGTCTGGTAGTGTCATCGTTTCCGCGCGTTTCCTTTTTCTCCCTGTAGTCAATGATGGGTCTAAATGACAGATCTCCATTTCGGTGCGGCAAGGTACCTTTAAGGCAACCTTTTGCGCAGTTGGCTAAATGACTTTGGGGTGATGCTGGCTCTGGCCTTCCGTTCATTTGTGTCATACTGTTTATTATACTTATGATTTTTTGAGTGTACTGTATTAGTTTCTGTTAGGAAAATAATAATCCCTTTTGCCATAATCACTGGCTGAAATTAACATCATAATGAAAGAAGACGAGGTAACTCTTGAAACTAATTGGTTGTGTACCTAGTTCATAGGTCCGCGCGGTACAAGAAAACTTACTTATATGCTTAGTATAAATCTTCCCGGACGAGTAGTCGAGGCGGTGCACGTTGTTTTGCTTCACGTCCACAAAGTACAGGCTCTGCAGCTCGGGGTCCCACACTGGACTCTCTCCGTGGTGGAACAGCGCGGGAGTACCTGGATTGTCATGCGACGATACCTAATGGTTGTATGCTTATTAATTTACATTGCGTATTATAATTGAACGGTCACTGAAAAATTGTGTTGGAAGCTTAACCGTATAGTTTTTTTTTTTTAATACAATTTTATTACATTTTTTAAAGTGTTACAGTTTAGCTCGCCAAACTTCTCAGTTTGATGGCGAGAATCGCTTGTTTTATAAGTTGATATGATACCATGACAAATATACGCCTAGAGGACACCGCATGCTTCATTGCATATCGCCAGAACGATTCCCGTACAGAATAAATATTTTCATGGTTTAGAAATACTAGTTCCGCTTGTGTTTGTTCACAATACAGGAGTACCTAATTACCGATGTACTTTAAGACAAATAAAAAAAAATATGATGCCAATAATTTGTGGCACAAATATAGTTAGAATAAGAATAATTCTAACTGCTCAAAATTGGTATAACTATATTTGTACCACTATGTTGAGTGTTGTCGCATATTGTGATTAAAAGCTGATATGAAACGATTGCTAATTAATTACATTCCAGAATTTATTGCCAATTATGTGAAATTATTGAACCGCGAGACAATAACCAAAGCGTTGCAAGGCATTCATTTATGGATCTCTGGCATCAGTAAACACAATAATTATTTTTGTTTTATATAATCAAGTCATAGCTTTAATTCAAATAAGTAAACGTTTATCTTTCTTTAATTTAAACAATGACAAGATTTTATGCCAAGGTGTGAGAAATTTTAAAAATGAGGTTTTATCACTTTTATCTTATTCAATACTGCAATGCATTTCTTGTAGAAGATAACCTTCACGCAGTAAGTGAATACTCATTACACTGAAGTAACTTTGGCTGCAAAATTACATTGTAGGGATCGTGCTTCAATCGTACCGAATCCTTCCGGTTCGTCAGTTGTCAAAGCAAAAAAGTTGAAAAGTTTGATGTTTCATCCAACACTTGGCTTCACAGAAAAAAGAGCGCCTAAACGCTCAGTTGTCACTTCCTAACTTCCATCCCTCACTCGAATATTTCACAATTTTTTGTTCCAATAAATAAGTTTTTTTAATCTTGCATTTTTAGAGCTTACAAAAATAACCATTCAGTATCTCGACTGAATGTGCAAGGCATCCATAAATGTATTTTCTTAGTTAATTTACTACATTGAATTTACGTAAAATTTAGTTTTTACAAAAACAAATTTTAATATATCTGTTTACAAAATATCTAGAGAAAGGTATTTTAAGTTAATTAAAGTGCTTTAAATTCGATAATAATCTTCTATTTTTTTTTTATTGACAAAGACGCAGTCGCACTGATCGATCGATAGAAAAGAACGTCCCACAAAATATTTTAATTATTTACTCATTTATTAAATTATACAGGAAAAGTTTTTAACCACTGCGTAATTTTTTTTTGGTGGCTCAGTGTAAGTAATAGAACACAGACCGATCTTCAAGGTTAAGCAACGCTTGCCAAGGTTGGTCTGTGGATGGGTGACCATCTTAACATAACGAGTTTCCTCCGTGCCTCGATAAGCATAAGCTGCCTACCAGACCTCCACAACCCAATAACTGCGGTAACAGGGTACTTCATGGCAAGACTGGAGTCAGATTTACTGGCTTCTGACTATCCGTAACGACTGTAAACGACAGTCGGGACCTACGGCTTAACGTGCTTTCCGAGGCACGGAGGAAACTCGTTATGTTAAGATGGTCACCCATCCACAGACCAACCTTGGCAAGCGTTGCTTAACCTTGAAGTCGACTTGTGTTCTATTACTTACACTGAGTCACCAAAAAAAATTTACGCAGTGGTTAAAAACTTTTCCTGTATACACGTTTAGAGACGCCTCCAAGGCGATGTTATCTGTGTATGTGTATGAATAAGATTCTCAACACCGAATAATTATAAGAATATCGACAAATGAAAAGGTATAAATACTTACCATTGAAATCCTATAAAACGCTTGTGCTTCTTGGGTTGCTTCCCGGACGTCCGTAACAACCGATAAATAAATTATACAAACCAACAAAGTTATAAAAAACATTATTTATTTTTGAATCTTACAATTTAAATTAAACTAAAATCATTAACGGTACTCCCGTGCAGGACTGCAGCGGGGATTGTTTTCTGTACAACTGTGCATCCAATGTTTCCAAAACATGTCAAAGCAAAAAAACGACACGACAAAAGGTTTTTGTGAAAATAAAAGTGAACGTAAACAGCATTAGTGGGTCGATAAAGCGGGGAAAAATGACAGCGCAGAGTGAAACAATACCAATCGAGTCGACACCTTTTATTTGAAAACGTCGCGCTATGCATAGTCGCGACCCCTACGTATACTTAGCATTAAATGATTAAGAATACTCATTCGAATCTCTTTCACCGCACTCGTCAACATTCATTCACAATAATCATATTTCATAGTAATAATAAATTGTATCTCTAAACTTATTATAATATTTGCTTATAACTAAGTTTTATCTAAACGACAATCAGTAGGTTTTCACTTTACTTGAATTCAGCATTTTAGAAATAAATACATTAACAGTACTTTTATTCAATTAGGTATCTACTACAGCATTGTTGTTTGACGCTTATTTTTACTAAAAAGCATTCGCGGATGGGCGCGACGCTAGAATGCAACAACTATGTATAAACGCATTTTCAGGGAAGTTGTTTTAAAATTTGTCTATAGAAAAAAGAAAATCCTAGAAAACGCGTTATTGAATTGGCGCGACGTGCCTTTCTGGCCTCTTTCTGTCGTAACACTAGGCGACGTGCGATGTTCCATTTTTAACTTTTGAAGAGGGTACATATAATTCACTTATTACTATGAATGCCTATTTTTAATAGTGTCCTCGTATTTAGAAGAATAGAATCTTCCATGCCACAGCTTTAATTAGTTGCTCAGCTGAGCGGTTGCGCGAGCGGCGCGCGCGGCACTAGCACGGAGGGGCGCGGCGGCTAGGCGTGCGGCGGCGGCGTGGGCTCGGGCGCGGCGTCGTGCGCGGCCGGCGCGCCCGCAGGCGCCGGCCCGCCCGCGGGCACGCCGGCCGGCACGGCGCCCGCCGCACCGCTCTCGGCTTGCAACCTATAAAACACAAAACGTTAATAACACCATATAAAATTAACAAAAAATTAGGGTATATCCTTCTGAGAGTTCATAGCATATCTTTTTGCCTCAAGTTACAAAAATTAAAGGCCACGGACAGTACACATAAACACCAAAATGAGTCTCCAAGTTTTAGATCAAATCATAAAATTTTTTTTTGGCATACTAAAGGTGCATTTCCAATTAACCGAAGCTGGGTGGAATAAAAACGAAAGAAGCAGTTAAAAAGCGACAACTGTTTCCATTGAAACAGAGCGGCAGAATAGAATTGATCTACCCTCCACTTCATGACCTCCGTTTGACTCCATTCTATTATGCTCGAAGTCGCGTGTTATTTTGTTTTAATTAAAAGTCCAATCAGCTTCACCCTACTCCATGTACACTGTTTCCACTGAGAATGCGAGATTTGATTGACCAGTTTACAGAAGTCGACAACCTTACTTACAAAATTATAATCATTTTTATTTTATTTTTTCAGTAAACAAACAACAAAAATATAACCAAACATAGAAACCCCTCCGTTTTGAAATCGGTTAGAAATTGATCTTCCATTAAATGTTATACAAAACACATGAACATCCAAAAGACTTATCACAAAAAAATTTAAACCCCAATTACCTCGCATAGTTCGAACAAACTTATTTGTAAACACTGAGACCAAAGAATCTTAGAAAAACAAAATCGATTTCGCCTAACAACGATATGATAAAACAGAACAACGAATCTGGCCCAGTGGCCGTGTTTAAACATGTAATATGGTTCGGCTAGCGAACCTTCCCATTGTCATGTGGATATTTGAATAAAAAGTGAATAGATCGCTTCTAGGAAAATATGTTCCATCCTCGACCGACCACATCATCATCGCTTGCCGTTAGGTGAGATAGTGCTAAAATGCATTATGTTTGAAATGCAACTCGCGACACAAGTTATAAAGGATTTCCTTATCATATGAGAGGATCAAATTAATTAGTAAATCTGACTCCAGTCTTGCCATGAAGTACCGTGTTACCCCAGTTAATGCTCCTCGTAAAATACTGGTATTCAGCAAAATCCGACTTGACTGGAAAGCCGACCCCAATATAGTTGAATTCCAAGCAATTTATTTTCTCTTGTGCAATGAACTGGTGCTTACCTTTGATGCGCTTGATGCCTGGCGCGGAACTCTGCGGCCTTCAGCTGCTCGAGGTGGAACTGTTGGCGCTCCTGAATCAACTGCTGGCGCTGGTACTCTAGTCCTGGGGAACACAACGCATATTATTACAATTTGTTCCATTAAAAAATAATGATAAAGTCATACAAAATTAAGACTGCTTGAAGCCGCAGATTCAAAATACGCACTGTCACTGACATTCAATTATAAACATGGTCAATCTGGCACAATACTAATTGTTAGAGCTGTCAAAGGCAGCGAAGGTGATGGGGACTTTACTCCCTTCTACCATCGGACGAACCGTCGTACGGCGAGTATCTATCCTTAAGTTGTCGAAACCTGCACGGTCCGGACAAAGCGCCTGCTGCGGTCTTTCCGTCCGATTACAATTTGGGTATCTTCAAGACTAGAGTGAATAGGCTCTTAATAAACTAGTGCGCCTCACCATCAACGACTGCATCACTGCTTGCCACCTGATGGTGGGATTGCAGTCAAGCACTGGTTTAAGTATATTTTTTTTTAAAAATAGCAGCAGTAGCGGTTTCAGCAGTTTTTGAGCAGCCTCATCACCTTTTCTGATCTACTTTGTGCCGAAAAATTTAACCAAAAAGCGTACAAGCTGCGTGCGTTAAGCAGTACCTTCTCGCTCCCTCTCCATGGTGGCCTCCAGCTCCTCGAAGTGGCGCAGCTTGATCTCCAGCTTCTTCATCTGCGTCTCCACCAGCAGTGCCACCAGCGACTTGATCTTCCTCTCCTCGACGCCGGCGAGGTGCTTCGCCTTGACGGCGGCCGCGGCTAGAGCGGCAGCGGCTGCCGATTGCAGCTTCGCGTCTACCGTCGTTGGGGCTTCGGTTTTTTCTACGAGTTAAATAATTAAAATTAATTATGTAATTTTCATTAAACGAATTCGATATCACAAGTGTGTGCAATTTTTCATGTGATTAAAACTTTTGTCTGGTTGCAAAACTCATTTTTCTTGAACGTTTTTTAGCCGATGTAGAGCATAGTTGCATATATTCGGAAATACTCTTTGAAACAGTTTGACTAAGGCTGAATCGTTCGACAAATAGACACCACGGTTTTAAGACCCTGCGCATGGACATAATGAAAGAAGATCATTTAGCTATAGTAATAACGAAAATAAGCCGTTTTCGGACGATTTTGATACAGAAAAACATTGCTCTACATTCCCTCTCATCTTGATTACGTTGTGAACAAAAAAATAGATTAGCATAAATTTGAAAGAATATTGTCTACCTTAATCGGTTCGGTAGTTTATCCAATACGATGGAAAATACGTGCACACAATCATGGCTTTGCCGTAGTCGGATAAAAAGGCATCGTGCTTGATGAAGAAGAAGGGGCAGCTTATGATAGATGTATCATAAGCTGTCCCTTCTTTTTCTCGTTTCGATGGTTTTCTTTCCCTCATAGTTTTTGGACTCACTAGGTCGCCACGTTTATTGCGGCCTCACTGGATTTTTTTAAGTCCCTTTATTTTATCAGCTAGTATAGTTACCAGGTTGCGCTGCCGGTTCCTCCTTAGGCTCCTTCTCAGGCTCGGGCGCGGCGGGCGTGTCCGTGGGCTCCTCCTTCACCTTGGCCTCGCCCTCCTCCACTTCCATCGGCTCAGCCTTGATCTCCGATGTACCCTCTTTCTTGGGCTCAGCTGCAGATTAACCAAGAATGTTGTAAGAGCCATTAGTAGCTGTCGTTTCTTATAACAGTTTGTTCCTACATAACAGCTGTTTAATTGAACACCAAAATAATAAATTACATAATGGGAACCTTGAACTAAAAACCATGGTTTTTTTGGTCATTGGTTTAATTGCATTTTGCGATCTCTTCCAGGTACCCTGGTGCGGATAGAAATTGCAATGAATGCATTGAGATGCGGAGCGAAATGGTATAAAATACGTTGGTACAAAAGTATTTTCAGAATCTTTTAAAAAGTTTGGAGGTACGTGAAACAGGCTGTATGGAAGTTCCATTGAACAGGGTCTCTCCCTATTTTTCGAGTAGATGGATATTATGTCTGATGCGGGTAACTGCCGCGCGCAAAGACTACTAATACTGCGATGCAGAACTTCGAATTTTATTCCCTTTATGGCGTCACAGATGTCGCTACACACAAATGAACGTCGAGATAATTTAATTATCTAAAATGTATATACTATTGTGTTACAGGATCCATGTCTAGATGGAAATGCAGGCGTTGTAAAGTATAGTTACCGGAGGGAGAGAGCTCGGGCGCGGTGCCCGCGATGCCGGTGGCGGCCAGCGCCGCGGCCGGCCCGTGCGCGCCCGCCGCCTTCACGTGCGCCTCCATCATGGCGGCCGGCACCTCGTCCTGTACGGAATGTAACTAAGATATTCAGTAAGCAGATAAAAAAGATAAAAAGTTAAAGCAAAATAAACTCAAATAACAAGTCAAGAAAGACTAGATAGGCAAGACTCCGTAGTGATGTATGCTTTCTAAAGAAAATCGTGGATGAAGTACCATCACTATACTTATTTCTTCCGTCATATCCGATTACGATTCAATAATTATATGGTAGTTAGCACTGTCTAGTAAGTCCTCTTACGTACAAACTTGAACCGACGCGTCGGATCAAGTTTGCCCGACGCTTCGTCAAGTTTGTCACCCGTAATATAAAGTAAAAAAAAATATGTTTTCATTGTTACTATTTATCACCATGTTTGGTGTTGTGGTTGAGTAATGGGCTGTTGGACTGCGTGTCGCGGTTTCAATTCCGGCAAAAAAACAATATTTGTATTGCTTATAAATAGTTATTCCGGGTCTGGGCGTTATTTGTATGTGAGATTACATGTTTATGAAAGTTACCAGAATAATTTTTAATGTAGGACAATATTACAAAAAATATCTGACCTTGATGGCAGCGAACTCTTCCATAGCTGCTCTCGTGGCTTTGGAGGCGATGCGCGGGTCCACCACGGACGCCAGGAAAGCCACCGTCGACATCACGGGGTTGCCAGTTTTGCTGAACGGAATAGGCTGGTAGGCGAGTGGGCCTAGCACGCCACCTGTTACACAAAATTAAAATAAAGTACATGGTAAGGTTCAAACCCCCACTAAAAGTTGCTAAATAGCAATCCTATATCATAAATGCCATACTTTCGCGTTTACGACATTAGTAGGATTGCTATTTAGCATGTATGTTTGTTACTATTTCATACAAAAACTACTCAATGGATTTCGATGACAAGTTTCATCGAATACACAATAGTATTATTATTCAACAGTACACGGGTAGACCATCTTAGAATAGCATATATGATATAAGTTACTTTTCTTCCAACTATGCTTTAATTTCATCATAATCACACTAAAAACTCAGTACAAAGCGAGTCTTTATTGCTCTAGAGCAATAAAAATGTATGAAATTTCATTACTGCACAGTTTTTTTTTAATCGCACCATGTGGCGCCAATCTCAATGGGTTAGCTGTATTCAGCCAGCCGATATCAATATTTTTTTTTACGTACCTACGTATTATTTGTTTCTATCCTACTTGTTCCAAATTTAAAAAATTATTAATGCTAACTCTGATTTAAAAATGAAAGAAATTTAAAAAAGTGGTTTGGCGGGAACTTAAGCAAGGTTAAGATATTGGCATCTTAACCATTACTGCAACCTTGCCATCAGGTATCTTATTTATAATCCTTAGGTACCTTATTTATAATCCTCCTGGTTTCATACCAAATTGTTTACTGTTGGTGCGGAATGCTGTTAATTTTGTTTTGACAATATTTTTGGAAACGATAAAGTGTGATACTATCTGATTTTGAGTGCTTCGGCTTCGAATTAAAATGGAATCATCTAGCGACACATTAACTCCGGAAAACATTCTAAATCAAGCCGACAGTGTTATAGAAACTTCTATTTTAACTGTTTGATATGAGTTTCTTTTATCTACTATTCCTATAGGTAATAGTTGAAAGAAAAGCAGATTATGCACCTCGCCTTAAGTAATTTAATATTGCCCTCGTGCCTATTAGATTATAGCCCTCGCTAACGCTCGGGCTCTAAATCAGGCACTCGGTGCAATAATAAATTACTTTGTGCTCGATGCAATAATCTACTATTTTATCCTATGAGTGTTCCTTTAGTTATCCGCTCACAACTGCTTAGGGAGGCGGCCCCATTACCAAATTGTGGCCAGTGATGTGGTGTTTAAACTAGCGATGGGCGATTCCGAGCGCAATTCATCGCATTCGCGAATGAACTTGCGATGCGCCAGTCGCAATAACACACCGATTCGGACTCGAGTCAAAGTCGTAACAATCGAGAACTATCGAGATGTTCGAATAATCGAATAAAATCTCTCGACATCGCGCATCGTCAGTTAAAACCTGGTGGTAAAGTGCAGGTGACGTACCGGCTTGCGCGTCGTGCAGGTAGGGCTCCTCGATGGGCAGGCGCAGGAAGTGCAGGATGCACTCGTCCTGCGTGCGCGTGCCCACGTGCGCGGCCACGCGGTTCCAGTCGTCGCGGTGCAGCTCCAGTGCCTCCAGTAGCAGCAGGGTTTCTTGTTCTGTCCAGCCGCGCCCTCTGACTCCACCGCGGTACTATGACAAAAAAACAGTAATCGAATGATGGCTTTGACTAAAAATTTAAGGAATAAATATCAAATGAGACTTCAACTGAATTCCGAGTCGCGATACTCTTACTAAATATTTTCTGATCAGCATTTGGCAATCTATCCGGCTTTGTTGTTGGCCTTGTATAGATGGGGCTTCCTCAATCCATCTCTAATACACTGCCAGGGTGCCCATCTTACACAACCACCTGCACTTTTCAAGATCTATATGAAGCCAATAACCAAATTAGACTGATATCTAATAGGTAATTTTATGTTACTTTTCTGGGGAGGGAAGCTAGGGTATGGTCTTGGTGGGAATCGCTGTAGGTGACGGCAGCATTACCTATAAAATGTCAAGAAACCATCTGCTGTGCTCGTGGCGGAGTACCGTATGAAGCAGAGCCCTAGCCAGTCCGAGTCATCCACGTCCCCGCCGTCCTCCCTGGGACCTGCTGCACCCGCGCCGCCGCGCGACCGCCACCTCGTGGTGCAGCTGAGCTAACGGATGCAGGGCGAAGGGCGAGTATTCTGCGCCTTAAAACAGAATCGTCTCACCAGGGAGAGAACCCGAAAGAAACCCGAGCATATCCGTAGGCTCTAAAGCGGCAGCCCCGCTAGCGGATTAAGGCACAGTGGGCTAATCACTCGCTTGCCCGACAATTATAGATTCAAGAAACCGAAACAGTAGAAAACCGGACCGATACTTTACCGACGACTTTTGGCATGAAAATACGGACACGAATTGCATTTTGGAATGTGCGTACGCTTAGTGATGACAGCCGACTAGCACAGGCAGAAGCAGTCATGCTTGGTTACAACCTGCAGATATTGGGTCTAAGCGAAGTGAGAAGACACGGCTTTGGTGAGCTACGCCCGGGTGTCGCCACTGTGTGGACCGCCCGGAGGACACGGTGGAGCACACGGTAGAGGTGTGCCCCGCTTGGGCGGAGCACCGCCGTGTCCTTGTGGAGGCTATCGGCGGCGGTGACCTCTCGCGCCGGGCCCTGGTAGAGGCCATGGTCCGGAGCGAGGAGGGGTGGCAGGCAGTCGCCTCCTTCTGCGAAGCAGTAATGTTAGCGAAGGAGGCTGCCGACCGCGTGAGGCAACGGAACTCACGCCGCCGCCGCCGAGATCCCGATCCCGATTTCCGACCACCGTAGGCGCGGGCTCGCGGATAGCGAGCGCTGGGTAGCTCGCCGTCCGGCAGTCTGGTAATAATCTGGACCGAGCCTAGTCGTCGACGGCGCGTTCTGTTCCACGCGCGCCTCAAGGAGATGTCAGCAAACTGTAGGGGCCCGGTAGGGCCGAAGCCTCTAGGGAACACGGTATCCGAAAGGTTGTCACCGTGTCCCCCAGATCGATGGTAACGAAGGAACGGGGTAGGGGTTTAGTCAGTAAGAGTCTGACACGCCCTCCCGCTCCGCCCAAGAGTGGGAGAAGTCATTCTGATGATTCCCCTACCGGAAAAAAAAAAAAAAAAAAAAAAAACGGCTTTGGTGAGCTGAGAACATCTAGGGGCTTGACTTTGCTATATTCAGGTAAAGAAAATGAGGAAGATGTGCGCGAGTACGGCGTGGGGCTTCTCCTCTCTAATGTAGCGAAGAAAAGCCTTGTCGATTGGAAACCGATCTCAGACCGGATCATGTACGCTCGCTTTAACTCTAGAGTACGGAAAATCTCCATCGTACAGTGCTACGCCCCAACCAATGCATCATCCGAGGATACTAAAGACGATTTCCACAACGCCCTGAACGCCACCCTTAGGAGTATTAAGAGGCAAGACATCGTCATCGTCATGGGAGATCTAAATGCTAAGGTTGGGAGGGTTAATGCGGGCCGTGAGCGGCATATGGGGACTCAGGGTCTTGGAGTTTGTAACGATAATGGGGATCGTTTTATCGATTTTTGTCAGAACCATGATCTTACCATCGGAGGAACATTGTTCATTCACGGCGACCACCACAAATACACCTGGAACTCACCCGATGGAGTCACAAAGAACCAAATTGACCATCTTGCCATTAGTTCTAAATGGCGTTCTTCACTGCTCGACGTTCGCAACCGTAGGGGCGCCGATATAGATAGCGACCATCATCTGGTGGTTGCTGAAGTTCGGCTTAAGGTTGCAGTAGCCCGTGCAACTGGAGGACCTGGCAGGTTGGGAAGGAGGTTTGACGTGAACAAACTGTCTGACTTGGACACCCGTAGCGCTTTTCGTCTTGAGCTGCGAAATCGATTCTCCGGACTCGAAGAAGTTGCGGATTCACTGGATGAGGAGTGGAATCGCATTAAAATGGCCTACACAGAGACCAGCTCCGTCATTCTAGGGCACAAATCGTCACACTCTCGCGAGGACTGGATGTCTCAACACACCTGGAGTCTTATCGAGGACAGAAGGAATCTGCACCTAAAGCTTCTGGAGACCCGTAATGTTGACGAGCGAGCCCGCCTCATTTTACAGTATCGTCGAATACGCAAGGCTATTTATCGGAGCACGCGTGCGGATAGAAGGCGGTGGGCCGATGACTTAGCTGATCATGCTCAACACGCTGCGAACACCGGCAACCTTAAGGAGCTGTATAGAAGCACAAAGACCTTGGTAGGAGACAACAGGCGCAAAAGAAAACCACTTAGATCCAAAGAGGGGCAGCTCATTGTGACGTCGGAAGAGCAACTTCTACGCTGGCACCAACACTTTGAGGAGGTTTTCCGATTGTCAGCGACTTCGACGCCTGAGGCACTGTTGGTTAGTTCTTCACCACCCCGGCTCCTCGATATCAATTCGGAACCACCGTCAGAATCGGAGGTAGCTGAAGCAGTCCTCTCTTTGAAGACAGGGAAGGCTCCAGGATTCGACTTGATTACTGCGGAAATGCTGCAAGCCGACTTAACCTTCGCCGTCGACGTACTGACGCCTTTAATTGAAAAGATCTGGACTGCTGAAGAACTCCCGGACGACTGGAACAAAGGGCTCGTAATTACCGTGCCTAAAAAAGGTGATCTAAGTCAGTGCGATAACTGGAGAGGCATTGCACTGCTGTCAATTCCCTCTAAGGTTTTCTGCAGGATAATCTTGGATAGGCTATCGAGGGCCCTGGAACCCTTACTACGCAGGGAGCAGGCTGGTTTCCGTTTGAGTCGTTCTTGCACGGATCAAATTAACACTCTACGTATAATTCTTGAACAGGCATCAGAATGGCAAAGGGAGATATATCTCACTTTTGTGGACTTTGAAAAAGCCTTCGATACGTTGAAGTGGTCCAGCATTTGGTCTCGCCTGCTGGAAATGGGAGTGCCACCAAAATTGGTCCGCTTATTACAGAGCATATATCGGAAATATTCCTGCAGAGTGGTTCACGACGGTCTCATCTCGGAGGACATGCGCAGTGCACGCGGGTGTTCGTCAGGGTTGCCTCCTCTCGCCTCTTCTCTTTATAGTCGTTCTTGACGGAATTTTGCTTCGCATCTTCAATGAGAGGCGCCGCGGGATAGAATGGGGATTGTCCAGCGTTTTAGAAGACTTGGACTACGCCGATGACCTATGCCTGCTAAGTCATACGCACGCCGACATGCAAGCAAAATTGAACGACCTGCGTCAGGAGGCAGCGAAAACTGGGCTTAAAATTAACTCGCGGAAGACCCAGGAAATGCGTACAGGGGTGATTAATGCTGCGCCGCTGCTAATCGGCACTGAGGCAGTGGAACGCGTCCAGAAATTCACGTACCTCGGAAGCGTCGTGGCGGAAACTGGTGGAACTGAAGAAGACGTCGCTTCTAGAATCGCCAAAGCCCGCGGTACCTTTGCACAGCTGAGACCGGTTTGGCAATCACGGAAATTGACTCGAAGAGTTAAGCTAAAAATCTTCAGGTCAAACGTCAAATCCGTGCTGCTTTACGGGTGCGAAACGTGGAAGGTGACAAAGGAGATCTCACGACAAATCCAGGTTTTCGTGAATCGATGCCTTCGCCGTATCCTCGGAATTTACTGGCCCGAGACCATCTCTAACGTAGAGCTGTTGGAGAAATGCCGCGAAAGCCCGATCGACCACCAGATCAAGCGTCGCAAGTGGAGTTGGATTGGTCACACGCTTAGGAGGGATTCCAATCATATACCTAAACAGGCACTGGACTGGAATCCCCAAGGGAAACGGAAGCGTGGCCGTCCTCGGCAGACCTGGCGACGCACCGTTTTGGCTGAAGCGAAAGACATCGGACTGACGTGGAGCGAGGTTAAGCATAAAGCGCAAGACCGCTCGCGTTGGGTGACTACTGTGGACGCCCTCTGCCCCAGCTAGGGGATATAGGACCTTAAGTCAAGTAAGTCAATTTTAAGTTATTTGATGAAGGAGACATCTCACAAACTATAATCAAGATTATACAATGTATAATACCGATAATAAACAATCGTTATTGTGACGCAAACTTAAGTTGTATTACTTATAAAAATACTTTTGTGACAAAGCGGTCGACCATTAACACTGCTTTGTGTATGGCACTATTTCGAGTATGATTATTTGTTTCATAATGGTTAGATAGAAGAGTGGGTTACCTGGTCGAGCTTGAGGCCGGACGTGGCGGCCAGGTCCAGCGAAGGTTCGGGCTTGATGGGCGCCGCGGGAGGCGCCGCGGCCGCGCCTGCCTCGGCGCCGTTCGGTAAGCCGGGCTCCACCTTTGGCACGTTCTCCGCTGCATAACAATAAATGATAATGATTACATTCACTACATTTTTGCCATTTTTTGGGAAGTTAAATTTAATTTTGAATACTTATTTATATAGATTTTATTTTTATCAATCTCTTCCAGGCCTGTGACAGCTTTAGTTCCAAATGTTCCGTTATGGCGCTGCTGTCGCGCTAATGCAGTCACGTGGTCATCGCCGCCATATTTTTACGGTAATGTGACGTTTTGTTTGACAACTTGTTGTCGTTATACATCGGAGTTGAATGTCTGCTTTTCAAGTGTATTTCCTCGCATTTTGCTGAGTTGAGATCCTTGGTACGCAATTATTCGCCGTTGTATTAGACAATATTGATTGTGCATATCGTATGTGCAGTTATTCGTCATGGGAACCAAGAAATGCTGTGTTAGTGGTTGCAATGCAACAAGTGAAACTCACCGGCTTTTTAGTTTCCCCAAGAACGATGAACTTAGAAATCTGTGGGTGTCCTTCCTAGTTCGTACAAATTCCCTCCTCATTGGACTCTCCAAGGAGCAATTATTAAGAAAACGTGTTTGTGAAAAACATTTTGATAAACATCAGTTCGACCATAATGGTCGAAGACTGAGGTACTCCTACCCGTGCCTGCTTACTCACAAAGAAATTGCTCATGGAGTTCCCCTGTGTGTAGCAGGTGAGTCTGGTTAACTCATTAAACTTATAACAAGTTACATGACATACATTTGACTGATATTGTACCAATCCAAGTAAATTCGTAAATTACAGATATTTTCTTACAGTATGTTATTATATCAAAATACTGGACAGTGGGTCGTCTTAAGGGCGGACTTCCAACTTTACAACATAAATTCAAAGCGCTGTGTAGTTGATTGCATATTTAACAGTTTTTATTACTATTTCCCAGGCTGGAATGTTACACATGAACATAATTATTCCAAAGAGCAAGATGAGGAGGGTGCAGACCCATCTGCATTGATAACAATAACTGGTATGTATTTTATATTTTAGAATTGAAACATAAAATTATAATTATTTGACTTTTGAAAAAATTGAAACGGATATAAGATTGTCAGACCAAAAAGCAAGCTCACATAATATTAGCTATGGACCAAAATAATTAAAATTTGTGTGTAGCTTTACCCGGCCAATTGATACTGATACGGTTGCATTTTTACTATGATTATTTATTGTTTTTTTTTTTCAGGAAGGAACCCAACTGAACATGATTATTTCAAAAAGCGAGATGAAAACAATGTCACTAAATCAACAGAAGTGACTGGAAGTGTGACAGGTGTGTATGTTTTAAATACAATTATAACAAGTTGTCTGTCACTCGAGTCTCAAACTCTCTCTCCATCATTATAACAATAATCATTTAATTCAGACTCATCTTGCGATTACATCCATATGTGTTAGTACAGTTGTGAACTTACAAACAAGTCTTAGTAACAAATTGATAAATCACACAAACTAGTAAGAGGTAGGCCCGCGGGGAGTCCCCGATGATGGTGGCAAATGAATATATGGCTGCATGCAGCCATATCCAGCGCGCCAGCATCAGAGTGTCCCACTGGTACGCCAGCGCGCGCAAGATGGTGTTGGGACTAACTACACTAATCACATTCAGCTAATAGATTAATGGATTTATCGTCTGTTATCCATAAATAATACTTGTTCATAGTTGAAGATCGAATAAAACTTTTTAAGTGCAGTAAGACCTGATTACAATGGAAATTCAGATTTTTTTTATTAAAAAATAAAACATTTTATTTACAGATGTTGGAAAATTTCCTGAACTTGCTTCATGTTCTAACTATCCAACTGATACATCAAACATCCATCTCAAAGGTAAGTAAGTGGGCTACAATAACTTAAAAAATAAATAATAATAGTTTATTAAATGACTTCATTAACATTGTTATTTTTCATTTTAGATCTCATGTTAGAACAGCCATCATGTTCTGGCATGAGTCATGCTGTCAATACTGATGCAGTACTTCATAAAATTCAAACACCAAAGCGAACTAGTGAGTACAATTAATTAAAAAAACAAAAACAAACATTTTGCTTTCTTTGCAAATTATGTGTTTTTAATATTCATAAATAAGACAAGAAAACTAAATTATTTTCTTTTACTTTCAGGTTCTGCAGTTCGTAAGTTACAGTGTAACAGGAAATTTATGAAAAATGTTACTCAGATAGCAACAGAAAATTCAAGCCACTCAGCGGCACAAAGACTTTCCAAAGCTCTTTATATTGACAAAGAAGAACTGTTCCATAAATTTAATTTGTTAAATAGACAAGCTCGAACATTTCTGCTTATGCAGCTTAAACAAGTCCAAAAGAGCAAAATGGGTAGAAGATTCAGCCTAGAAGAAAAGTTGTTGGCTTTGCTCTTGATGAAGCAAAGTCCTAAAGGCTATAGATTGTTAGAAAAGATGTTTGCTCTACCAAACAAGAGAACATTGATACGCCTATCTGAAAAGGTGTCAATGGAACCAGGGCTGAATCCTCAAATTTTTGAGCATATTTCGCGCACCTGTCAAAATTGGGATATCCAACAAAAACTATGCACAGTTGTTTTTGATGAAGTGGCTATTACACCACATCTAACTTTCAGTGAAAAGAAAGATAAGATAGTTGGGTTTGTAGATTTAGCTGGGGAAAGGAAATTAAAGTATTCTGACCATGCATTGGTATTCATGGTTAGAGGAATATGCTCTCCCTGGCGACAGAGTATAGCATATTACTTCTGTGAAGGAACTGTCTCAGCAGCTGAGCTACAAAATATTTTGAAGCAAATGGTGTCCCAAATTGCATTAACTGGCTTAATACCATTAGGACTAGTTTGTGATCAAGGATCAACATTTCGGACAGCTTTAAAAATATTGAGGGAAGACACAATTAAAACAAGAAATATTCAATGTGTTCATGATGGTAAATACAAATTATTAAGAATGGATGAAGTTTCAGTTTCAACTTTATTTTGTTACAATATTCAATAACAGTGTTTTATTTTTTGTAGATGGATCAGTCAACATTAGCGGGTACGATGTTAGTGTTTTCCATGATCCTCCACACCTATTGAAAGGCTTAAGGAACAATTTTATGACCAAGGACATCATTTGGGAAGGAAAGACTGCATCATGGAAGGACATTGAATTTGTTTTCGACATTGACAGCAAGTTGGGGCACACTAAAGCTTTGCCGAAATTAACAGCCCATCACGTGGATCCATTCAAAATGAAAAAAATGAAAGTCAGCGTAGCTGCTCAAGTACTAAGTGCACGAATGGCGGCTATGCTGAAGTATACTAATGCAGTCAGTGAGTATAAATTTATATAGTAACCAGTCTTGCTACGTGTCGCGGGTTCGATTCCCGCACAGAGCAAATATTTGTATGATCTAGGAGTAGTTGTTCTCAGCCTGGGCCTTTGTGTATGAGACTTTATATGTTTTTAAAGAAACCCACTGTTCAGCAGAATTTCCTAGTGTTAGGCAACATTTTTGAAAATAAAATAAAATTTCTTTTCATCAAATTATTCATTTTATAAGTTGTATTTTGTGTTGTTGTATAAGTTAATCTAACCCATTGTTTTCACCAAGAAACTTGTAAAATACTTGCTAAGATATAATTATTTGTTTTGTTTCAAACATTCAACTTCATTTTCAAGGTAACATGTTTTATACAAGTTTTGTATTCAACATGTTTTAACATGTATGTATTTAAAAACGGAAACATTTTATAAAACTTGTAGAATACATACATGTTATTTACCTTGGTGGAAACAGGGGGTAAGATTTCGTTTATTTGTATATCAATATCTAAATCAGAGAATATGAGTACAGAGTGAGCTATATTTGAAAATGCGAGTAGAGGATAGAGTAGAGTAATGGGTGACCTGCAGTCTGCTATCGCAGCTTGCAGGATGCCCACTATGCTACAATAGGACTGATCCCATGAGGCTGGCATAGTCACCCAGAGTGCACTAAAGCCTCTAAATAATAGATTAAAAAAAATATATATATATCTAAATCTGCAGGCTTCGTTTACACAAATGATGACAAACATTGTATGTTATGGTGTTGTGTTATTCTTACTTAGTACTTTTTCTTTTTTTTTTCAGATATTTTACATAGTGGAGAAAACAATAACACGATGGCCACAACAGCAGAAGTTGTAGAGTTCATTGACAAATTATTCGATAGTGTTAATGGTTATCCCGGTGGTTCCAAAGCTGGAAAACTTAGAAGGGCTGTGAAAGACGACTCTCCGCATCACACATTTTGGGTTGATTGTATTAAGAAATTAAAATCATTAAATTTTATTGATAAAAAAAGCAAGCATGCTTTACAGTCAGGAAAGCCTCGACTTGTGAAAGTGCCGTCTCTGCAGGGTTGGATCACTACCCTAGAAAGTTTTTTAAGGATATCCAAATTACTATTTAATAAGTATGGTGTGAAGTATTATTATCCAAGGCGAATAAACCAAGATCCACTAGAAAATTTTTTTGGACGTTTAAGGGCTCTCAATTCGAGAAATGTAAAGCCTGACTCAAATGCTTTTATATATGCATTCAAATCACTTTTAATTACAAATTTGCTGAGCCCACATTCTAAATATGCCAACTGTGAAGAAGATGAAGGAAAAACTATTCTTAACATAAAATGTTTGTTTGAAAATGTGAATAAAGAAAATATTGAAGATAATCAACAAATCCCATCTTCTTCACGGGAACAAGAGCTCCTATCCTCTTTACAAGAATGTCCAAAAGAAAACATTTTAGTGGATCAGGTTATTTTAGAAAAAGTGAGAGTTCACTGCTCTGCATACACAGCTGGCTATGTATGTAGAAAAATTTCAAAATGTATAAAATGCAAAGCCTGTTTGCAGACATACACCACAAAGACCGAAGAAAACATACATACATATATTAAATTCAGGGAATACAAATCTTTAAAAAATAATAATTTGGTATATCCTACCGAAAATCTTTTAATTTTATATAGAGACGTCACTTCTTTAATACATAGTTATTTAAATGCTAATTGTTTCAAAAATAATATAAAAAGCAATTTAAAAAAACAAATTCTTAACACAATAAGGATTTCCTGGCTAGGGTGTGCAGAGCATAAGAAAAATGTAATAAACGCTTTTGTAAATGTTACATTAAGGTTACAAGTCCACAATTGGTGTAACATTATAAATAAAATTTTGAAGGGTGCGGTTGAGGAAAAATATATATATAAGATGGGGGAGCCTCAAAAACGGGCACTAATGAAATATAAAAGCTTTAGGTTAAGGAACAAATGTATAAATAAATGATTATATTAAAAAAATTGTTGTGTTTTAATCTCTACCTACCGTAAAACAGGGTGAATGTGAAACTCAGGGGTGAATCGAGACAGAACTTTGAGAGGGATTTGGTAACGTATTCAATGTTAAAATCCCTTTCAAAATTTTGTTTCGATTTACCCCTGCGGTTCTATTCACCCCGTCTTACCCAGTTAATAAATCGGCAATAATAAAATTACAAGAACAACCAAACTATTGTAATTACTATAGGCCGCGCCAAATAAACGTGGAATAAAGGTTATTGACCCACCCACATTTATTGACATGCTTAAATTCAAAAATGGAAATTCAGACATAAATCTGTCTTGAATCGACATCTTTTGCGAACCTTTACGTTTTTTAGTAATGAAAAACAACTCATTGTTTGTTTTTCATGTACCTTCGCAGAGATATTAGGAAAGGTCAATGTACTTTATTCTTAGCTCATCTGGCGCCAAGTATAGATTAACGCCATTTTAGAGTGGCTACAACAGCGCCAAAACGGAACACTGCGAAACTAACCAGAAAAAGTTACTGTCACATCTATAATACATAGATAATCTGTGATCTCTTCTGTTTTGCTGGTAGTTAGACTCAGGTTTCTGATTATTTATTATCACCAGTGATAGGAATAGGTAGTGCCTATTTGCCTAAACTTCGAAGAACAGAGACAAGAAACGGAGACCTCCTTAGGACTAAACTTTTTCCGAGACTCCTGAAATTTCGAGATGACACTTAAAATACATTAAAAAAAATTGTTATGTGGAATAAGTAATTCGTCAATTTACCAAAAGTTTGTGACTATCATAATAAATAACATACACAATCGTTACAACCATACAATTTTCAGATTTTTTTATTTTGTATAACATTTTGTTGATCGTAATAGGTATTACTTATTCTAAATAACATTTTTTTTAAATGTATTTAAGTGTTGTCTCGAAATTTCGGGACAGATGTCTCGGAAAAAAATTTAGTCCTAAGGAAGTCTCTGTTCTTCGAAGTTTAGGCAAATAGGCACTACCTATTCCTATCACTGATTATCACCTGCCCCTAATACGCAAAAAATATTGAGGACAAAATTAGTAGTAGACAAAAAAAACCCTTTTGAGAATCGTTGTTCATCCAAATTTCTCCCTGGTGTTATTTTTTCGGAGTTGTTGTGTGTGTTATTAGGAGCTTTTGTCAAAAGTAAGAAAGCTGTGAAGATGAATAACTTACCCGGTCTTGGCTGCGTAGGTCTGGTGACAAGCGGCTGCAGGCCCGACGGCGTGTCGGACAGCACGTGGAAGTGGGACGTGGGCGGCGGGCCCATCGCCGTGGGACGAGATTCGGCTTCCAGCTAGGAAAAATGATAATTTTAATGACACAGAAACAGTAACGCTTGAGTAATAACTGCATAGGACTGATCGATATGGTGACGTTTGGGGAAGTCCTATGTATAATAGTGGATATGTTTCGGCTGGGATGATGAAAGTAGTATAATATTATTTATCTCTCAAGATGAGAACAGAAGTCATACATATGTATTTATAAAAATCTTGACGTTGTTTAGCAGACGTTTAATTAAAAGATACATCTAAATTCGTAAACGTAATTAAGCCGTAAAATGGTTACATACAGATATACACGGTTCAGCGTTTAAGGGCAATATATCGACGACGTCGGTGATCGCAGGGATCATGAATTCAGTGAAATGCTACTTAGCCCTCTTCCTCTCGCTGTGACCGACAGCGTTCGTATTAATCTTGACACTATTTTTATACCATCTATGTTCATAATGTGGAATGCAATGTAGTATTGAGCATCAGTTTTTCGATTACCGACTTATTGTGCGGGTAATAAAGTCGGTAATCGAAAAACTGATCCTTGCCACTACCGCCACATTTCTTGGAGGATGCTCACCTGATAGTTGATGAGGCCCCACTGCTCGAGGAAGCCGTGCACGCGCATGATGGCGCAGACGTCGCCCGCGAGGTTGCGGCGGCACGCCGTGCTGGTCAGGTACTCCGTAGGGTTCAGGCGACAAGTGTCGATCATGAAGTTTCTGGACAATGCAAAACAAACGTAGTTTATTTATTTATTTTATATAAAAAAGGTACAAAGGCGGACTTCATGCCTTAGACATTTTCTACCAGCAACCTCTGGGTGATGCAGGGACGATTAGTGGTAGGTGCAATAAAAGAGAGAGAAAAAAATATTGTGTTATTTGTTTGTATACAGAAATAGGTAATATAGGTAATAGGTAGTAGGTAGCCGAGCCTTTTTAGGTCAGCTTCCCGTCTAATTAGATGCAGTAGTATACTTGTCATTTTAAATGAAGTTGACTGCCAACTGTAGCCTTACCATGAGTTTGTAAAAACGTTCTCGCTATCGAAAACTATCGCTTTGTCCCTGTCATTGTGGTGCACGTGAAAGAGACAAAGCTATAGTTTTCGATAGCGAGAACGTTTTTTCAAACTCATGGTAAGGCCACTGGCCTCCAAAACAAGTAACTAACTTGCGATTGGTTTAATCGCATAATATCACAAATACAGCTGACAGACGAGCGCAAAATTATCAAAGCGTAGAACGTAAAAAGTTCTAAAACTACGTATAAATAATCTCCTAACTATAAAATTGCTGTAGTTTGGGCAAAAACCAATTGTACACACAGGCATTTTAAGTTTTTTATTACTAGCTTCTACTAGCAGCTCCGCCCGCGTGAAAGCAGAAATTAATCAAATAAATGCATAAATGTTACTCAGTGAAGATGTAGCTTAGTTTTAAGACTTAGCGTAGTTTTCGAGTTAAATCGTATCATACAAACAACAAACAAAAAATCAAATCTTTGCTCTTCATAATATTAGTTAATATATGATATAATCATTAAATTCGTATGTTTATTCATGAGAATATGTACCTGTAAGCGAGATAAATCTCGGGCGTCTTGGACTTGTTCTTGCCGTTGAAGAACTCGGGCAGCGCGCGCTTCTCGATGGTGTGGATGGAGTTGTAGTCGAACCACGCCGAGTACGACGGCACCACGATGTGGTGCGTCTGGTCCGTCACGTTGTCTTCCAACTCTTCCTTAGTTAGCATCTCCTGCGAAACATACATTCAAAGTTGACAAGCATATCTGCTGATACTGGAAAACAAGAAGCAAGATTTGCTTGTACTTATATAACACACGAAGCTCTGAACGAAAAACAGAAATAAGCTATAACTATGTCAATCTGGGCGCGTCGGTATACATTTTATATGGCAACTAGACTTGTAGAGCTGCATTCGATCCACGCCACGCGACGCGTAAAACTCAAGCGCCGCCCACGTGTGTCTCGGTCTAATGTATGTAATGTATTTTTTTAAGGTAGTATAAGTCTGGCACCTCCTCTCGCTTCATCCAAAGTGGTGGAGTTATTTCATAATTTCTCACCAAAAAAAACGGGTTGCATTAGAGTGAGGTGGCGTGATGACATACGTATAAATAACCGGCAAAATGGTGAGTAGCATGGTGATGGTGTCGAGTGGTGGTTTAACACTGTATAGTAGTGACCTAGTGACAGTACCTGCGTGTTGGAGTCGCTGTGCTTGCCCTGCGAGTCGTCGTGCGCGTCCAGCGGCGGCGCGGGCGTGGCGGGCGCCTCGCTCACTGCGGGCGCTTCGCTTGGAGCCACTGAAGCGCTGGCGGCCGCTACAACAAATAACCATTATTATTATTACCGCATCCCTCATTTTTTCTGTTATTTGACAGTTTCCCCTTCTATATTAATTGTAAGGCTTCTAACTTAATTTTAAATGAATTCGAAAAAAAAATCTGTTTGCAATTTTAGGTCTAGTTACTTTTGATACAAATAATTTAAAAAAAAAAGAGTCAAGATCCCTAGCTTGCTTGTGAGGCTTTTACCACAGTAAATAAATATACAGTAGGTTATCTAAGGCCGCCCGCCGAGTTATTAGCCTACTCTTGCGTTGATCCCCAGGGTTGTCACTTTTACTTTTAGTTAATATTTTCGAACAAGCAGCACTTGATCTAAATTTATGAAATAAAAAGCATATTATGATTGAATATTTTACCAATTTATAAATTTGAAGAATGAAATGAAGAATGATAAGTCCGGGTTTGGGAAATCATTATTGAGGCACCGGAAAACACTACAATATTTTTTTCCCCTTTTTGAAGTCATGATACTCGTAATTTACGAGTAAGTGGCCGCCGCCGGCGAGAGTTGACGAATGCAAGCGGTCATGTAGCGTACGCGCGTGCTCACAGTCGCGCTGCACAGCCCGCACTGCCGCCACCTTATTCCCCCATATATTATGCTAGCGTGTGCGTGAAATCGTGTGCCGACATGGCGCGCGGCGCGCACGCACACATTCAAACCGAGAGCGGCACGTTTGTATGAAGATGTTTTACTGTATATTTATCTACTGTGCTTTTACCCAACAGTGGGCTGAAGTCTCATACATATCTGAACTTTTCCTCAACTACTAAGTACTGTATATAGTCATTTGATTAAAAGTCTACAAAATTCGACAACGCTACTCACGCTCAGCAGCTCGCTCGCTCTCGGGCGTGGGTGCAGCGTCCGTGTTGTCTCTGGACGCGTTGTCTTCTTCCTCGTCCACGTCATTCTCACGACGCTTCGTTATACGGCTGCACAAACAATTTCTATGTTAAAGAATATCTTAGAAAGTAAAACACAAGATTGGTGCCCTGAAACAGCGTCATGGAGAAACGGTAGATTACGAGATAGCGGACCGGGATGTCTTATTTGGAAATTGGAAAAAGTAAGTAAGAAATCGTGATAGTCTGAAGAAATAAGAGTTAGGCCTTGGGCAAAGAGTTCCATTTCTTCGAACGATGTGGGACAATGTTTAAATTTTTATATTTATGTCCTTCTTTCTACCTTTTTTTAATATTAAATACGATTGTGTTGGGTTGTGTTGTTGTCTGGTAGATATCGCTGTCAGCGATAAGACCGCCATGGTAGCCATAGATTTAAGATTCTGTGAAACTGTGTCTATTTTGGTGTACAATAAAGTCTATTCTAGTCAAACTATAATCTAATAGGCGAAGTCATTGTTCTAAAATAGTTATACATCTATTGTAAAGTAGATATGTAACGAAAATGGGCAACCGTTTGGGATACAGGCATGCAGTTTTATAACATAATTCGTACCTCTTTCTCTTGCCATGTTTCTGTGGCGGCGGCGAGGGCGAGCGCTTCCTCTTGCTGCCCTTCTTGGATTTGCTGGACGGCTCCGCGCCCGGGATCAGATCGTCCACCGACAGACGCAGTTTGTGCACCTAGAAAATTCATGTATTTTGTCAAAATCTAAACTTAAATTAAAAAATCGTAAATAATCTTAATTAATTCATGACCAAAATGTCTGAAAAAAAAACGGTTTATTGTCGACTTTGCAAGCTAAATTGGCAATAGACTGGTCATACCTGTTCCACATCTCACGACGCTACTCAAACAAGAAGGCCTACCTTCTTCTTGCCATTGGCGTCGAGCTCGTAGTCCTCCTCGTTCATCCACTCGTTGTACTGCGGCAGGTCCAGCGCCCACGACGCCGACACGCGCCACGGCTCCGCGCGGTTGCAGTCCCAGCTCACTGTCTCGGGCACGTCCACCTGTACACCACATATATCATCGATTAATGTTTGTTCCTTCTTTAAAATTAAATGTGCTTGAAAACAAATTTGTTATCCAACCAGTTTATCAATAAAATACAAAAATTGAATACTGACTGAAAAAAATATCGAAATCAGAAGTAAACGAGAACAAGTTCAAACAAATATTTTTGTCCTTCTTGCCAAAACGCCATTTTATACGGCAGCCGTAACCAGTGTGATGTAATTTGACGTCAAATTACTTATCTGACTTTAGGCTCTCATGATCTCATTTAAATGTCGACATAAGTAATAACCACGGTCAGTGAAATATTGCAAACTTTATCATCATCAAAATTAATCATTTGATTGAGACGTTATAACTTTTTGAAGGTGTGCGTTACAAGGGAGTAAAGTCCCACAAATCTCCTTTGAAAAGATGGGATCATCCGACCAGACGGGTGTTATGTCGGGTGGGTTACTGCCCGATAGACGATTTCAGGCTATAGTGTTTTTTCAAGTCGCGCGATGCAGGATTAGTTCTTATGTGACGCCATACGTGTTGTTACAACATTATTTAATGCCAATCACCACCAGCATTTATTACCTTACTTGTTTAATTTACTTTATCGCATACGTACGGGCAGGTCGGCCTGCGCCCAGGTGTCGTGGCTGTCGGGCAGGTAGTACCAGTGCACCAGCACGTGGTTTCCGCGCCGGAACACCGGCCGCGCGTACTCCTCCTCCAGCGGGTCCACTGTGGGGTACACCACGTGCGTCGCTTCCTCTTCGTCTTCTAAAATGGAAGAAAGAATGAAATTGGGTGTCATTTATTCAATTTTGCCCGACAAATTCACTACAACACATGACTACTGAGACATGGAGATACGGAGTTAGATACGAATTTATCGAAGGTTTAGGGTTGGAAGAAAAAACATGTTGCGCCGACCCCAAGTAATATGGGATGAGGGCAGGAAGATGAATAAGGTTTTCAACATGGAACTTCATCGGAAATATCAAAATTATATGTTCATTAATGGAATCATGAGCTCTACTACGAGGAAAACTATATACAAATATGATTGATTCGATTGGATGGGTCGATTAAATTGGTGAGCCACAGTTTAAAGAATTGGCGAATGATTTCCAATTAAAAATTGTACGTGTAATAATTTGATGTATGAAATGCACAATTAAATAAATGCTTCCTAATGATGCTTTATAATGAACGTTACAATAGTAATATTTGGGATATCACAAGTCAAATGGCGTGTTTAGTTTGACAATTAGAGATGCGCCGAGTAACACTTTTGCCGAGTAACGAATACCGAGTTTTACTCGGTTCATTTTTTTTTCAACCGAGTACTCGGCCGGGTAACTCGGTTCAATCAAAGTCCCATTTCGTGCGCGGTTCAAGTACAAACAGGTTCGCGCCGGTCGAGACGTCGGCTCGCATTGATTGGCGCAGAGAGCCTTGTGTTCCTGCATCATAACTTACCTTTACTAAATTTTAATTATTTTTTTTTTTTTTATTACTGCTCTCGTAATTTTGTCTCATTACTGCTCATTCATTAGCATAATTTTGATTTTATTACTTGAGATGTTCAAAGATTTCCTAAATTACTAATAAATACTTTTTGATAATCACTATTGTTTTAATTGTATCTACCTAAATATTTTTTTCTTAAACAAAGGATACTCGGCATCCAAACCGAGTTATTCGGCCGAGTACGAGTATCAAAAAACCTGCCGAGTACGCCGAGTACCGAGTATCAACCGAGTACTCGGCCCATCTCTATTGACAATATAATAACAATATCCATTCAAGGGCGTCGCCAAGGGGGGGCAGGGGGGGGCAGCTGCCCCCCCCTAGAGATCAAATGTAGCTAGCCGCAAAGCGACCAAAGTGCGAGGAATTGGATTCCTTAACTATTAATAAATGCAGAAATTATACTCCACATCGGCATCGGGTCGACGATGAAGTACCTGGGACTTGTCTTCGACAGCCGGTGGTCTGGCTTCCAAACTGGAAAGGCCTGGAGCTGCTCTGAAGCGGCTCCTGCCTAACCTAGGGGGTCCAGACGCCCCCTGCCAGAGGCTCTACGCGGAGATCGTCCGGTCCTTTACGGAGCACCAGTTTGGGCGCCGACCCTTGGCCAAACTGAACGCTTGCCAGAGGGTCATAGCCATCCGGATAGTGTCGGGATACCACACGATCTCCCGCGAAGCGGCGAGCCTCCTTGCTGATCTGCCACCGTGGGATCTGAAAGCAACAGTCCTTGCACGCATGCACGATTTGCGCGTGGAGATGCAATACCGGGGCGAAACTCCGCTGCCGCGACAAGTCGCGATATGGCGGACAGAGTTCCGGCGGGGTCTCAGGGTGGCATGGCGACTGCGACTGTTGCAACCCAGTGCCGTCATTGCGGCGGTAAGTCCCCTCTTTGAGGAGTGGTTGGAAAGAAGTCACGGCGTCCTCTCGTTCCGTATGACGCAGGTCCTCACCGGACACGGTCAGTTCGTGCATCGGATCAAGGAGGAAAGGACGCCCGGGTATTGCCACTGTGTGCCCGCCCGGAGGGCATGGTGGAGCACAGGTTAGAGGAATGCCCCACTTGGGCGGAGTACCGCCGTGTCCCCGTGGAGCCTATCGGCGGTGGCGACTTCTCGCGCCGATCCCTGGTACAGGCCATGGTCCTGACCGAGGAGGGGTTGCTGGCGGTCGCCTCCTTCTGCGAACCAGTATTCCTAGCGAAGGAGGCTGCAGACCGCGAGCGCGCGAGAGAACGGCCCTCACGCCGCCGCCGCCGTGATCCCGATCCCAGTTTCCGGCCACCCTACGCGCGCTTGCGGACGGCGAGCACTGGGTAGCATCCGGCAGTCCGGTAATAACCCGGACCAAGCCCACTCGTCAAAGGCACGTTCTGTTCTACGCGCGCCTCCAGGATATGTCAGCAAATTGTAGGGGCCAGGTAGAGCCGAAGCCTCTGGGGTACACGGAAATTCCGAAAGGTGAGCCCGTGTCCTCCCAGATCGAAGGCAATGAAGGAACGGGGTGGGGTTTAGTCAGTAAGAGTCTGACACGCCCTCCCGCTCCGCAGAGCGAGAGAAGACATTCAGATGATTTCCCACTTGAAAAAAAAATCGTCATCGAGACATAGACTTTTAAAGTGTAATGCTTCATGCTCTCGGCGTTCATATTTTTTATCATACATAATATTGCCCCATTGCCCCCCCCTTTGTCATAAGCTGGCGACGCCCTTGTATCCATTTATTTTATGATAGATAAACTTTAACGTTACAATAGTAATATTTACCGCAAATCTCTCCTTGATGATTGACAACGATATCCTTGACTTTATTAGCGGTGGCCTTATCGACGTCCGGTCGTATGAAGACGCATGGCGAGCGGATGATGTCTGCGCCGAGCAGAGCCGACTCGATCTCCATCATCATCTGCACGTTCAGGTCCTTGCGCGAGGGGTTCTGAAAATGTGGGAGCGGGGGGCGGGACAGAGACGGGTTTAGCGTTAGATGATGCATTTAGAAGAGCGGACTTCAAGCGTTTGTACAAGACGTGTAAGACCGTCGTGCAAAGCCGAGATTGGAATGATTTTGCCACATTTTTTGTACAGACAGTGGTTCTTATTGTCTGACTCATATTTAGAGAAATATTTAGATGAAAAATTTAGAGAAATATGAGTCAGGCAATAAAGAGGGCTTTATACTTCTAATATGAGCCAGGTAGCATAGGGCACAGACCGTACCAAAGGCAAAGTTTGAATTATTTTAACCTCACGTTGCTCTGTTAGCATGAGTAGCAGATTTCGGCTTTGCATTACGATGTTTTACACCGTTAGCTACAACTTGTAATTTGTAAATTAAGTTCTTCATTTAAATAAACAAGTTAGCCAACTGAATTAATTGTTTTTTTTTTAAGTTATTTCTCTTCGAGCAATGAACTAAATCAGGTGCAGAGAATTATTATTTTTCAAATTAATTTACTTAAAAATATGCCAACTAATACTAAAAAACAAATATTCATAAAAGTAATCCCAAGGTTTGTAGAATGAAAAAACAATAAGACATGCAATACAGACAGTAAAGGTGATTGAACAATCGACATCCCACATTGTATTAGTGACATAACAAAGAGTTAAAGGTTATTAATCACACAAACACACACAAGTACGTGTTATTGGAAGTGCCCATTATTTACACACAGTTTCAACCAGTTCGATAATCCCAGACAAGTATTCTGCACAAAATGACCCTTGCATGAAATGGTACATAGAATGAGATAAATTGGGAACTGCTACCTTCAAGCAAGAGAATCCGTCAAGTGTTACTCTAAAGATCCCGTGTGTGTGATCTAGGAAAAATGTGATCAATAACAACACATCACTACTGGAAGTTTCTCATAAATTGTGCATTTAAAGTTGCTCTCACATAACAGAAGTTCTATTATTGAAGTAAGGGAGCTTATTCATATAATTAACTTAATAAAGAAAAATATAAAAATTAAAAGATAACTTTTAACGATTTTTTTTTTGGTTTCTAAAATTTCTAAATTATACCTTCTTGTTAATATAATACCCTCATTTCATTTCGTGCATTTGAACTAGTGACAACACGCGTCTGACATGTGATGAAAAAGGCAGAAAATATTCAATTATCAAGAGCCAATTTATTTTTACACCTGTTAATTTTATCTTTATAGTCGAGTCACGATTGAGTTCGCATTTGGAAGCTGATAATAGATCTTTATGTTTTAAGACAAATGTGGCACGCAGGTAGAGATGTTTTGCACACTGGTTTAGTTTACTACTTATTCTTTTAAGGTAGGCATAGTAACATGCCTCCGATTCTTAATAACACTAAAGAAAGAATCACCTAAATTAATGCCTAAATACTTAAGACATATGAAAGTAACACTCACTACAGTTACTTTAAATCTTTTTTCGTTACATTAAAACAATATTACATCTCCGTTTATATATAGATAGGTACTACGACTACTCGGAGAAAAAAGTCAGAGGTCAAAATAATAAAGGTGGCAGGCAGGGTAATAGGGTTTGTTGAAGAAGACCAAACAGTTTTAAGTCAACAGTGACTCGGTTACTTCGTTGACCACATCTTTTTTAATCATCAGGTGAAATAGTAGTCAAACACGAATCTATGAATTAATTTTAAAAAGATTTGAGTAGACCTGTCCAGACAGCGCAATCATTTGTCAGTTATCAATGTATGGCGCTTCTATATTTCACCAGTGTGCAAAGCTAATATCACGAGCAAGATAATAAGGTTATAATCAGACGCATGTGGTCACATGCCAAGTGATGCATTGTTATAGAGCCGCGGTGTGCGGGGCAAGGTCTGCGGGCAGCGGGTCTGCGGGCGGCGGTGAGCGAGGCGGCGTGCGGGGCAGTGCATACCTTACCGACCTGGAAGTCGAACTTGCGCCACCGCTGCTCCGACTTGAAGCGGAACATGGTGGCGAGCACCGTGCACAGGGACCCGCCCGGCTTCATGTCCATGAAAGCTTTCATCTGAAATCATAAACGAAATTACTTAAGGATAAATTATATGAGTGGATGGAGAGGCAGAGGGTGGCCAAAGAAAAGATGGATGGATTGTATGAAAGTGGTATGGAAGAAAAGGGAGTTAGTGATAGCGTGACGAGTGACAGGACAGAATGGAAGAAAATGTTTTGGCAGGAAGATGATGATAATGAATGATAAATAATATGAAGTGTCTGCGTGAAAGTCAACTTGAGTGGACCTGTACACACATTGCAAGTAGCGATGCGTGATAGTGGGAGGTTTTATTCGATTGTTTGAACATCTCTATGGTCATAGATTGTTTCGACTTTGACTCGAGTCCGACTAGGTCTATTTTACCAAATGGCGCGTTCATTCGCGAGTTGTTTTCCTCGATGGTTAAGAATTTTACTAAGAGTGACTGATTCGTGCAATCAAAAACTAGCTGTCGATTCCATTGACTCAAATCTGGCCCGGGATATCAAAAGTCAAATGACGCGTTTCGTTTGCCATTATAATAACAATATCCATTTATTTTATGATAGATAATTAATAATATTTAATAGATCGCGTCACATGCCTATAACCAATTTAACTCTCACATCAAGTTCACGGTCTGAGACGCCATTACGTTGCTTAAAATACTTCATTGTAGACCATGTTAGGCAACTAGTAGCGATTGGTAGACAATGGACCATTTGGCATTGCAAATTATGCTACAGTTAAATATGGATAACTACTCGTAAATCACAAAATAAATCGTTAAAGACGTATTAGTAAATCACTTAATGCTCCGTTTATGCACTTCCGTTACTGTGACTCGGATTGCTGTTAATATTTTCCTTATCAAGGTAAAATAAATTTAATTAAATACATTCCTGATTAAAATGCATAAATGATTATTTTATTTTATAAATATGACCCTAAATTAACAAACATTAATTTTGTTTAACAATGTATGTATTCTTTGCCTGCAATGCCGTGCAAAACATGAAGGTAGACCCTTCACTGTTTACACCATAGAAATATAAAATACAAAGAATAAAATACTCCTTTCTGATATCTATGGTTTGCGCAGTCAGCAGTGACTAACAACACCATGATTGCTGTTGGCAATATTCATTTTGTAACAATGGAAAGTAAGAATGTTGGAGGGAAACTAAAGTAACGCAGTAAGGGCAAGATAATTACCCATTGCAAGAAGGAAGTAATGGCGATTAGGCGAGACAGTGTACACGGCAGGATGTGTCGCATGTCGGATGTATTATTGATATCACTCGGCTATAGAAAGGCTACAGGAACTTATTAAGTAGGCAATGCTCAAGATTGCAAATTATCTGCTACAAAACTATGGCAAGTTTTATTTTTAACCAAACTATGCGGGTTATTGTAAACTTGTCCAATTTCTCTTCATTTTCATTCGCCGGCGCAGGGAGGAATGGAAAATGTGACGAATTTACACCAACTATGCCATATTTCCGATGACAGGACCAGCGTTGTGGCGACGCGCGACGCTTGGGGAATGCCTATGTCCAGCAGTGGACGTTTTTCGGCTGAGTTGATGATAATGCCCTATTTCTCCGTTTTCTTCAGGTTATTGTAAACTTGTTACGAGTTTACAATAACCCAGTATATCTGCGTTGCCCTATTATGAGGTCGGCTTCCTATCCAGCAAAATACTTCTCAATTTTTTAAACAAGATAACTATTTAACTAAAATAGAACTGTTCTAAAAGACTAGCTTTCATTTGTCTGTAACTAAGAAAAATGACCCACATAATTGGCACAGTCTCAAACAATTTACAAAAAAACAGGAGCTAAAGAAATTTCCTAAGATGACACATAATGGTTAGAGGCCTTGCCTGAGGTCACACTTCCGCGGAGCCGTGTGTCTTGAGCCGTGACAGAGCATCGGAGTCGCGGCCTTCCTCGACAATTAACTGCAGTACGAATTGAAAGGAACATCACAATGAAAAGGATGTTATTGACCGATCACGTGGATGTTCTGGGGCAGGCTGGCTTCACGACTGGTCTGTTGGTTGTTGGTCTAATGCTTAGTGGTCATGACTGGTTGCATCGGAAGTCCTGGGTTCGATTTCCACCCAAGACAATTTTTTGTGTGATGAACACGATCATTTGTTCTGTGTCGGGATGTAATATATCTATAATATATATGTGTGACAGTAGTGTAATATTTTTATTAAATTATTATCCTTAATATTCGAAATCATTTAATTTTTGAACTTGTAGATAATATCTGACTTTATAATTTTGCACAACCACTAACCCACATTCTGTGAATAATGCCTATAGTTGATTTGTTTACACGGACCATCTTCTAAACATTTAATGTAAAACATTTTGGATTGTGTGGCTTATTAATAAAATAAATAAAAATCACCAACAAAAAGAAACAAATTCTAATATAAAATCATTGAGCAAGTTCCAAAATATCAACAAGCGTTCTTTTGCAAGCATCTATATTTTCTAACAAAATTAGCTTTAGCAAACTGATTTTTACTACTAAAAGACTTAAGTACTTAAAAAGCTGTTTACATTCGATTCATATAACGACCTAATTATTCATATAACAATTAAGATAAATACATTAATAATGATGACGGTATAAGCGCACGTATAATTTAGTATACAGGTTGTACAGTATAGGTACTCTACTGATACGTTCACTTGCTAGAGAAGTCAAGATCACCAGTGACCGGTTACAGACACACTGCGGCGAGTGACAGTCGTTTGAGACGCCGCGAGTGGCAAACGTACAAAGTGTTAATAAACACCGCGAAAAAATGATGTTATTGAGAGAATTAATTTTAATAGTTTTAGTAGTGAAATGTTTTGCATACAGAGCACCAACTCCGCTTATTAAAAATGTAAGTAGTTTTCTTACATGAATAAGATTTTAGTTTTTATTTCTGTTACAAGTTTTGTGTTGTTATTAATTACCAAAATGTAAAAACTTGTTTGGCACGATTATGTAGTACTTATCTATCATCAATGTATAGCTGTAGTTTAATGTTTATTTTTATTATTAATATTACATAGGTACTAATTTTAATTCAAGTTTATCGGTTTTTTTTTAAAGTATCAGTTTATTAAAACCTCGCACTAATGTAACTTTTTAGAACTACCTTTTATATTATATAGATGATAGACAATTATATCACTATTTTTATTCAAAAACTTCTATTTTTCTTGTGATCAAATACATTACTATTTCATACAAAAATCATGATTATTATTAACTATCGGCCGAAACCAATAACCTATCGATCTCCGGTTTTGGCATACTGGAGATTGTAAAACAAATGATACAATACAAAAAATTATCATGTTTTCTGTTGTTTCATTTGTTTTTCTATCTCCGATATGTGATAGATAGATTATTGGTTTCGGCTGTAAATGTTTTTAAAATGATACTAGGTCCAAAGGGGCGGGACTCACTTCGAGGGTCCCCACTGGTCAACATCAGAAAATGCACTTTATTGGGTCGACATACACGCACAGCAGGTGTACAGATTTGATGCCGAAACTAGCAATATCACCTCTAAAACAATTGGTATGTATTACAGTAATTACTACATATATTTTGTTGTAATAATCAGTTTTATTGGATTTAGAGCAACATCTTATATATAAAACTAGCAGCCCGTCCCGGCTTCGCACGGGGTAGACAATTATTTATTTTTGGATTTTTCCCCGTCAAATGACTACCCTACATATCCTACGCTACCCTACCCTACCTTCCCTACACTACCCTACCTACCCTACAGTACACTACGCTACACTACACTACCCTACACTACACTACACTACACTACCCTACACTACCCTACACTACCCTACACTACCCTGCACTACACTACACTACACTACACTACCTTACACTACCCTACACTACACTACACTACACTACACTACCCTACACTACCCTACACTACCCTACACTACCCTACACTACCCTACACTACCCTACACTACCCTACACTACCCTACACTACCCTACACTACCCTACACTACCCTACACTACACTACACTACACTACCCTACACTACCCTACACTACCCTACACTACACTACCCTACACTACCCTACACTACCCTACTTTACCCAACTTTTTTTTTTTTTTAGATTTAAACTATCCTATCTCTCAAGTTGGATCGAACTGCACATGGTGTGCGAATTTTATTATAATCAGTTAAGTGGTTTAGGAGTCCATTGAGGACAAACATTGGGACACGAGATTTATATATATATATAAAATTATCGTGTCACAATGTTCGTTCCCGTATTCCTCCGAAACGGCTTGACCGATTCTCAATAAATTTTGTGAGCATATTGAGTAGGTCTGAGAATCGGCTAACATCTATTTAAAAAAAAAATACTAGAAATTACTTAAAAAATATTTATATGGCAAAACAACGTTTGCCGGGTCAGCTAGTTTTTCTATATTTACCACCATTCGTTACAATTACGTATAATTCAAAATTAGTGTTTCTTCGATATTGTATTTCTAAGATGGTTTAGTTCTTTTTGCGGGGTATAAATAGAAGGCGATTAACACAAAAGGGATTTTATTGTACAACTAGCTTCCACCCGCGTAAAATTAAAGTAATTAGTATATTTTTAGGGTTCCGTACCTCAAAAGGAAAAAACGTAACCCTTATAGGATAACTTTGTTGCCCGTCTGTCTGACTGTCTGTCAAGACCCTTTATCTCGGGAACGTGTAAAGGTATCAAGTTGAAATTAAAACAATATATGTACTTACTCAAATTCGCGGTCCCTTGAAACTGTGCAAAAATAAACTATGTAAATTAACGGGAAAAAAAGATACGCCCGTTTATGTTGCAAAAAACGTACATTTCGACACTGTCAAAGGAATAAAAATTCATAGGGTCCTTCCCATTGACCTAGAATTTTGAAATTTGGCACGAAGCAAGGTATTTTAGCACAAATATAGGGAAAAGTCTGAAAACTAAAAATTTATAGTCACGTCACAATATTTTTTTTTTGGAAAAAGTCTTCAAGACTCGATTAGAGAATTGAACTGTTTTCATAGGTAAGTTGGTACGGAACCCTCCGTGCGCGAGTTCGACTCGCACTTGCCCGATTTTTTTCTGATAGACTAACCTTTTCAGTGTCTTTCAAGTGCTTGTATTGAAATTCATGTTAAGATACGAAATTATGAAATATTATTTATTATCTTAGTCCATTGAATTGTATGCCGAGTGATATTGTATCTAAAGATAAAATATTATAATATCTTAGCTGCTCTGACATGTTAATCCAAAAGACTGTATCTTAGAAATGCCAATTTTAAGCAAAGCGCATTTAAAACTTTTTCTGGTTTTTGGTATATTTCAGCTGTTCACGTTCGCTTATTTCGTCAAAATGTATGGAACAGCTGATTTTTTTTCATTTTTTTATTTATCTTTCTTACAAAAAGGGGTAAGTAACATATAAACTAAGCCCCACAAAACCGTTGTAATGGTTTGACTGTGGGGTCAATGAGTCTCTGATTATTTTTTCTCGATTTCAGATTTGGTCCCATAGTAAAAGTTGTTCATAATATTATGAGTACAATGACCCCCCAAGAGGATGTGCGTTAATTGTTACACCCAGTGTGGTGCCCAGGATATTAAAGAATAATTATATAAAGTTTCATGGTAATCGAACTGATGGTTTTTGCGTGATGCCTGAACAAACAGACAGACAGACAAAAAATTTTTTAATCACGGTGTCGGTCTAGTAACACGGGGTGCCATTAAATTTTTTTTGACCAACCAGAAATATACCCCACTAATATTCGCCAGTGATGAACTTAAGAAACTTAACAAGTCGTCTTTAAATATCAAGAAATATAAGCACATCAAAGTTGCTAAAACAAAAATTGTATTACCCCAGCCCACTTTAACGGTGATCAGCTTGAAGAAGTGGAATCTATACGAGACCTAGGCATTCAATAAGATATTATTTTTCCTACTTTTACGCGCATAAAGCCGCTGCCAGAAACTAGTAAGATCACAATTCACAGTGTACTGTGATGTTTGTACATGTATATACGATTGTACTTAGACAAAGCAAAAGATACTCCTTATGTAGTAATGATATGTCCTAGAACCAAAAATTCGAAGACATGTGACATGCGCCAATCCGCACTGGGCCCGCGCGGTGGATTGTGGCCCATTCCCTCTCCTAGAGAGGTCTGAGTCCCAGCAGTGGGAGCCTTATAAGGCCGATAATAATAATATGTAGTGATCCTTTTGTGTGTGTATGTGTAGTGTAACAGTAAGAAAAAGGTGTGTTCAATTCCTTCCGGCCACACCATGGCTGCTTATGCCCACATTTTCCCCAACATCTTTTAGAACTACGTATATTATTTTCCAATGTGTGTATTCTAGGTTACGGTCCAGTTTCGTTAGTGGTAACAGTAAAGGACTACCCCAAGCTGATCCTGATATCAGTCAGGTCGGAGCTGTACTTCCTGCCCTGGGACGCGCCTGAGGGCGACTGTTCTCTCAGGCTGCTGAGTGTGGTGGACTTGGGCTTGCCAGACAACAGGTGTAACGATGGCAAGGTCGATGCTAAGGGGAGACTTTGGTTTGGTACGTAATTTACTTATTATCTCTCTCTCTCTTCTTAGTCGTGCACTCTTGAAAGAGTGACTGTGGTTATTATTATTATTATTATTATTATTATTACCGCCTCTCGCGATACCTACGTTATGGAGCTCTGTGTTTGGCCGCTTTGGAGTTGTAATTTATGCTGTAGTCTTTAATATTTATTTTTATTTATTAAAGCTTTATGCATTACTAAACTGCACAAAGGCGGAAAAAGTGCCTTAGGCATTTTTTACTAATTAAAATAACTAGCAATTTCAAGATTATTTGACGCCACACACGGTAGGGATTCACCCGCTCTATAACGGAGCGAGAGGGCGAATCAGACTTCTACTGACTAAAACCGTGTTCTTTCATTTGTTATTTGCGTTCTAGAGTCACGATAACTCTTTCGAACATTCCCGCAGAACAATAGTTAACTACTGCACTACGCAGGGCCAGTCGCGGGTTCGATACCTGTTACACAAAACAGAAAATAAAGCGCAATTTAGTTAATTTATTCCATAACACATGCAAAAAAGAGATACAAGTAAAATATTTGGAGACTATAAACCAACATTTCTTATGCATAATTTCGTTTAAATTTTAAAAACTACATTGTTTTAACCACTTGTGCAATTTGAGAAAACTTTTATTGTGTTTTGTTAGCCTGTTTTGTCATATTTTGAGACAGTAAAACAACATTAATTTCTTATGCATAAACTCTTTTAAATTAAAAAAAGAAAACTATATTTATTTAACGACTTGCGCAATTTAAGACACCAATTTTTTTGTTTTTTGTTAGCCAGTCTGTCCCACACCTGGGCAAACACTTCCCTCCTTTTTATTTTAACCTTGCATTAAATGCATAGTTGTTACGAGTCTAGGTATCTTGTGTATGCGAGTTTTAATTTTTGAGAACCCATTCACGATAAAATAGAAATTCCTAATATGTAGCAATATTTTTTTAATTGTCATTTTTATATCAATTTGTAACGCAATTCAGTGTTACTTTGCCAGTAATCATCGCGTTTGCCATCTTAGCTTTTAGATGCTGGCTCAATTTAAAGTTTTTGGCTGACACGAAAAGACTTTCAAAACTATCCAGTTAGGTATAATTTTGTGGCAACGGTTGAAAGAGTTACCGTAGCCCTAAAACGAAAAGGGCAATAGCTATGTTGATTAAAATCAGTATAATTTAAGTTTAACGATTTCTCACCTGTAAAAAAGACGTACCTAATTGGAGTATAAGAACACAATTTTTTTTTAATTTGACCCTTTTTTAAGAATACGTGACATATTGTGCATAATTTCTGGCCTGTTGGTTTAGTGGTTAGTGACCCCGACTGCTATGCCAGAGGTCGTGGGTTCGATTCCCACCCAGGACAAATGTTTGTGTGATGAGCACGATTATTTGTTCTGTGTCTGGGTGTAATTTATCTATAATATGTATGTATTTAGAAGCATATAAGTATGTTTATCAGTTGTCTAGTCCCATAACACAAGCTCTGCTTAGCTTGGGACTAGAAAGTTAAGGAATATTATATTATTATTCCATTTATTCAGCTTTAATTATGTCCTGTCTTCTATAGGCCACATCAGTACTATTATAACTTTATTTCCAGGTACGATGGGCAAAGAGGTCGATGACAACGTTGACAAGGATCAAGCAACACTCTACATGATGGATGAGCACAACTACCTAGACCCAATGGAGAAGGTGCGTCCCGTCACCATTTCCAACGGGATCGCGTGGACTGCCGACAGGAAGTTTATGTTCTACATCGACACCCCGACGAGGAATATTGACGTATTCGACTTCGATCTTGAAGATGGGTGGATTCGTAAGTAACCCATACTATTTCATACTTATATTAATTACTCAGATACCCGCGAAACGAGACACAATAGTAAAACAATAACAGCGCGGTCTCATAGGACCGGTTGGGGATTCAAACGTTAATGCGGGAAAAACTCTCGTCTGTCTGTTACTTTTATGTCTTAACGGATTTGAATGAAACGCGGTACACGGGTTGACAATGCCCTAGATTAAGATAAAACATAACTTACACATAGTACCTAGAATACTTTTTATACAGGGAGTATGTTTCCATGAGATAACACGGGAATTATGAAGATGTCAGTCAGTTAATTATGCTAATTGCACATTCCAAAGTGAACTCTTCTAAGGAGAAGAATTTGCTAGAAATTCCACGGGCACTATTTTATATCATGATAACAAATATCTCAGTGACCTACAATGTATTCCTTGCTACTTGTACGTATGACGTGAGAATAATATAAATAGTTTAAATAAAAAAATATCCAAATATAGAAATTAAAATAAGCTACTGGCAGTTAAGAGATGATCAGTCTCAACTAACAATTTCCTTTTACCCGACCTGACGCGTATATCAGCACAACTCATCTCAATCAATTTGAAGGGAACTGAAAAATCCAACACGCGCTCGATAGCCCATAGAGTTTATATTGATCCATGTTTTTTTTTACCGTATTGATTGCAAATAAAGTATTGAGTTTCAGTAAACATGACAAATGTAAATAACCAAATGTACTTTTCAAATTCCAGGTAACAGAAGGACGCTGTTCAGTTTCCAAGCCAACAATGTGACAGGGTACCCAGACGGCATGACAATCGACTCGGATGGCAATCTATGGGTGGCCTGCTTCAATGGTTGGAAGGTAATGGTCACACTAATGATAAAATCATCATCTACCTAGCCTTTTCCCAACTATATTGAGATCGGCTTCCAGTCAAGCCTCATTTAGTTAAATATCAGTGTTTTATGAGGAGCGGCTGCCTACCAGACCTCCACAACCCATTAACTGGGGTAACACGGTACTTCAAGGCAAGACTGAAGTCAGATTTAGTGGTTTCTGATTATCCGTAACGACTGCCAAAAATCTATAAATGACAGCCAGAACCTACAGCTTAACTTGCCAACACTAATGATAAAATGAAACCAGAATAACTGGGAGCAAAGGGAACTTAGGATTTTTATTCCTTATAGAGCTTTTCATATACACAGGGCTCCAATTGGAAAGGTTTTATGAAGTCTGTATATCAGAGTGTATATAGACAAAAGCCAGAGAATTGCAAACAACATGTCACAACCTATCTGGAGCAATATTTCAAATGATATTCATTAATCTTCTTGAAGCTATTATTAGCTACAAAGTCCTTGGGCCAAAAACTATGTTTCAGTATAGAGATAAAAATATGTCTCAGCTACATATTTAGTTTTACTACTCGTATTTCAATGCCAAGGTGTCGGAAACTCAATTACCAAATTGGGTAACGAAAGACTATTTTTTTTTAAACTGCTTCGAAATTATCAAAATATAAAATGCATAATCACTACATGGTATAAAACAAAGTCTTTTTCTCTGTCCCTATATCCCTATCTATCTATCTGCCTAGCCTTTTCCCAATTATATTGGGGTCGGCTTCCAGTCAAGCCGGATTTAGCTGAATACCAGTATTTTACGAGGAGCGGCTGCCTACCAGACCTCCACAACCCATTAACTGGGGTAACACGGTACTTCATGGCAAGACTGGAGTCAGATTTACTGGCTTCTGACTATCCGTAACGACTGCCAAAGATCTCCAAATGACAGCCGGGACCAACGGTTTAACGTGCTTTCCGAGGCACGGAGGAAACTCGTTATGTTAAGATGGTCACCCATCCACAGACCAACCTAGGCAAGCGTTGCTTAACCTTGAAGATCGATCTGTGCGGCTGTTATTATCTAGCCACGAGCTCCTTCCTATATCCCTATGTATGCTTAAATCTTTAAAACTACGCAACGGATTTTGTTGCGGTTTTTTTAATAGATAGAGTGATTCAAGAGGAAGGTTTATATGTATAATAGTGGGTCGCTAGTCATAATATAAAATGCAACAGTAATTAGCATTTTCAAATTTTTGTGTAAGGAACAGTGGGCGCATGGCGGTAACATCTCTCTATCTCTATCTCTATCTATGCATGTAACCTAATGGTGGTGACGTCAATATTGAAGTTCTTGCATTCTTTTTTTTCTTGACACTGTCTCCTTCCACTAGATTTGATAGATTTAACTAACTTAATTTGCGATTTTGTATAAAGTTACTGGTAAACTTAACCAGGTTTCACAGAATTATAAATCTGACATATTATTATGATAATGTTCTGTATGATTTATATGTTTGTCAATCAATCACTCCTCAATAGTTGAATCAATTTGGATGCAAATGGCGTATTTGTTATTTATTTAATTAATCCTCATGCAAACTTTTGGCTGTTTTTTTGATATTTTTTAGTATTAATCAGCATCCAGTTTATGAGTGTAAAAAAATTAATCAAGTCACCTTCAAGGATCTAAATAATCTAAAAACTTCAAATGTAGAAAATGTGCCTTCAATTATATTAAATTCAATTTTGTTCTAGGTAATCAAGATTGATTCAAGAGCCGGGAAACTATTGGAACAGCACAGGTTACCAGCTGCAAAAGTAACGTCAGTGATGTGGGGCGGCCATGACCTGTCCACTCTGTTTGTGACCACAAGCAAGGTGGGCCTGTCGCAAGCAGAGCTTACTACACAACCTGAAGCTGGCTCCTTATTTGCCATAGAAGGAACCGGAGCAAAAGGATTGCCTGAAAACCAGTTTGTTTTTGCTAATGCAGATACTTATTAAATTTATTATAAATTTTGTTTTTAGAATTGAAATAAATTTTGTTATTTAAAATATAATAGAATTGAAATAAATTTTAAATAAAATTACTTTGTGTCTTCATTGATTAAAGTACATTAATGTTTTTAATATCAATAACAGTACATAGATTTGTGTTATTCAGACAAACTAGTATTTATCCAACTACATAATGATTTAGATTGTTTGGCTTTGCATGAGTCCGAATAATTTTATTTAATCCTGCATGAATTAGGTTGGGATAAGGGTCATAAGGTTATAACATTGTACTGCATACTATCTAATCTCACAGTAAAAAAAAATCTATAATAAGCAATAAGAACTTAGTGCAAACACAAATACAGGTGCATAAAATTTTATGAATATTTTGGGTGCCTAGATTTTGTTGAATTTATCTGAACAAAATCAAATTAATATTTTTTTTTTTCAATAAATAATCTGTCCCTTTATGGAAACCATTTTGCCATGACATTAGTGTCAAAATATGGGAGCTTCCATACAGAATACCAGATAATGACTAAACAAATATAATTTTTTCACCACCAAACTTTGTAGTTAAGATGCTTTAGGCATTTTTAGGAAAGAATGACAAAATAGGTCACCCTATTATACCCACCATACACATTAATATTCAGTAGACTACTCTAAACTCTGTGCTTAATGTGTCGAGCTCTGCACACCTGCATTTTCATGCCCGTGTTCGGAAAGGATTTGAGGAGTTAACACATAAATTCACAAAATCCCTGGCATTTTGTCACATCAGCAGTATTCATTCTATATCCATGTCATCATGCAGACTTATTATTAACTTATGAAGAGATCAGAATGGTTAGATATTCTGAATGGAAATTCATTTTGATTGTTGAAAATGTGATTTAGGGTGTTTAAAATAAGATTGATACAAACTGAGATTCAAAATTCATTGACAATAAAATTGTTACAACCAAGTTTGCATGTCCACCAGTCTAACCTAACAAAATGGGTTATAAAAACGTTAAGTTTGTAAAATCATAGGTCCATAAAAGCGGTAATATAAAATCATTATAGTAAACGAAAAAGAATAGTACAACTCTAGACTATTGATAAATAATATAGATAAAAGGTAGGTATGTGCTGTGCAATAATATCAATAAATCTTACCGGAAGCCTCAAAAATGGAGGGTCTGAAGCATTTTTTCCTAATTTATTCTCTTGGTACTGGATGAGCTGGATTACTAGTTGCGCCAAGTTCTCCTTAGTAGGTGGATCTGTTTGCACATGCTGAAATATCAACACAAAAGTTATTAGACTTAGAAACTTCATATCTAACTTACCCATAGAATAATGAATAATAAAGGCATTTTAACCCTATTCATATAACCTGAATAAAAATGTTGATTTCAAGTAGGAATATAAAACACAGCTAAAATTAACATAACAAAAATAACTAAGTATATAATTTATGTGTTGTGTAGAGGATGTGAATGAAATGTACCTAGTAAGTAGTTGGTATTTATATCTTCGAGTCGTTCATAAGAAACTATACACTAAATCTACTATTAAAATGTTACATTTTATTAGTTTTATTTCAATTTTACTTACTTTCTTGCAATTTTTTTGTAACCAAACGCGAATTTGGTCAAATTGTGCTAGTGACTCCGGTGACTGAAAAAACTCGATGTTAGGGGCCCCATCCTTTTTCGGGCCTATGGTTGCCATTGTGATTCAATTATATTGGTTACAGATATATCCGAATTTCGATCCAATCTTGAATAATTCCCAAAGAAACTGAAACTGTAAAAACAACAAGCTAGACACGGCGTCGCTATTCACGATTTTGACATTAATTGTCTGTGTTGCCAGCCACATGTAATTGCGTGGCACAGATTCAAAATTCTAGCTTGTATTCTCGTCAATTCTACCATTAAAGTCCGTGATTTGCAGTTTACAACTGCAAATTGCATTTATTTTTTTAAAACCTTTATTTTTGTACGATATTTCAAGCGCCAAAATTCGCAGAGCCTAGCTTCAGACTCGCCAACTTATAACGGCCGTACTGTACTAGAGATTTTCTAATCTCTGAGGTCATGGCATACGATTCTGGAACATTTCTCCGACATTCGTTTCGCCGTTTATCGGTTCACCGACATAACATAACGATTAACTTTTCATTTTTTCGATCTCGAGATTGATATAGGTAATTATGAACCTAAAATAAAATAAGGACAACGGGTACTTTTGTATAGACTTCTTACAATAACGCTGTTTCTGTTTTCTGATGATCTTCGATTATGCAAGGAACTGTATCCCACGGTAACCGCCACAAAACACTTCATCTATCGAACATAGCCTAACTACTGATTGCAACATTTGTTTAAAAAAGAAATCTTCGAGACTTTTGCCGATGGGATAGTTTTTTCAGTATCACTAATAAACATTATCGATTATAGTAATAAGACACAAGTTACACACTAATTCTTAGATTCATATTTCAGTACACCCAATATCCACTTTGTTAAATACGACTGTCTCATTCGGTCAGATTGCCACAACTGACTAATCTCGCATACTTTTCTCCATTCATCAACCGTAACCGTAAAATCAAACTACTTTGTGGTGGGAGGGAGTGGGAACTCCCACCACAGAGTACGTCCCACCGTCTTTCCATCCTACTAATATTATAAATGCGAAAGTTTGTGAGGATGGATGTTTGTTTGTTACTCTTTCAAGCAAAAACGGCTGGACCGATTTGGTTGAAATTTGGTATGTAGTTAGGTTATACCCTGGATTAACATATAGGCTATAGGAAAAAAAAAGAAGCGTGATCTTATTTATTCTTCGATTTTGTTGTTGCGGGCGAAGCCGCGGGCGGAAGCTAGTAATTCATAAATATTTTATTTAAATTTAAAAATATCTAAAGTCATTTTTAGAATGCACAGGACAAAAGAAAAAATATTCATACCAATTTTTGCCGATTAGTAAATCTAAATACTCGTGTACAGTTCGTCCGTTATAAGTTGGCGAGTGTGAAGTTAGGCTCTGCGAATTTTGGCGCTTGAAATATCGTACAAAAATAAAGGTATAAAAACTTCACACTCGCCAACTTATAACGGACGATCTGTATGTGGGTAGGTACATACGGGCGCGTAAGGGCGTGGACCCATGTCTACGGTGCGGCGCGAATCAAAAGCGAAATATCGACTGAAAGAGGCAATGGATGGCGCACTGTTCGTGGTACCGTGGTGCGGCGCGGCGCCGCGCCGCCCGCCCGCCGGCGGCGGTGCCGTACCGTTGCACAGCAAACGGCGCCGCACCGTAGACATGGGTCCAAGCCAATAACCTTAACCCTACCCATATTCAGGGGCTTCTTGTTTGTTGTTCTTTTTTGGTTAATCGCTTTGTGCAAAGTTGTGTTTTGTGTTTTTAAATATAATAAAATATTTTGTGCAAAAACGTTATTTTCCTCTTTTACATGTAATATTTATAATTATGCCAATTCAATATAAATATTTTAACAAAAGTAGGTACGTTAATAACATGTCCCAAAATTCAACGATAAGCTACAAAGAGATTAAAGTACCTAAATGAACAGAGCCCACTAGGACCAATGCCTGTGAGGGCTGAGAATTATTCGAAAGAGGTACAGTACAGAGAAAGATGCAGTTTGGGGTAGAGTGCAGAGGCGTGTGTTTCAGAGTGGTGAGTGCAGTGCCGTGATGGTGCTTCAGGTTCTTTTTCCGTCGTCCTCGTATAGTCGGCAAGTCTCATACTGCCTCTCGCTCCACCGAGAGCAGAAGAAATTATTTCGATTGATTTTGCGTATCGTCTGTTTTTCATACCCTGAGACTAAATTGACACAGGTAATGTCAAACTTACAATAGGATGTTGCCAGTCCACAAAAGTGTTGTAATGTCATTTTAGTCTCAAGGTATAAAAAACCGACGGTAGTACCCACCTCAAAAAAGTACGTGGGAGCTGATGCACTTCCGGTAAATTAAAGCGTTGAAAAAAAGTATGACGCTTTAATGCTCCCTTTGGAAAGTTTCATTATTATCAACTTTAGTTTTACCTATAGCAAGGTTGATATTTGTTTGCCAGCAAAAAAAACGGTTTGACTTATAGGATTCTGGAAAGGATAAAATGAACCAGACCATTCAATTATGACTTTTTACTGTGTCAACTTTACATAAGATAACATAATTATCAATACATTAATTGTAATATATTTGTTTGGCTATTTGATTTCTAAAAATTAATACATTACTATGATTATGGGTAATTTGATCCAAAACTCAAAAGTATTATTTTTCGGACTTGTAACTAATATTGGCGATAATGACCCATTAAAATATTCGTAACATTAGAATTGACAATACATCAACAAGTGATAGATAACACTCAGCACAAACTACTACACATACATTATTGTCTTGAAACACTGACCTAGGGTCACCAGTCTAATTAAATAAGCTTTAGCAGTTACTGTTGTAATCACTATTGACCGTCTGGAAGACTTATCTCTAAAGAAACGAAGCCATATACGATTACGTATGATAAAGCTTAATGAACTAGACCACAGCAAAGCTAACAAACAGCATGAAACTGTGCATTTGATCATATCACTAGTAACAACATTACATTAACATTTAAGATGTAATAATGCTTATAACTTGAGTTTTGTCTTTACTCGCAAATAATTTAGATACACCTATCTAAATTGATGATGATGATGACACAGGACCTATCTAAGCAAATACTAGGATAAATACCTGTTACGTTACTATTTCAAATGGACATATTGAATATTTATTATATTAAATGGGCGCTATTCATGACTAAACAGTTATAATAAAATGGTTAAATATAGTATTACTTTGATCTGACATTTAGTTTCTATAAAAAGAAACCATTAGGCTGTTTACACATTATGCCGCAGCGGCAGCGGTGTCCTAGCGGCGCTAGTCCCCCTTGGATTTGTATGGAGCCTTAGGGTCCGTTCACACAGACCGGCTCGGAGAGGAGAGCAGAGTTTTAATCACGTTGAAAACTGAGTTTTAAGTATTTGCAGTAAGGTTTATTTGCATGTGCACTGCGCGATCAACCATGCTTTAAGACAAAACTTTACATACGACGCCGCCGCCACGGCGGCTGCAGCATAATGTGTAAACCGCCTTACCTGCGTTCTTCTGACTTCATTTAGTTTTTTCATAATAACATAATATTTATGAAACCTTAATAAAAATAATATGATTATATTCAACAAAATATTGCACTTACATAATTTGTTGTTACCGTTTATTATTGTTTATCCCATATTGCTGTAACAATTTTACAGGTAAACGAGATATTGTTTCGTAAAATTACAATTTATCTGTCTGTATTTATTATCAGTTTAAAGGCCTATAGCTGTTTATTTATTCCCGTTTCTTTGTTTCTTGTGATGACCCTCATTATCTGGTAATTAACTCAGATCAGTGAACAAATATTAGTATTAGTAAGTACCATATCTATTTTAATGTCCTAATATATCATAAGAGCTATAGGACTGTAATTGATTGTATTATTGTCTCTTAATATTGTTTTCTTCTTTAGAAGTTATTGATATTTTTATTGAACTTTTTGCTGAATTTTGTTCCCAATCCATAAATGTAATAATTACTCGTATTATGTATTTATAATGTAAAAGCATAATGTTTTTTTAATAACACTAACAAAATCATAAATTGTGTTACACGATTCATATTCAATAAATTATGTTAAATACAACAGTTAAAACATTCCGAATAAAGTGTTTTTAGTTAGGTAAACCTGGACCGTCAAGTATAATTTCATTGTTTTGATGACAATATTTTAAATAGCTGCAACATAAATAAAGGTAGAATATTGTTATTAGTAAATAAACAACAACAAAAAGGACTAACCTGGAAAGACAGCATCTAGATAATATATAACTGGAACAACAATGAATATAACAATCCTAACATTACCATACTAAATGCATACTTCAGTTAGAATTACTTACAGCCGAATAAATGGTGGCTTCTCTACAGCTTTCTCTTGACACTCGACTAATATATGACTAAAAACACGTTATTAATGATTGTTATACACGCAAAATGGAAGAATTGTTAATTGGATAGAGGATGTTTAATTGGTAGAAGAGAGAAATGTCAATGTAATGTGTACCTACCACATTAAGAAAGTGATTCAAATTAAATTTTAAAACAAATGTAAAAGAACTTTGGTGTCAGACGGCACTTGCTAGAGAGTTGGTTGTCATGGATGTACCGCATGTTGCCACTATGTGTGAAGCTCCATTAATATTAACAGCGCAGTGTGTAAGAAAATATGGCGATTTATTTTGTAAAGGTGCCGCGCCGCAACGAAAAGGAAGGAGTTTATCGCTAGTTATTCAGCCTTCCTCCATTATCTACATTCTATACCAAATACGGAACCATTCTATTCGATCATAATTGACTTCTAAATAATCGACTCACACTTACTGGCCATATTATTTTCACAAAATAGATATGTGTTACAAAATGGCTACAATAATTTAGTTAACCACAAGTGCCGTTTTTATACTACAGTATTAATTTATTCAGTATTCACTCAATAATCCAAGTCCTTTCATATAGGTTATTTTAACATATTAACAAATTGTTAAATAAAGATAACTTTGCAACAAAATAACAATAATATCACCAACTTATTCACTTTAAGTGAATTAAAAATAAATAAAATAATTGTTGAGCTAAACTTTGCTTTAAAAGCTTGTTATTGTATCTCGTATTTCGGCAATGTTAATTTAAAGCTAATAAATATATTTGTTAATTGCATTATCTAAAATTATGATGTTCTCTGGCACATCGCAAACCAAAACTAAAAGTCAATAACTCGTATTATATTTCTTTCCCTCTCCTAGAGAGGAGGCCCGAGTCCCAACAGTGGGAACATTACACGGCCGATAATGATAATAATTGTATTATAATATTTGTAGATTATTTTAGCTATTCGCTTGCTCCTCTCGTAGGGTGAGCAGCAAAAGTTGTTCCTCTTGTCCCACCGACGCGTTTATAAGTGTCATGATTACATGAAAGCGTTACATTTAACATTCATAGGTATTAGTCTACTGATAAATAAAGTAAAACAATAACTAGTTATGTATAATAAAAAGAGAAATAAATCAGATTTTCTCAACTAATAATTTATGTGCTCATAATGTTGATGTGTGTTTTAAATTTAATTAAAAAAACAATGATTCCTAATGAACCGAACGTGAACGTGTGAAAAGATGTTATCAGATATGATAAAAATGTGTTATCAAATAAAAAAAAAATTGAATAAAGTAATAACTCTGAAAAAAAAAATTATTAAAAAATGCATCGAAACTCAGTATGAGCAAATGCAGTAAATAAAACACTTCAAAAAGAGATGTAAATGTACAATTGAACAAACATGAGTACACTGTAGAGACATAAGCTATAGAGGTTCGTTTGTCGACAATTTAGACAATTGTGGTGCGCTTGTATCCCAATAGATATTCTGCGATTCCGACGTAGTACACGGTCTGCGCGATGCCGAACAGCGGCGCGATCACGATCATTCGACACGCCCCGCCTTTAAAGAACGCTGTGACACCCTCGTGCTTTAGAATTTTTCTGCAGAGAAAAAAATAAAAATAAATAAAGTCGTTTTCCGTGTCTGTCTGCCCGTAAGTATTTCTAAGCTACGCTAGACTTAGATGCGGTAGAGAATTTATTCTAGATGGGTTATATATAGCTATAGGCGATGCGATGGCGAGAGATTTTATTCGATTGTTCGAAAATCTCGATTGTTCCAACTTTGCCTCGAGTCTGACTAGGTTTGTTATTGCGACTGACGCACAGCGCGTTCATCAGGATTTAGAATTTCGATGGTTTAGTTTCAAGTGTGCAATCAAAAACTAGCGGTAATCGACAGCTAGTTTTTTGACTAGAAACAATTTATTGAAAAACATCTCAACTATACTGATATATACATATTTTTGTGGGAGGATGTTCAGATTTGTCTACTGAGCAAGCCCTTAAAGTTTGTGGAGGGCTGTCCCTTACACCCCGTATTATAAAAAGGCGAGTCGATGGTTTATTTAAGGACACCGTTTCTTGGGATTGTTAAAACATCTCGGAATCGCCCATCGCTAGTTAAAGAGAAATAGAATATTGCTAAAATTATGTTTTTTCAAGTCATGAAAAAGGATAAAGTCGAAAATTATTACTCGGGTACAACCCTTGATATAGAGGATAAAGGTACTTTACTTGGAACTAGCTTGAATGCCTCTCACTGCATTCAGATCATGCTAGGCAGCATTAACTTTCCTCGCTTCGCTCATGAGTTAAAATTTTAAGCTAAGAACGCTAACTCTGGAATCTTTCCTCACAGTCGGGATTCAATATGATGTCAATAATGAATGCGACGCCACGAGTAGTGGCCACCGCGGTCGAGGTTCCATATTCATTTCTCATTATTGACTACCGGGTTACCAGAAAATTCAACACAATATTGTTTGGTCAGAGCCGACATCAAGATTAGGAGGGGGCATTACGCTAATAATAACTTACATTAGGTTTTGAAAGTATTCTATATCCTATTCTAGGACAGGGTCTACCAACCCGTTTGCTTTTTTTTCGGTAGGGGAATCATCAGAATGACTTCTCCCGCTCTTGGGCGGAGCGGGAGGGCGTGTCAGACTCTTACTGACTAAACCCCTACCCCGTTCCTTCGTTGCCTTCGATCTGGGGGACACGGTGAAAACATTTCGGATTTTCCGTGTTCCCCAGAGGCTTCGGCCATACCGGGCCCCTACAGTTTGCTGACATCTTGAGGCGCGCGTGGAACAGAACGCGTCGTTGACGACTAGGCTCGGTCCAGATTATTACCAGACTGCCGGACGGCGATCTACCCAGTGCTCGCCGTCCGCGAGCCCGCACTTATGGTGATCGGAAATCGGGATCGGGATCTCGGCGGCGGCGGCGTGAGGGCCGTTCCCTCACGCGCTCGCGGTCGGCAGCCTCCTTCGCTAACATTACTGCTTCGCAAAAGGAGGCGACTGCCCGCCACCCCTCTTCGCTCTGGACCATGGCCTGTACCAGGGCGCGAGAGGTCGCCGCCGCCGATAGCCTCCACAAGGACACGGCGGTGCTCCGCCCAAGCGAGGCACACCTCTACCGTGTGCTCCACCGTGTCCTCCGGGCAGTCCACGCAGTGGCGACACCCGGGCGTCCTTTCCTCCTTGATCCGATGCAGGAACCTCCCGAACTTACAAACAGGCAGATCGACAAAAAGAGTTAGTTCCAAATGTATAATATTAGAATAGAAGTAGGACTTACTTGATACAATCCAGCACGGACGAGTACTGTCGGTCGCCGCTGGTGACGTTGAGCGTCTGCAGGCGCGTCTTCACCACGTCCAGCGGGTTGACGACCAGCGCCGCGAACGAGCCGCCCGCGCAGCCCGACAGGAACGACCACCTGCGGACCACCACATATACATGCGTTAAATGATTGTTAATATTATGAGCGGTACTATAGGGTACGATATAATACCCGGCAAATAAGTTGGCAAGTTTCGCGCATGGTGCACAAAAAAGCCAATGAGCGAACGGGACGTAACGCAGTGCGGAGGCAAAAGTCGTCTAACGCACCAATCATAAACTACTATTATAATACTGCACCAATCGCGCGCCGGATCGTCGCTACCTCATACCCCGCGTCCCGCTTGACCACCAAATAGATCTAAAAAACGATTTCTGCGCATTGTCAAGTTATGTGCCGCCGGTTATACCTACTAAATCATAATATAGAAATAAAAGAAAAGAGAGTCATTCGCTAGGATGGATTCAAACACAGAGAGGTGTCTCTCCAAGCTAAAATCTCTAAACAGATATAATATGTTAGACAGAGTAGTGGCTTGTTATTCTGTTCAACCGACCGCGGTGCAGAGAAAGAAAAAAATTGATAACGAGCCGGTCGCCAAGTTCGAAAAGAATAATAAAAAATATGACGTAAGTATAATAATACTTTCGAAAGTCAAGACAACTTACAAAACAATTACAACACTAAAATTGTCAAAAAATGTGAGCTTTATTTAAGAATAATATAAATAATATATAATAAATAAACGTTGTGTAATACTAATTAACTATAATGGTTCCAATGAACCATTATAGTTTGCTATTATTATTGTGTCTACACCTACAACTATGTCGTCATAAAATCCTGCATCGCGCAAGAAAAGTTCCCTGCGCGATTCGAATAGATACAACAGCCCCAAATCATCTATCGGGCAGTAGCCCACTAGACATAATACTTTGTCTGGTTGGAGGATTATACTCTTTCTCATTCCTCTATACATATAGCGGAGGAGCTCGTGGCTAGATAATAACAGCCACATAGGTCAATCTTCAAGATTAAGCAACCCTTGCCTAGGTTGGTCTGTGGATGGGTGACCATCTTAACATAACGAGTTTCCTCCGTGCCTCGGAAAGCACGTTAAGCCGTTGGTCCCGGCTGTCATTTGTAGATCTTTGGCAGTCGTTACGGATAGTCAGAAGCCAGTAAATCTGGCTCCAGTCTTGCCATGAAGTACCGTGTTACCCCAGTTAATGGGTTGTGGAGGTCTGGTAGGCAGCCGCTCCTCGTAAAATACTGGTATTCAGCTAACTCCGGCTTGACTGGAAGCCGACCCCAATATGGTTGGGAAAAGGCTAGGCAGGATGATTCCTCTATACATTATACTCTTTCTTTAGCTGAGTATACAAGTATCAGAAGTAATAACTAGTTCTTACCAGAAAGGCGGTGTGAGTTGGTCTGGTTTCTTTCCCAGTTTGCTAAGGATGGCGAACGTTGGGAAGTAAACTATACTGAAGGAAATGTCACGGCAGGCAGTCGCTCCCACACCCTTGTACAGCCCAAAAATACCCTTTTCTGCGACTAGTTTCTTCGTTAGTTGCCAAGCAGACACTCTCGGAATATCACCTGCCCCCTCTAAAAAATTAAAATCACGCCTGTATTTTCCGAATAAAACGACAAATAATATCTAGGTAAATACGCAATGGTAGTAATCCCTGAAAAACATATAATAATTCGTTCGTGTGAGGACTGATTTTTCAATAGCCAGCTTTTTTTAAGTTACTTAACTAATATAGCTCTTGACTAATATAGGTTAGTAGCATTTTCCAAGATGATTTTTCTGTTCTAATTAATCAATGACATTCCAAATTTTGTTTGTAAATCATTGTCTACCAATTGGATCGCGACAGATTAAACAACGGAGCTAGTATAAAGAGGAGATCATGGCCTAAACAACTGTGCACTGTCATTTTCAACCTAGTCCTGACGGCTTCACAGTGGGCATGGCTTAAGTCAGTGTATTGTAGGTGTTCGCTCTGTGCACATCTTCGTAAACGTATCCATTTTACTGTATATTCGCGATATAATAAAAAAAAAACAATAAAGTGTTATATATTATCATGTAAAAACTGATACTATGAATGGCATCACATTTCATTTGCAAGTTATTTTATACGTAATTTATTAAAATGGGTCTAGAAAAATCTTAAAGCTTAAACGTTTCCAAATATGATTCTACCCGATATTAGGTAGCGACCCTTTGTTTCATGGGAAATAAATAAAATGTGTTGTTTTGGAATTGTATGACATATTGGGAGGTAATTATATTAGTGATACTCGACCCGAATCAATAATAAAATGAGAGGGTAATTTTTTATTTTCACTATGGAAATCGGTACGTATTAACTACCTTTACTAAAACGCGGCCAGTCTGATACTCGCCCTATAACTGCGCTTTTACACACACAAATACTTGTGTGAGATAGTTACGTAACTTAAAAAAAATCGATAGAACGAGCGAGTAGTTTTGCTATTGACTGGTAGATGGAAAATAAAAAAATGGGCGGAGTCTAACGCCCCCTCACCCTGCAAAATGTAACGCGTTGTTTCTTAAGGAAAAGTTTTTTTTTTTTGTTATTACAGTATCTCCTCTTTATATTTACTCCGTGGATTAAACGGAGCCACAACGAAACAATGGTAATGTACTAAAACAACGATACTAACTGGCTTTAGCCTCGGCCGCTATCCGCCCTGCATCCTGCATTTGGATTTTCAAGAGCTCCATAGGTGTGGTGATGACGATTTGACACGCGCCGGCCATGCCACCGGCAAGCATTTGTCGAGGAATGGGTAGGGATCTGCAAAACATTTAAAAAAATTAGTGGTATAATACCCGGCAAATAAGTTGGCAAGTTTCGCGCATGGTGCACAAAGAAGCGAATGAGCGAACGGGACGTAACGCAGTGCGGAGGCAAAAGTCGTCTAACGCACCAATCATAAACTACTATTATAATACTGCACCAATCGCGCGCCGGATCGGCGCTACCTCATACCCCGCGTCCCGTTTGACCACCAAATAGATCTAAAAACCGCCGACGGTTGTAACAGCTTTTATATCGAATTCTTTAATAATAATAATATTTATTGACACACGGAACCACCACCAGAAGGGCCCAATGCAGGTTGGTGAATATCACATGCCCTATAGAGTATCAGTTCTAAGACATGCCGGTTTCCTCACGAAGTTTTCCATCATCGTTTGGTGGTGTTTTTTTTTTTATGGTAGGGGAATCATCAGAATGACTTCCCCCGCTCTTGGGCGGAGCGGGAGGGCGTGTCAGACTTTTACTGACTAAACCCCTACCCCGTTCCTTCGTTGCCTTCGTTCTGGGGGGGACTCGGTGTCAACCGTTAGGAATACCACATGTTCCCCCAGAGGCTTCGGCCCTACCGGGCCCCTACAGTTTGCTGACATCTCCTTGAGGCGCGCGTGGAACAGAACGCGCCGTTGACGACTGGGCTCGGTCCAGATTATTTCCAGACTGCCGGACGGCGAGCTACCCAGTGCTCGCCGTCCGCGAACCCGCGCCTACGGTGGTCGGAAATCGGGATCGGGATCTCGACGGCGGCGGCGTGAGGACCGTTCCCTCACGCGCTCGCGGTCAGCAGCCTCCTTCACGAGCATTACTGCTTCGCAGAAGGAGGCGACCGCATGCCAACCCTCCTCGCTCCGGACCATGTGGTGTGGTTACAAAAAAACCGGGCAAGTGTGAGTCGGGCTCGCGCAGTGGGGTTCGTTTTTATTTTTTTGTTTTTTCTATCGACGTAGCTTGACTTTTCCCTATATTTGTGCTATAAGAACTTGGTTTCTTCAAATTAAAAATTCAAATTTCAAGATTCTAGGTCAATTCTATCTAATAAATCATTATTCACAAAAATTCTATAAAATAAATCTAGTTAGTAACTAAAAATTTTCTCTTTTTAGACTTTGCCCTATATTTGTGCTATAAAACCTTGCTCCGTACCAAATGTCAAGATTCTAGGTCAACGGGAAGTACCCTATGAATTTTGATTCCTGTGACAGTGTCGAAATTACGTTTTTTGCGACATAAACAGGCGTATCATTTTTTTCGTCAACTTACAAGTTTGATTTTTGCGCAACTTCAAGGGACCGTAGACTTGAGTATATGGTTTTAATTCCAACTTGATACCTTCACGCATTCCGGAGATAAATGGTCTTGACAGACAGACGGACGACAAAGTGATCCTATAAGGGTTCCGTTTTTGTCCTTTTGATGTACGGAACCTTAAAAGCACCAGCCTAGATTTGAAACCATGAAGTAAGTCGGGGTCGGTACCACTATGCTACCACTGCGTGGTATAATCTAATCTTCACTCAGGAACTTAATTTCCAGTTTGAGAAAGAAACTTGAAAATGAATAAACTTACCCGTCAGGGAGGGCTAAGTGCATTCGGAAGATATCATTACAAGCTAATTTAATGGCTTTCTCTGGCGTGATGAGCAGGATGTTTACACCGGACCCCCGGTACATTCCAAAGTAACCTTCTGCTCTGTATGTCTTCCTGAAGCAATCAATCCTGTAACACGAAATGTTATTGTCAAATACAGCAATAGTATTATTCTTTCGGTTAAGAGACAATTACTGCTAGGCTTTGGTCCAAGCCAAGAAAAGAAGCGAAGATGTGAGCGCGTACTGTAAACAGTCCATGTTGCACATCGTTTCACACCCTCGCCACAGACCCACATTTTTACAGTGCCGCTATGCATCCTTGCGTTGCACGGTGGACCCAAACCGCTTTAAAACGAGGCGTAGAATTTTTATTTCACTAATTCCACTTTATACATACATTGATATCTATCATTCTTATAAATAATTAATATTTTTCGTATTAGTAGTAATATAAGGTATAAAAAAACCTACTCTTTATGTTTTCCGCATCATCGGCACCGTCTCACTCTCAGTTCTAGCTCATCTCTGGTGGAAAAGAATCCTTACAGATATACCTATATTATTATTCTATTGACTATAAGACTAGAACACAAAAGAAACTTGTGTTACTGTTCGTTCGACCGATTTTGACTTCCATTCCGTAGACATAAAGATGACATTAAAAGCAAAAAAAGTGGTTACAATACCAAATTTTTTCTGCAGCCGTCATTTGTCATGTCACCAACTATAGTAAATAGAGTATAGGTAGGATGGTAACGTATATCTGTGATACTCACATACTGGTATATTGTTTTTCGCCTTTTGGACCAATGGTTTGGTTCTGAAGTCGTGTTTTCACCAAATCCAGTGGAAACACGATAGACACTCCCACAATACCAGCAATACCACCATTGATGATCTTTGGTATTAACCTGAAATGAAACAAATTAATATATATTCGTAGGGGCCCAGCAGGGTCGAAGCCTCTGGGGCCTTGGTAGGTAGGTACACAAGATATATTAGTAAGGTATTGGTTCAGCACATGCAGCACGCACTGTGGGAATGTTCGAAATAGTTACCGTGGCCCTGGAACGTAAAGGGAAACTGAAGAAATATATTTCGACTAGCTGTGCCCGCGACTTCGTCCGCGTGGAATAGTTATTTTGGGCATCATTTATTTTGGCGAACAACCTCCTCAGCTTTATAAATTATAGCTGTTACCCACGATTTTGTCCGCGTCATTTTCTGTTTTTATTTTAGACAATTTAGTTTTTAAGTTTTTAAAAGAACATAATTATTTTAAAGTACTTCTGTGTAAATTATATTTTTAGTTACATTTTCTAGTGGCAGAAGAACATATTGGTTTTCTCCACAACCTGATCTTGACAACGCGACATACAGGGGCCGTGTGAAAAGCAGTCTTGACGTAAATCAATTCCTACGTGTTTAGGTAAATGTTTGCCCCTGTGATTTATTAATTGTAAGACCGTTTTCACATTATCTGATCCGATATCGGTATCGGACGCCGATACGATATCGGGGTAAGTAAAATGTATGAAATGCTGTGCTCCGATATCCGATATCGGGTCGGACAATATGAAAGACAGGTACATATCTCAAACATTTACCTTACCCCGATATCGTATCGGCGTCCGATACCGATATCGGATCGGAAAATGTGAAAACGGTCTAACGGCGAAAGATAGCTTAACGGGAAATTGAATTCTTTTAAAATGAAAAGGCAAATCATTTGCAATCACTCGATTCCCGATCGCGGTTAGCCAAAGTTCGGGAATTCTGTGAGGCTAAACGTTGAGAACGTTCAGCGCTTGATTCCCGCAGTCGGTTCACCAAAGTTCGAGAACTCTGTGAGGCTAAAAGTTGAGAACGTTCAGCACTTGATTCCCTCAGTCGGTTCACCAAAGTTCGAGAACTTTGTGAGGCTAAACCTTGAGAACGTTCAGCACTTTGTTCCCGTTGTCGGTTTGCCGAAGTTCGGAAATTTTGTGAGGCTAGACGCTGCGAATGTTCAATGATCGATTCATTAGCACGGTTTTGTTCACTGATTGCTCGTTGAGTAGCCAACCTATGCATATGTTCATCCTCTGTTTCATTGCTGCGCAAAACTCGCAGCCGCTTTGCAGTAGCAGTCTGTCGAGAAAGCTGAGATCTTTTTCTAGTCATTATAGTGACGAAAAAAGAACGTAGGAAATGAAAACTTAACCAAACCGTAACTCGTAATCAAGAAAAAAAACAAACGTAAGGTAAATAATTAGGAAACGAATTATTTTTACCTGTATTTGGTACTTACGTAAATCGGATAAAATATAATTATATCAAAAGAATAACCGTAAAACGATAACTGTATGCTTGAACTAAAACCTAACCTAATAAGAATATTTATGTAGATGACACCCATTGTATTATATACATCAAAACTTAAAAAAAACTGATAATAATTGTGAAATTATTAGAAAAAAAATAATTAAATAGTATAATCCCCAACCGGTCCTGTCAAGACACAAAAGTAAAACAATAACAGCGCGGTCTCATAGGACCGGTTGGGGATTCAAACATTAAAAAGTATTATTACACGATGATATTATATCGCAAAAACGCTACATACAACCGTTCCGAAGGGAGCCGGCGTCTGAGCCGCGTGGCATGGTACCTCGTATAGCTACACCCCCCTCTCCGCGTCGCTGGTAAGCCACGCCTCTCCTTCTTGCAGCGTCAAGGCGGCGCGGGTGAATTTTATATCAGTGTTATTTTAAAATTGTAATAACTTCTAAGATGTTCATTGAAATTAAGTGATGTCAAAGACAATTTTGTTCACAATTAAATACTCTTAATGAACAACACATTTATTTGGATAAAGATTAATATTATTACGTTGATACAACTCTAAACAAATAATGCATTAATTTCGACCAAATTTGATTACCATAAAAACGGTTCTAGTGAGTTAATCTTAAAAGATAGACATATACCGTCGCGAACATTTTTTTAGATCAATTCAAGAGGAATAATTCTTTAATACATATATTTTTGGTATCTTCAACCGTTTTCGCAGCGCACGCAACAGAAGCCCTCAAGGATGAATAATTTTCCCCGTTTTTTTACATTTTCCATTGTTTCTTCGCTCCTAATAGTTGCAGCGTGATGTTATATAGCCTAAAGCCTTCCTCGATAAATGGTCTATTCAACACAAAAAGAATTTTTCAATTCGAACCAGTAGTTCCTGAGATTAGCGCGTTCAAACAAACAAACAAACAAACAAACTCTTTAGCTTTATAATATTAGTATAGATTTACCTATAAAAAATCGGTCACCAATTGTCGGTTGTGGGCGGGCAGCGAAACACCGCGATTCAGAAAAATGACGTCACACGCCAACGCCATCTATCGAATATCTATGTTCAATAAGTTATTGCACGCAGTTGTTCTCTATGTTTGATAGATGGCGCTGTTTTAAAATTTTACTTCGAATTTTATAGCTGAACCCCGCGGTTTCACTCGCATTTTTGGTTACTGCTCCGCTCCTATTAGTCTCCGCGTGATGATATATAGCCTATAACCTTCCTGAATAAATGGGCTATCTAACAGTAAAAGAATTTTTTAGATCGGACCAGTAGATCCTGAGATTAGCGCGTTCAAACAAACAAACAAACTCTTCCGCTTTATAATATTAGTATAGATATCAGAGTTTATTAAAATAAATATTTAAGTATACAACAATTTGGCAACTTTGGTTTGGTCGATACAGCAAACGTGATTTTTTTTGCAGTTTTTTTTTTGCTACGGTCGTTCGCTACAAAACTCGTAGTGCGCGAGTCCGACTCGCACTTGCCCGTTTTTTTCCTGTTTGTCTTGTCAATAAGAAATATGAACTTAATGGCAATGAAAATAAAGTACACCTAAGAATGTGTAATATTGCTTCGTAATCGATCCAGGGTATACAAGATCCTCGGAGTAATCATGACGACAGTCTTATTTTTAGAATCTTCTGATTTTAAAAGATAAATAGAACTACCGACTTTATCAAGAGATCACTTGAAAATCTGACTATTTTATCTGATATCACTTCATCTTTATTCTCCTGCGTTAGCCCGCATTATCTGATATCGCTTCTTCTAACAAGGTAATGCGAATTTCAGTTCATAAACTGTATGTAATTTACATTTTCTGTAGCAACTATTTTTTATATTAGCTGCTGCATAATTTAGTACTTTAATAATTTTTAGGGTTCCGTATTATTTATTAGCATCGAAAAATAACTTTGTCCAAAATCGCAAATAGAAGAAGTTTTCAAATTCGTTCATAATTAAGTACCTACCTAAGTCAGAGACCTTTAAAATCTGGTGAAAAGGAAAACTGTTAAATAATAGAAAAAAGTACAAACTACTATGTGACGTCACCGCTATTAGGTAACGAGGGGGGCGTGGGCGCGTGGTGGGAATATCTCCCACCACGCGCCCACTCTTTCTCATACAAATATTTTAATTACTCAGATACCCGCGAAACGAGACACAATAGTAAAACAATAACAGCGCGGTCTCATAGGACCGGTTGGGGATTCAAACGTTAAATGCTAATTGCTGCTTAAATTTAAAACTACTGTTGATGCGACGTACCTACGTAGCATACACAATATTCTACAAAAATAAACACAGGCTAAAAACAGGCTTGTTGGTAATTGGGTACTTACCCAATTACAGATTTAAAGACCATTTAACAAAATTATTTAAACTGTTCTGTTGAATTCTAAAATGGTCAACATACCTATATTGTTACGAGAAGTTACTGAACAATGCTGTAAATGGGTTGTGAAAATCAGTTTGACCATTGCTTCATATAAGTAACTAGTATAGATATTCTCATTAAAGAAAACCGGGTTGGTATTGCGTTTCTATGTGTGTAAATTACTTTCTATGACACCAAGCTCTTTGACTTTACACTGGAATATAGAAAATAGGTAAATAGTCTATCTGAGGTATGTCCTCCTCCTCCTAGCATTGTTTGTCCACAATGTTGAGGGTTGTGACCTCAACAAATAACTTTGTTGTCGACATATTCTTCCATTCCATTTTCAGCTATGTGGATCAAATTGCAGACTGAGGCCTCTAAAGTGGAACAAATTTGAGCTGACCTATGTTACTAACTCCTGTCTCTGGTTATTTTCCCACCTACTTCTCCCATCAGTAATAGCTATTCTAGATTATCGTCTTTCTGTTTTTCCTATGAACTACTGCCATTTATGTTGTGTTGCATGGTTTTCAGTGTTTCATGTGTCTAATAACTGAAACACATGTTCTTCATAAAAAATGTAGGTCATACATCTAATTTGAATACATTTTCTTGGATCCATCTTTTTAAAAATAACAGAGTGGACATTTACAGTATCAATAAATAATAAATATCTAAGACTATTAAGACCAGTTTAGTTAGAAGTGATTGTATTGAAGGTCACTGCACTACACGCCGAGTTTGAAAACTGATAGGTCACAGCAAAATGAACACTATATCTTGAACGTTAAGGTCTTTTTTCAAAAAGGTAATTACAATATAAAGGAAATCACTTTGCATAATGTTAATGTAGTCATTATGGCTGCTCTTAACTAAGAATACTTTGTATGATTAGTACAGTGTTATACATTGACACTTTCATAATGTAAACACACACTAGCCAAGTAGTTGACAGCTGTTAATATATTCAGTGTTATCCACTTCATTAGTTGAATGTTATTATTACTACACAGTCTGTATACTAATAGTAAAAAATGGCTGAGTTTAGTTGGTTAAACAAGCTAATCTCACAAACCGCTGGTCTGAATTGAAAAAATATTTTATTGTTAGATAACCATTTCATGGAGGAAGTTATAAGCAATACATACATATAACAAGATCTTACAATCCTACCTAAAAGTGAGTGAAACAGCCGGGGCTAGCTCGTGTCTAATATTGCAGTACCAGTCAACACACTCCATCTATTGCAATCTACTATTGGACATGTGTCTCATACAAGTTGCACCAAAGAACTTCAAATTTGATTCAAAATCTAAGTTTGAGATCTCACAGGACAACAGTTTTTTTCTAATTTGATATGGGTAATAACTTAATAATCCTATGAATAACACAGGGGTGGAGGGTGTGTCAGACTTTTGATTAAAACTACATATGCAACAGCAGCCTTTTGTATTCTAGGCCCACAATTACCGTTTCAGAAATTCCCTGTGTAAAGGTGCTAAGCACGTAGAGTCGTAAAGTGTAAGTCGGCAAAGAGAATAATGGAATATAGCAGTAGATAATTAGATGTAAGCTGGCACAAACCAACAAGGTAGGTTCAAGTTGGAAGGAGCTTTTACCCAAGAGGGACCACACACTGGTAACATATAAATTTTACTTTAAAATTGTTTCTATGTTTAAATATACAGCTAAATAAAACCTATTACTATGGATACATTATGTGGTTATAAATAGTGTTACCATGACAAATAATACTTACACTTGTGCTGTGATAGGAGCCACTGCTGGTGGTGGTTTGGGGTCTGCTGGTTTTCCCGTCATTCTGACCTACTTAAAGCTGTAAAAGAAATGAGATATTTTAAACAGTGTTTATTCTACTGGCAGAGTATACAATTAAGGCATTTTATAAAATGGTTAGCTAATGATCAGAATTTCATTTACTTTAGCTATCATCACTCTACACTCGGTGAGCTCATGATCAGAATTTGATTTACTTTAGCTACTATCGACAACTACGTCTACCTAGGACAGACGGCCCAGTTGGGTTAACTTCGAGAAAGAGGTAAGTAAATCGTCGAATCCGACTCGGCTGGGCGGCATTCGGGAAACTGCATGGTACTTTCTCGTCCAACATACCACGGTGTCTTAAGACGAAAGTCTACGACTAGTCTGTGTTGCCAGTGATGACATATGGCTCGGAAATGTGGTCGCTTACATTGGGCCTAATCTGAAGGCTTAAAGTCACCCAAAGAGCAATGGAAAGGGCTATGCTCGGAGTTTCCTTGCGTGATCACATCAGAAATGAAGTTATCCGCAAGAGAATGAAAGTTACCGACATAGCCCGAAGAATCGTAATCGAAAGTACTAACAGATGGTCGTTGGGGACGGAAGGTTCTGGAGTGACGGCCACGTACCGGAAGACGTAGCGTTGGAAGGCCTCCCACAACGTGGACCGACGACCTGGCGAGGATTGCGGAAATCCGATGAATGCGAGACGCACAGGACCGGTCGCTGTGGCGACGCTTGGGGGAGGCCTATGTCCAGCAGTGGACTCCTTTCGGCTGAAATGAATTTGAGTGAGATATCATTATATTTCTATTCTATCCTATTAACCTATCAGATACCCGCAAAACGAGACACAATGGTAAGATAATGACAGCGCGGTCACTGGCTACTGCTTGGGGATTCATGAGTTCTATTAATCTATCACATACCCGCGAAACGAGACACAATAATAAAACAAAAACAGCGCGGTCTCATAGGACCGGTTGGGGATTCAAACATTAATACCCTACCTAGTTAATGATACAACATGTTGATTTGAAAGTGTATGGCATTTTGAGAGGTAATTATGTTAGTGATACTCGACCCGAATCAATAATAAAATGAGTAGGTAATTTTTTTATTTATTTTTTCATTATGGAAATCGGTACGTGTGAACTACCTTTATTACTATAAGGGCTTGTTTCACAATGTCAGAGTAGGCACTACTCACTGAATAAATTCAAAAATGTGACAGAATTTGTATGAAATTATCTGCCAAGTAAGATACTCGAAACTTAATCATAGGTGGTGAAATAGGCCCTTAATCTAAGTTTCACACACACAAACACTATTTCATTGATTCAAAGCACACTAGCACTTCCCGCACGTTTGGTAGTTACTCAGATACCCGCGAAACGAGACACAATAGTAAAACAATAACAGCGCGTTCTCATAGGACCGGTTGGGGATTCAAACGTTAAGGGAGTTATTCTGAAAATCAACTAAAATTTAAAAAATAAAATAAAATTTATTATTGACCAAGTATTGTATTTTTATATGATCTTTTTTTACAACCTCCCGAAATGCCATACACTTTCAAATCAACATGAATAATGCCAAAGTATGATATAGAAAGCAAAGTATTTTTTTTTAGTATCCAATAAATAATAATGTGAACATTGACTGATCAATGTATAGAATAGAATCAGTATATAACATAAATTTATTTAGATTGCTGATAATAATTACACAGGTTTTTTAATTCATGAAGTAGCTTTGATCTATTAGAACATATTTTATAGTACTATTTGGTACACACTAAGGCAAAGAAACAGGTGACATTTGACAGCAGTTTATTTATAAAATACTTTAAATTAGAATACTCTTTTAATATATTACACCTGTCTGTTGGGTTTCTTTATTTAATAACTATATTAATATAATATAAGGAAATCTTATAACATGGAGCTTAGGTAGCATTATCAAGTAGGTATTATTAATAATTGGGCCGGCCTCGTCTCTGATTGTATTTTTCATCTCAACGTAAGTGCTCGCCAATAGAAAAATCAATAACTTCGTATGCCGTACATACACAATAATTTTAAAGTACACTAAAAGTGATGGGTAGCTGGCTAGATGACATATTTTAATTAAGAATAATATTAGAATGCTCTGTAGTAGGTATTGTTTTAATCTATCATTACAAAAATTGGATTCTTCCCATCGGCATTTTACGTAATCGAAACAAGCAAAAGGTTACTTACCTTATATTATTAGGTGTAATTTATATCATATAGGCCATGAACTAGCGATGAAATCAAAAGATTAACATATTAGACAAACACAATTTTTCTCGGAAATTACTGAAATTTCAAAGTAGGCTGTAAGTCACACACAACGCATTTGACGTCTGCAAACAGAAGTTGTGGTTTGAATTTGAAGTCAGATTGATTGATCGCAATACCTACTGAATGTTGCAAGTGCTTAAAGGAATTTTGCCTGTATTTTTTATTGACGAAAATACGAATGCGTTAGAAGGGTTTAATTTTTAGGTAATTTCTTGGGAACGCTGAGCAAAAAGTATAAAGACTGTAGATTAAGTAGGCCGCAAAATCTAATCTTAAAAAAGACCAACGACTGATAATCATAATGAAAAATAAGGACCTACGTACTATTGTAAGACAAATAGAGGTATTATACTTACTTGTATATATATTAATTTTCTAATATATATATTTAATGTACTTATTCCACAACTTTCACACAATGCCATCTAGGCCCAAGCTAAGCAGAGCTTGTGTTATGGGTACTAGACAACTTTACTAATAAACATACTTATATATTTCAATATATAGTATAGCATTAATAAAAAGGACATTCAAAATAAGTAGAAAACTTACTTCTTGTTGGAGATACTTGACATCTCTAGTTTTTATGTAAGTGGTGTAGGTTGCGTATATCCGAATATATAAATAATCTCTACATAACTCCTCCACTCTGGATGGGGAGGATCAGACTTTTACTGGCTTGACCTTACCACACAGTGACCATCCCTTTGCCCACCATCTCCTAGCCCGCGCCTACAGTGGCTAGGTTTCACCCTGCGATTCCCAACAAGTCCAATTTACTTAATCTTCAACTCGACACTGAAGTGAACCCAGGAACACATAACCTCGGATTTGTGCACCTTGATCCCCAACTGTCAGATCCTCTCCTTTTTTTTTGTTCTTATATGTATATAGCTTCTTTCGTATAATGTGAATGAGTGGACACTTGCACGGTAGACTACAGATTTTAATTACTACCTTTTTGAACCCAGTTTCTGACTAATTTTATTTTTATTGTGCTTTTGGGTGCAATATTGACTGGTCTACACTGTCCTCGCATAAGTGTCTGTGTTGTAATATGGAAATGTTGTAAACCCAATAGTTTTTTGAAAAGAGTAACCATGGAGTTTCTTGCCGGTTCTTCTCCATAGGAAACGACCAATTTGGAACCGTGCACTAGTTTTCGACGTTTTATAAGTGCTCATGTAGGCCTATGTGAAATAGAAATATTTTGACTTTGACTCTCAATGATGGTCGTAACCCTGCGTGTTGCAGGTCCGCATGATGTGACACCCTCTCTGAACAGGAACCAGCAGCTTAGCAAATTACGCTAACAACGTGGAAAACCGCATGACATCTATGGCCTGTTTTATTGTCCTCGGTGACTAGGGTAGATGAAATGCACATCAAATTCCAGGGCAGGACATTAAATACTTTAGCAAGGCAAAAGACTGCCAAGACCAACCCACGCCAAGATACCGCATCTGTTGTCGTGAGGCCTCGCCCACGCATGTTTGCGTCCATCGTGGAGCGCCCCTTGATAACAAAACTGGCTCTCCGCCAGATCCAGCATTATCTACTATGTGCTGGTAGGTAACTAGTATTCTGCCGGAGAATCTCTAGGGCGCCCCAGCTTTCGAATGATTTTGGGTTCCACCTTCGTACCACCACTCTCTGTTCTAGCTCGGTTCGACTCTTCAATAGCGATCTTGCGATCGAAAAAACCATTGTTCACCTTTATAAGTAGTTTCCAAACATTGACAGATTTTACAGGCCTCTATCAATATCGGTTTTTAACACAAATTGATTCGGGCCGCAGGATAATGCTTAGTAGGCCGTATGTTTGACATAACTGCTCTGCAGCCTCAACGGTTAAATGGATTTTAATAATTTTAAGTGCCATTATTTCTTTAGATTTATTTTAATATCGGCATTAAAAAAGCATTGTATTTTTATAATAAAAACTAGCTTTTACCCGCGGCTTCGCTCCCGTCAAATGACTACCCTACATATCCTACGCTGCCCTACCCTACCTTCCCTACCTACCCTACACTACCCTACCTACCCTACACTACACTACCCTACACTACACTACACTACACTACACTACCCTACACTACCCTATACTACCCTACACTACCCTACACTACCCTACACTACCCTACACTACCCTTTACTACCCTACACTACCCTACACTTTCGTTCACGTTTCATTTTTATATATATAGATTGCAAACCGAAACGCATCGAAAGTTAAATCATATCTCTTTGACTTCAGATATTATTTATAATCTCAAGTTCTATAATCTCTTTGATATTTCGTTTTTTTTTAATCCCTATAGATATTGCCGATAATACGATATTTTCTCACTAGCTGGTAACACTGACATAAGAGTCAATGATGTTTTCAGATGTTTTTCAAGAGGAGTAGATTTTGACATTTATATGGAATTGCCAATAGTAATAACATAATTACTGAAACAAAGTATTGAGTAATGAAAATTTATTTAAAATTTTTACCTTTACAGCAGACCAGAATTTTTTTAGGACATTCATAGTCCAACTTTATTTTTAAGTAAAAACAAGAATTGTTAGCCCATAGGGTATACCCCTATGGACTCCTTGCCTTAATTTAAACTAATCACAATGTCACGTAGTTTATGGATTTTTAGGGTTTCGTGCCTGAATTGGAAAAAAAATTCTTCCGGCTGTCTGTGAAGAACCTTTATCTCGGAATGGTGTGGAAATATGGAGTCGAAATTAAATTAATTTATGTTGCAAAAAACCTATTTTTGGACAGTCTCAAGCACTTGACTTATTATTTAGATTTCTGTGGACTCAAGGGAATCAGAGTTCGTAGAGTACCAAAATCCTGAAATTCAGCATAAAACATGGTCTTGTAGCACAGGTATAGCTTGACCAGAAAGAGTAGAAAAAATTGAGGTCGCTAGTATCGTTTAGATGCTTTTAGATGGTATCTTTATTATACTTCATAAACCATCTTGATACTTAAAGTATATTTTTAAAATGTGAGAGGAAAATCATTAAACAAGATGCATAATTAGTTGTAAGGTCTAGTTAAATAATTGATAATTAAAAAAGCTTTAAACATTTTCATTACTAGGGCTGCCATTTAAGTTGTGTCGTTTGAAATAAGTACAGACAATCTAATAGATTACCTATTACTATTTATTGTTTTTCAAAGAATTCTCCACAATATTTAATACACTTTTGCATGCGTCCAAACTAGTTTTTAAAACATTTATTTATTCCACTCTGAAGTTGGGGTAGTCAAAATGGCCGGAAAAGCTGTTGACGAATACAAATATTCGGGCTTTTTCGGGTGAGCTGAAACATTGACCACGACTGCTTGATTTTGGGGAAAGTAAAAAAATCATTAGGGCTCAAGTCAGGGGTTTAAGGCGTGTGATCTAAAATTTCGACATTTTGCTTAGCTGGTGTTGTAAATTTGCCATCGTTTTTATTGCTTTCGTTCATTATGCGTCTGACAGCGCTTTCCGATTTTCCTAGAATCAAAATAAAACATTAATTTAGAATGACGTAGGTGACGATCAAAAGATGCAATCGCTCTATAATACAAAGTCATTATGAAAGTTCTTTGCCAATGTAAACATAACCTTTAATGATAAGCTAAATCCGTAAAAAAACATCGATGATATGGATTTTTTAAAGGCCTTACTGATGTTAACTGTAACTTAGATCTAAACTATGTATATTGTATAAAACTAGTATTATATAAAATTATAAAATTAGAGTGAATAAATACCTGGCATATCAGTAGGGCTGCCATCACCTAAATCGCCGACGCCGGACAAAAACTTCAAAAACCCCGGACATTTGGATGAAATTCAGTTTTTTCCCCGGACACCCAGAAAAAAATATTAAAATAAAAACAAAATGCATTCATTTAAACAGCTTGTTTGCTAGTTATTTAACAATGTTTGACACAATCAACTTTAACTACAGATCAAATAAAATAGTCAAAATTTTACACTCTTCTATTTCTGAGGTAATTAAAAAAAATGTAATTATAATTTTTGGTTTTTAGATTTATCGCTTATCTTTTAATTAATCGGGAATGCCCCTGACACTCAAAGCGTCCGGGTTTCACCCGGACACTTTTTGACAACCCCGACCGGACGCTCCCCGGACGCCCTCTAAACTAGGACAAATCCGGGGAAACCCGGACGGATGGCAGCCCTACATATCAGCAACTCGTTTGTAAAGATCGTCCAACTCAGTTAGAAGTTTTTCGGCATGATACTCCGCCAAACATCGTTTAAAAACATTGTAAATTACTTCTCTGGCTATTTGTAGAAAATTTTAGTTTATATTTATTTAATTTCTACTCTTACTGGGCAAGCTATAGATATAGAAATAAACCAGAAAATAGTTTTATTGTATGTCGCCAAAATTGTTTTTTTTTTTGCGATTCGGTAAAATCTTCGAGACTCAATTCGGGAATTGAACAATTCAAATAGGTAAGTTTGTCACCCTCAGTGCGTGAGTCCGACTCGCATTTTCCCAGTTTTATTTTTTGTAAAAGAGGCTGTTTCTTAAAGCATTTAACCTATGTTCTAAGGGCTGTTTAGCATCATATAAAACCTTTTATAAAAATACTGTCTAAACCAAATGCCTTGGCAGTTGGTACGTGACTTCCGTGGTCATGAGGAGAGGCCAGATGGGATGACTTGAAGTTGGGTAGTCCTTTGGTGTAGGATGCAACATACAAGTCGAAGCCCATATGCTATCCCTTAAACGGCGCGGGCAAAGCTGGAGCGGCTGCCGAAACCCCTATAACAGCCTCACATACCTACTATAACTTGTAGAGCTTTAAGACGATTTAAGCGCGAGTGTTGTAGTTTTTAGAAGTCCCGGTTTGGATGCGTCCTTTACCTACAATATACAGTGCCGTGCCGTGTCTGTCAAGTAGGATTGTGGCGCCGCATCGTATCAAGCGCTGCTTCGTCAAAATTTTCGCGATTACCTAGTCTCCAACATGAAACAAATAATAATTCATGGTCTCCAACCAACAACACATGGTTAGCGCAGTGGTTAAGCGATTGACTGCTGCGCTGCGTGTCCCGGGTTCGATTCCCGCACGGAACAAAATTTGTATGATCTGCAGATAATTGTTCCGGGTCTGGGCGTCTTGTGTATGTGAGTTTTCATGTTTGTAAAAAAACGCACCCAGGATACAGGAGTAATTCCTAGTGTGGGGCAACTTTATAATAAAAAAATAAATTAAAAAAAAAGTGTTTTGCGATTCGTTTCATATAGGTAGGTACACGGAATGGACGTTCTATTCGTCTATTATGGCATGATGCTATGTTGAGCAGATGCACGTTACGGTACCGTGTCGTGTATTTACAAAAACGACGCTGCGCTTGTGCTTGTGACCACCACACATATAAGCAGTACCTAATACATAAAACCGTTACTTATAGATTTGGATTGCTTCTGAAAGGAAAACCCTCCCGTTCCGTTCCGAGAGCGGGAGAAGTCATTCTGATGATGAAAAGTACCTACTACTTGACCGCTTCGAACTTCGAACTGTGCAGTAATTCGTTTTAGGAATAGATATGGCAATTGCGTATTTTTTTCGAGTAGGTATGTGCCTAGTTCTGAACACTTGAATTCAGATTGGGCAACATATTTGGACTGTACATAATTACTAAAGATAAGAGTAAATTAGATCAATCTTATCTAAGAGTTGAAGCACCTACCTATTGTTCCTAAGGAAAGTGAAAGAATGATCGATTTATTGGTATAATAGGTTCTGCTCGCATTTAGACGGGTGGGTAGGTACTTCGTCCATTATCCCTTTCTATGCGATACGGTACAGTCTTTTCCGGATTCGACAATATAAAATGATGTATGACCATCAGTTGAGTATCACAGTATCTTGTGAAGACGTCAAGTGAACAACAGTAACTAACTTTTATAACAAAATGGGTTTCGTTCGTTTCATTACTTTGGTAAGTAATATAACACGGTTAAAAAACAAGTATCTTGTTTTAAGTAAAATTGCCTGAAAAAAGTAGATAGTACCGCCAGCAAGCAAAGCAAATAGTAAAATATTAAAAAAAAAACTGATTTGTAAGGAGTATTCACTCTTAGTTATAAGGTACGAGTAACTATACCTAATTAGGTACCTATATGGAATTAATATTGAAAAGTATTACCTCTATTTCTTATATGAATCTTAGTCCCAATATTTTGTTTGGTCCCCTGCAAATATTTTGTCCCTACCACACAATCTCTAGGGTCTTAGGGCATGTTCACATCTTCATCATCGTCTGCAGGCGCTGGGCATCTGTCTGTCGGCTATTGCCGTCAGCAGCCAGGACAAGCGCAGCATCATCAGCGTGGAGCCGGCAGCCTGGCCAGGAATGGCTGCCTGGGTGCAGGGAGGACATGGTAAACTAAATTAATTCATTATTTTCTAGTCGTATACGGTTTCCAGACTAACAGCTATGCCGCTGCGTACCAATATTTTTCCGTGAGTGAATACTAATGTGGTCTCCGTAACTGGATTATGATGAATTATAACGAGGCTGAACGTTATTTTTGAGGCATGGAGCAGCATCATCATCACCATTTCAGCCGAAAGACGTCCACGGCTGAACATAGGGCTTCCACAAGCTTCGCCACAACGACCGGTCTTGTGCGCTATTGTAGATAGAAATATTTGAAAATACCCAAAATAATAGTGTACCGAAATATAATCTTCAGTAAAACAAGTAATACGTTTAAACGCTATTACCAGGAGCTTGGTCGTCAGACACTAGTTCGGACGTCGCCGGCGCTGTCGCGGCTGCTAAGGCCGCTGCGACGGCGGTGATGGCGGCCCAGCACGAGGTGGCCGCGGCCAAACACGCTGCGCTAGAACAACAGAGTGTTGCCAGCGCCAAGGAAGCCGCAGCCGCTCGCGCAGCTCACAAGAGGTGGGTTTTTATAGAAGAGGGTTTACTTTTCGTAATCTCGAAACCTCAATCAGTTAGCAGACATGGTCGCACTATGTCATTCTCAAATGGTAATGAATGCACATCTTATTTTAGGTAACAATTACGTGGATGTGTCTGTGTACTTACAGTCAGTGCAGTGGACGCTTTAAGCATAAGCCTGCGGGGCAATCAGCGAGGTTTTGCCCTTGCAGGGGCGTCAATGCAATAATCCAAACAGCTTACAAGTGAAATTTTATCTTCAACAAATATTAGCGTAACAACTTCAGCAATATATCGAATCTGAGGAGTCCGATTTTCATGCGGTTACCTCAAGATTGGTTTGCAAGCAGGACAAAGACCTCGCCGCGCTGGAAGTCTCGTAACTATTTTTTAATGCCACGTTGAGTTAGTTTTCTATTATTCATTACAGTAACCCTGTCAGAAGAGTCAGATAATACTGGAAGCTGACAGCCAATCCACATTCTACACCTAAAAGTGTATGCCTTTGCCTAACAGTAGCTTCATAAACCACTATAACCGATTTGTTTCACAGTGAGGAAGCAGCAAGAAACGCTCGTGCCCACGCACTGGAAGCCGCGCAGGCAGCAGTACAGTCACAGGCGCAGCTGGCTGGGGCGAAGGCCCGCGCCGCCGCCGCACAGAAGATAGCCGCAGCCCGCGAGGCAGCAGCTGCCAAGGCGATCCAACGCGCCGCGAGCAACCAGGCTGCCAGGCTGCAGAACGCTGGTATCTACTTAAATAAATTAAATCAGCCACATACAAATCTACTGCTATCACTGATGCAGGATCATAATCATTCTCTCAGTGTGGAGCCACTACACAGGACATGCGTCACTTACTGTGTCCATCCTGCATGTTAGACAAGGTCAATAGCAGAGCCGTACTTACAGGTTGCCAAATACTGGTCACAGAATATTTAGTTAGAGTTAATCGACACGAAAAAAAGAAGAATCCTTCTCTTTCTTCTTCCGTTAATACTTTGTGCTAAATGTTATCAATTATCAGATGATCGTTGACTTGCAGTCCAGCGAGGATATTACTATCTCTGTTGACAGCTCAAATGATGATCACTCGTTATAACCAGCAGCGTTTCGAATTGCGATAAAAGTGACTATAGTTATCGAGAATCCGACCGATCATCATTCGAGCTGTCAACAGAGATAGGCAATACCCGCAGCTCATATTATCTTTTGATTAATCCCTCATTTACCTTTTCTATTACAGACTTAGAAGCCCTAAAGCTATCCGTGATCCAAAGCTCTGGTGCGGCAGGCGCTGCCGGGGCTGCCCAGCACGCCGCCACGGCCGCCGCAGCCGCCCTGCGTCCCCAGACCCCGGAGTGGCCAGCCAAACCTTGGGCCCCCTCTGCCTGGGTACCAGCGGCTTGGGGCTGGGCTTAAACATAAAGGCAACTGTAGGAACAAGGCAAACATAAGGAACATCTGTACCAAGGAACTTGTTTTTTTAGGTTTATTTAAATGTAAGACTTGAGAAATAAAGTTGCGTTTATATTTTTAAGAAATCTTCTTAGTTTTTCTAGATATAAGTTGGGTACAAAAATAAATGTTTTTGAGTTTTTAATAAATAACCTATTTTATTTTTGATCGTTTTCCTATTGTTTTAAAGAATAAATTGTTATCTCTTCGTATTCGTTTCAGAGTAACGTACTATAAAATGTATAAGACTGACAGCTGATAAGGTTTACGTAAGAAAATATCTGGTATATGCCTGCGATAATAATCAATACACCATAATCTAGGAGAATGTTATATTAGCATGGATCAATTGAAGAGTTAACTCTAATGGTGTATGTGGTTACACTACATCAGTAGATACATAATTACACAGGGTACATTTACAGGTTACTATATATAGTTAGGGCCGGACCTAGGAATATAGTATAACTGCAGTTTGCTCCAATGGACCGTAATCAAGGATCAACAGTTTTAACCAAAATGGCACATGCTAGGAAGGAAAAGTAAAATTACGAATAAGCTAAGTAAAGCCTACCTACCTTTTAGCATGGCGTAAATAAGCACTGTCAGACAAGAGGATATAAACGCTTTAGTTAGTGTTACATATGCTTAAGTTAAATCATTTTAAATAAAGAGTTCAATACTCCTGACTATTGCCAAAACTAGTAGGTATTCCAGAATTTTCAATCATGTATTGATTCATTATATACGCCTGCGCCGTACAATTCAGGGCGCCCGAGATGAAACTCCGCAGATCTTGCTTTTACAGCATCCCTCATCTGTTGTAGAATCAAATTGTTTTGTTAACCGGTGAATTTAGTTCTTTTTATACCGAAAATGGGCAGAAAATAGGCCTGAAAAAGAGGACAATAAGGTAAGATTTAATAACCAGTATGTTAGCATCCTTATGATGTGTCAATTTGGATTGGGGACGAAAAGGGGTGTGTCTCAAATATTCATACTCAATCTAAAGTTGAGCTGTTGAGCAATTACATACTACGGTAGCTTATTATTTAGACATAGAACGATTAACTTTGTTCATAAATCGTAGTTAACTAGATTATTTGAAGTAAGTAGTTGTACGTCTACCTAGTGGACACTTAAATTATGTAGATATTTAATTTCATACTAGGTGTAAATGTAATTATTACGAATATTAATTCGTATAAAATTAGTGCGCGTCTAAGCGTTCTTAAAAATAGTTTTAATGGATTTTATATATAAAAGTTAAAATCTAAAAAAAAACTAAAAAGTATTTGATCTTTTTCTTCGAACGTCTGAATTTCGAACATGAGCTCAAAAAAAACTGCTCAGCATATTACTCATTTGGGCATCCAGCCAGCAATGACGTCATTCGAGGCCCAAATGACGTACCGTACAGCACGTCATCTCATCATCCGGTCCGCTGAGCCAAGCTGCGCTGCGTCCGCACCTCGCGCATGCGCGTCGCTACCATGTCAAGTTCTGCTAAGCATCGTCGGTACAAGCCACAAGACAGCGCGGTTGCGTTTCTCTGTCCGCTCCAATACGTTTTAATTCTGGGATGCATGATGATGCGCTTATGTCCGGCCTAATGCGCTCCACCAACGCAATTAGGTTAGATTTATAATAAACAGGGCAAGGTGAGCACTAAACTGAAAGCATAAGCGATAAGTCGACGTTTTGTTATCCTGCTTCCACAAACTTTCGATTTCATATACCTAGTCATTATACTTGAATTGTCCTTATCTTACTTGTAGTTACATTTAAAAGATATACCTACTCGTCTTTTAATAAATGACCGGCCTTACCTATTATTCTATTTGTACAATGGACTGCATCTCAGTGGTAGCAAACCGTGAAGGTACCGACAATATTTCTGTGGTACCGACGTACTCGTACAAAACTCGTTCGTTACTGCTACGATATTAGAGGTTACTGCTACCTATATATAACAACGGACATTTATATTACATGAAAAATATACCTGGCATATTATGGTATATTATTAAAACATAATTTTCAAGAGTTAAAGAAACATTTTGTTCAAACTATACTATAGTTATCAAGGCAATCCTATTCACGCTGAACTGACGCTTCAGTTTCGTTGTAGTTTCAATATCATCTGCAACAGAACTGCATTTAAACTTCAATTTTGCAGTTTCAATTCGTGCTGTTTTGTTTATTGACCTTACAATTTAATTGACAATGTTCCTTTTTCCGGTCAGACACCAAGATGTGGTCATACCACATCCTCCTCGCGGTTCTATGCTGCGCAGGACACCTAGTGGCCGCCGACATCGATCGCCGACGTTTCTCGAACCCCACCTACTACAATGTGGGTGGGGTTCTCTCCAGCAACGAGTCTATTGCGTTCTACAAGGACACTATATCGGTAAGTCGACAGCTGTGGCCTCCGACAAAGACCGGCGACGTTTCTCCAATCCCACCTACCACAATGTGGGTGGGGTTCTCTCCAGCAACGAGTATCTTGCGTTCTACAAGGACACTATATCGGTAAGTCGATAGCTGTGGTCTCCGATGTAGACCGGTGACGTTTCTCCAACCCCACCTACTACAATGTGGGTGGGGTTCTCCCCAGCAACGAGTATCTTGCGTTCTACAAGGACACTATATCGGTAGGTAAGTCGACAGCCGTGGACTCAGACATAGACCGCCGATGTTTCTCCAACCCCACCTACTACAATGTGGGTTTTTTTTTTTTTTTCTGGTAGGGGAATCATCAGAATGACTTCCCCCGCTCTTGGGCGGAGCGGGAGGGCGTGTCAGACTCTTACTGACTAAACCCCTACCCCGTTCCTTCGTTGCCTTCGTTCTGGGGGGGACTCGGTATCAACCGTTAGGAATACCACATGTTCCCCCCAGAGGCTTCGGCCCTACCGGGCCCCTACAGTTTGCTGACATCTCCTTGAGGCGCGCGTGGAACAGAACGCGCCGTTGACGACTGGGCTCGGTCCAGATTATTTCCAGACTGCCGGACAGCGAGCTACCCAGTGCTCGCCGTCCGCAAACCCGCGCCTACGGTGGTCGGAAATCGGGATCGGGATCTCGGCGGCGGCGGCGTGAGGACCGTTCCCTCACGCGCTCGCGGTCAGCAGCCTCCTTCACGAGCATTACTGCTTCGCAGAAGGAGGCGACCGCATGCCAACCCTCCTCGCTCCGGACCATGGCCTGAACCAGGGCCCGGCGCGAGAGGTCGCCGCTCCCGATAGTCTCCACGAGGACACGGCGGTGCTCCGCCCAAGCGGGGCACACTTCTACCGTGTGCTCCACCGTGTCCTCCGGGCGGTCCACACAGTGGCGACACCCGGGCGTCCTCTCCTGCTTGATTCGATGCAGGAACCTCCCGAACTTACCGTGTCCGGTGAGGACCTGCGTCACACGGAAAGAGAGGACGCCGTGACCTCTTTCCAACCACTCCTCAAAGAGGGGCCTAACCGCCTCAATGACGGCGTGCCCAGCACTGGGTTGCGACAGTCGCAGTCGCCATGCCACCCTGAGATCCCGCCGGAACTCTGTCCGCCATGCCGCGACTTGTCGCGGCAGCGGAGTTTCGCCCCGGCGTTGCATCTCCACGCGCAAATCGTGCATGCGTGCAAGGACTGTTGCCTCCAGATCCCACGGTGGCAGGCCAGCGAGGAGGCTCGCCGCTTCGCGGGAGATCGTGCGGTATCCCCGCACCATCCGGATGGCCATGACCCTCTGGCAAGCGTTCAGCTTGGCCGCCGGTCGCTTACCTAGCGACGGCGCCCAAACCGGCGCCCCGTAAAGGGCCATGGACCGAACGATCCCCGCGTAGAGCCTCCGGCAGGGGGCGTCTGGACCCCCTAGGTTGGGCAGGAGCCGCTTCAGAGCGGCCCCAGACCTGTCCAGTTTGGGGGCCAAACGTCGGAAATGCTCCTCGAAAGTCCACCGGCTGTCGAGGACGAGTCCCAGGTACTTCATCGCCGACCCGATACTACAATGTGGGTGGGGTTCTCTCCAGCAACGAGTCTATTGAGTTCTACAAGGACACTATATCGGTAAGTTGACAGCAGAGGCCTCTGACGTAGACTAGCGACGTTCCTCCAACCCCACCTACTACAATGTGGGTGGGGTTCTCTCCAGCAACGAGTCTACTGCATTCTACAAGGACACTATATCGGTAAGTCGACAGCCGTGGACTCAGACATAGACCGGCGACGTTTCTCCAACCCCACCTACTACTATGTGGGTGGGGTTCTCTCCAGCAACGAGTCTATTGAGTTCTACAAGGACACTATATCGGTAAGTTGACAGCAGAGGCCTCTGACGTAGACTAGCGACGTTCCTCCAACCCCACCTACTACAATGTGGGTGGGGTTCTCTCCTGCAACGAGTCTATTGAGTTCTACAAGGACACTATATCGGTAAGTTGACAGCAGAGGCCTCTGACGTAGACTAGCGACGTTTCTCCAACCCCACCTACTACAATGTGGGTGGGGTTCTCTCTAGCAACGAGTCTATTGCGTTCTACAAGGACACTATATCGGTAAGTCGACAGCCGTGGTCTCCGATGTAGACCGGCGACATTTCTCCAATCCCACCTACTACAATGTGGGTGGGGTTTTCTCCAGCAAAGAGTCCATTGCGTTCTACAAGGACACTATATCGGTAAGTCGACAGCTGTGGCCTCCGACAAAGACCGGCGACGTTTCTCCAATCCCACCTAAGTACTACAATGTGGGTGGGGTTCTCTCCAGCAACGAGTCTATTGCGTTCTACAAGGACACTATATCGGTAAGTCGACAGCCGTGGCCGCCGACATAGACCGCCGATGTTTCTCCAACCCCACCTACCACAATGTGGGTGGGGTTCTCTCCAGCAGCGAGTCTATTGCGTTCTACAAGGACACTATATCGGTAAGTCGACAGCCGTGGCCGCCGACATAGACCGCCGATGTTTCTCCAACCCCACCTACCACAATGTGGGTGGGGTTCTCTCCAGCAACGAGTCTATTGCGTTCTACAAGGACACTATATCGGTAAGTCGACAGCCGTGGCCGCCGACATAGACCGCCGATGTTTCTCCAACCCCACCTACCACAATGTGGGTGGGGTTCTCTCCAGCAACGAGTCTATTGCGTTCTACAAGGACACTATATCGGTAAGTCGACAGCCGTGGCCGCCGACATAGACCGCCGATGTTTCTCCAACCCCACCTACCACAATGTGGGTGGGGTTCTCTCCAGCAACGAGTCTGTTGCGTTCTACAAGGACACTATATCGGTAAGTCGACGGCCGTGGCCGCCGACATAGACCGCCGATGTTTCTCCAACCCCACCTACCACAATGTGGGTGGGGTTCTCTCCAGCAACGAGTCTATTGCGTTCTACAAGGACACTATATCGGTATGTTTATCAGGATGGTCCTAAAAAAAATCGTGTAGGAAGTGGCTTGCGTGATATTATTGTCGGTCGTCTATTAGAAGAACCCTAATTTACTAAAAATGCATTCCTACACTTCGTAACACTGCAAATTTGTATACTGTTACCACGCAGCATGCACGCCGTTGAATGATTCATGCTGTCACCAAGAATGCCATATTTTACACCTACAGATACAAAGCGTTAATAAACCAACTTGTGCCCATTAGCGTTTCAATTCAACTCAGTTAATGGCAATTTTCATTTCCTTTGATATGCATACGAAACAATTTATTCAACTTGAGCCTGTTTTTATCAGTGAATAACGCGATATCTTTTAAAGAAAAACATGTTTTTTTTTGCAGAATCTGAACTTCAAAGATCAGTATGTGCCTCGAGGAGTCACATATCACGATTATTCAATGCTTATGGATCCAAATCCTATAAAAACGGCGCTGAATGTCTGTAAAGATCTGATTGCTCACCGAGTAAGTGAAATATACAACTACATGTAGCTAAATTAGTTGATAATTCGAGATAAATTCATCATTAGCAACTCAATAGCTATGTCCACACTGTGCCCTTTCATCTTCAACTTTCGTCTTCATCTGTCTAATAAACTTTCGTTAGTTGCTTTCAACAATTGAATGCGTTATGGAACGCATTATCCATTTGACGTAGAATGACATGTATCACTGCGCGCGCAAGACTTTCAACTGTCATTGCACTTGCGTCAAAGGCATGCCCGACTCTTGCGCTGTTGACTGCGCTATGACGCATGCCCTTGTTGAACAAAAAAGGGCACAGTGTGGACATAGCTAATAGGTATCAACTTTTTGTATGCCAATTTGATTTTTAAACATTTTACAAAAAAAAGGCCATAAGTACCTATGGGTTGCAATGGAATTTGAGCTTTGTTGAGTAGGTATTTAATAGTTTGTTGTTCAAAACTGTGATAACTTTTGAATTTAAATATAGAACACCTTTTGACACTAGAACCGATACTAATGACACAAAATTTTATAGGTGTACGCGATCGTGGTATCTCACCCACTGACCGGAGACCTTTCCCCAGCAGCTGTCTCGTACACCAGTGGTTTCTACCACATACCAGTCATCGGCATATCTTCAAGGGACTCTGCTTTCTCTGACAAAAACATTCACGTCTCTTTCCTTCGGACGGTCCCGCCGTATTCGCACCAAGCCGACGTATGGGTGGATGTGTTGAAGCACTTCAATTACATGAAGGTCATATTCATTCATAGTTCTGATACTGATGGCAGGGCTATTCTGGGACGGTAAGTCAACAAGAAATAAAATGATTTAAATTAGTTTTAAAACTGATAAATGAAACAGTTCTATGTATGAAAATCGCGGATTTCAGAATGAAGAATTTGAAATCAACTTCTGCTCTTCTTAAAAACCTGTCAAACTTTGGCATTAAAGTAGAATTTAACAATATCATTATAATCATTGTTAATCGAAGATCATCATGTATCTTCACATACTCGCATGTGGAGTTTAACACGTTTTTAACTTCAAATAGGTACTCAATTCAGAAACCGAACTTGAATTAGTTAAACTATATTTTGCTAGAGTGATTGACGAATTAAATGCAAGTAATAAATTTTAATAATTACCATATTTTCAGGTTCCAGACGACCTCTCAAAGCGTGGACGAGGATGTAGACCGTAAAGTGGTTGTGGAACAGGTGATAGAGTTCGAACCGGGCCTGGATTCCTTCAGCGACCGCCTCATGGACGTCAAAGGCGCTCAGGCGAGAGTGTTCCTTATGTATGCCAGGTATGCTGTAATTTTAAATATTTACACCGTGATACAACCCACCCATGATCCATCTTGGATCCTCACAACCCTACACAGTACATAGTACACGCATCTACACATCCATTATTCTCAATATCATCGTCCAACGCATGAGGGACTCCCCATTAATGGCCATCAACCATTTCATGCAGTCTACCACATGTAAAAACTCTCAGTAGGTAGGTAAAAAATATGTTAGGTACTACAAAACACTTATACCCATTCAACTGTATTCCCAAGACCAATCAAACATCAACACACTCCCTCCGATACTCAACCCACTCCTATACTCACTTTAACGTACTCCCATTCTTACCGTAGTCACCATCCGTGGCGTAGCGAGGCTGAAAGGGCCTTTTATCAATCATTTTTAAGGCTTTGTTTTTTTTTACAAAGAACGAAGAAGTAGCTACACCTTAGGCTAAAGAGGGTGCTGTATGGGCCACCCTACACCGCCCTTAACCCAACACCCTCATTCTGACTGTATCTTTATAAGAACACATAGTGCTTTAAATGCGTTCTAAGTCTATAAAGTCTTTATCCTAGTGGTTGTAATAATGAATGTTGACCGCAGTAAAACAGACGCCGAAATAATCTTCCGCGACGCGACGTTCCTGAACATGACGACCGTGGGCTACGTGTGGATGGTGACGGAGCAGGCGCTGGACGCTGCCAACGCGCCCGAGGGCTTGCTGGGACTACGACTCGTTAATGCCACCAATGAACACGCGCATATTCAGGACTCTATGTAAGAGAACTTGGTTTTATTTTAAACGACCAACCTGGTATCAGCAAAACTAACTTAACTTTAACATGTCTACTGGAAGATTTAAAATAATCTCGAAAAATAAAGCAGGCCTAATAAATTGTTAATTAGGCTCAAACAAAAAAGGTTTGATCACCAATTGGACAGGGCAAATAAACTAAACATAAAATAAAAGGCCATTTTGAGCGAGAGACACCTTATGATTAGAGATGACATAGATAAAGGTAAATTCTTTATAAGATATACAGATAGAGGATAAGCACAGGGAGACCCAATTTCACCCCTACTTTTCAACATAGTTACAATTAAGTGCTTTCAAGAAATCCAAAACGCTACTATGTGCCAATACGCAGATGATTTTGTTTTATACCGAAAATCTATTAATTTAAAGGAAACCCAACGCACACTTCAAACAGCGCTAGATAGATTATGCCATGTGCTAGATAAGTTAGGATTAGAATTATCGCCCGCAAAATCTAAAGTATGTATTTTTAGCAGAGGTTTTGGGCGGCCAAAGGTTGAACTTAAAATAAATAATCGCAATTTAGATACAGTTGATAGTTACAAATACTTAGGTGTATGGCTCGACAGATGCTTGCGCTGGAGTAAGCATATCAACTCTACTGTGGAAAAAGTACAAAGAAACCTGAGTTTACTTAAAGTTTTGGCAGGTAGGTCTTGGGGATTACATCCTCAACATTTGAGACATATTTATATAGCTTTAATTAGAAGTCGTATAGATTATAGTTGTTACATATACGATGCTAGTGCAAGGTGTCACTTAGATAAGTTAAATAAGTTGCAAAACCAAGCTTTACGGGTTATAGGAGGTTTTATCAAATCCACTCCGATACACATTATGGAGAGTGAACTTAGTGTGGTTCCACTGTACATAAGAAGAAAATATTTAGCCTATAAGTTTTGTCTTAAAGCTAAATCTGTAGAAAATAATGTAACAAATACCTACTCTGTTAGATGAACTCGATGCTCTTCGACACAATAGTTACTGGCGAAATAAGGTTATTCCTATAATATCCACAGCATTTAACGAAGTTAAGGAAGTTGAGGTAGCATCTTCTCACCCTTTACCTATGTTTACCCTAAGGACCTGGGTCACCAACATTAATGTGAAGGAAATAATTTATTGTAATTTAGAGTCAGTAAAGTTACCGAAGGGGCATTATGATTATAGTTTATTAAAACATGAAGTGACTAAAGAACTATGCACAAAATATAATGGTTGGTGTACTATATTCACAGATGGGTCGAAGAGTGTCGACGGCCGTGGAGCGGCTTACTATATACCCTGTAAAGATGGATATAGCTTAAATAATAACTGTTTTAAAATAAGTAAACCAGCATCTATTATGACGTTGGAGCTCATTGCGATCTCAGAAGCATTGACATTTGTCATAAATTGTCCAAACAGAAATACTGTTATTTGTACTGACAGTAAAAGTTCGCTGCAGCATATAGCTAGATGTGCCTCTGGCTTCAGAGGTGCTTCGATTGCTTATAGCATTCTATTAAAGATAGATGAACTTACTCAAAAAGGAGTGCAGCTGAGATTGCAATGGGTTCCATCGCATATTGGAATACGGGGTAACGAGCAGGCTGATATATTGGCCAAAAATGCAGCCAAATACGGAAAACAAACCAACATTACGCTAGATTATTCTGAAATATTACCAAAATTTAAAAATGTTTGTTATGATCAATGGAAGGAATACTTTGATAGAACCTCATTGGAAAAAGGAATTTGGTATAAAACCATACAGTGTCAGCCTACCCGTGTACCCTGGTTTGTAAATATTAATCTAAGCAGAAAGTTTGTAGTTACAGCTCACAGACTCAGATCGGCACATTTTCCATGTAATAAATTCGCTTTCCTGATGAAAAAGAAAACCTCTCCCAACTGTGAGGTGTGTGGAGTTGTAGAAGATATGCACCATTTGTTAATGGAATGTGTTAAGTATGAGGCTGAGAGGACTAAGTTGTTCAGGACTTTGAACTTGAACAAGAATGATATAGGTACATTCCACCGAATATTGTGTAAACCGACTTCCGATGATGCGAAAAAGTTGTTCGATTTTATGGCCCTGATCCAGTGATCTCTTTTGATATAATAATTGTCTTAGGGTACGATGGGACTGACATACGCTGTGCGTTATAAAAGTCCCTAAATTTTCTTTTAAGAAATAAAAAAAAAAAAAAAAAAAAGGCCATATTCTAACAGTAAAAAAAGTTTGGGTATTTTTTTAAATTTGGATGGTACTTTTATGGCATCTCATAAATATTTTTAAGAAAAGTGGCCAGTTGCTGGTTAATATTTGTAATCAACCAGAAGGAGGTTTAATAACTAATTAAATTCGAAAAGAAAAAGTTTTAATTATTTTTCTTTTTTCGTCTCCACTTTTTATGCAGTGTGTGTTTTTATGTAGTGTCTTTTTATGTGTTGTATTGTAGTCCACTCACTGCAAACCAATAATTATTCTGAAATACAAAGAGTTGTACTTATACAATTCGTTATAAACCCATTACATTTTCAGCTACGTCTTAGCATCAGCCATCCGCGACATGAACACATCAGAAGAGATTCACGCCCCTCCTTCAGACTGCGACAACTCAGGGTCTATCTGGACCACCGGTCGTCTTCTGTTCGACTACGTTAGGAAGCAGCGATTGGAGAACGGAGCCACTGGACATGTGGCATTTGATGACCATGGAGATCGAGTCCATGCAGAATATGATATGGTCAATGTGAGAGCGCAGGGGGAACATGTCGCTGTAGGCAAATACTTTTACTCTAAGGTAAGGCTCTGACAAGGTGGACCGATGACTGGTAGAGAAAAATCACTTACGGCAAATAGAAAGAGACTTACGACTTTAAAACTTTTTAGGAAACCCAGAAGATGCGATTAGAACTAAAGGAGCAAGAAATAATATGGATGGGTCGTAGTACGTCGAAACCAGAAGGGTTCATGATACCAACGCATCTCAAGGTGATATAAATCAACAGTACGATATAAGTGAGACAGCACAACTGGGTACCTATCTGTAAGATAAGTGAATTATATGTTTACCTTCAGGTATTGACGATTGAGGAGAAGCCTTTCGTGTACACTCGTCGTATTGACGATGGCAGTGACTGCACTCCTGACGAGATCCCTTGTCCTCATTATAATGCGACTGAGGATACAGGTACAAAGCAATTCACCTATCATGCTTGTTTGCATGGCTAATAGCTTCCATCCATATCTCGCAAGAAATTAAAGAAAGAAAGAAATAAACAGTTTATTTGCAAGGAATTCACGTGCTTAAATTTGACTATACATAATAATAATAATAAAAAAAGGGAAAATATGCGTCAGATCCGTGCAATACGGCCGAACGCTCAGCAAAATGCCATGCCCTCATACTACTCATACATAAAGCGACGAGGGCACAGCGCTGGTTTTCAGCGTGGGTCGGTAGTGGTGTCGACAAACAAAAAAAAAATCTATAAAGGTCTACTGTGCAAAATGAGAAATCTTTATCGCTAAATCTTATTTACAGAACTTGATAGATCTCAACGCCTAGCCACTACCCAGATATAACTACTGAGTATATCTGACCTACCGCCTTATTGTAACAGTCCTTTAGTCATTTATGAGAATAGATTAACCTCACTAGACCCCTTTGAACGGTAGATATGGATAGAATGCTACACGACATCGTTAAGAACGAGACGAGAACGAAACTTGATTCCTAGCGAAAGGATAGGTGCAGAGACGAGTTGTAGGTCGTGAGTTCATTACTTGCTGTAATTTATTTTATTCACACTGTTCTCAAAACGGTGGTGGAAAACATCGTAAGGTAACGGACATGCCCCCTTAGAACCAAATATTCGAAGACGGTCATGATCATCATCATCTACTTAGCCTTTTCCCAACTATATTGGGGTCGGCTTCCAGTCAAGCTGGATTTGACAAGACATGTGACATCCACCAATCCGCACTGGACCCGCGTGGTGGTTCCTAGCAGTGGGCACATTATAAGGCCGATTATGCTTCTTATAAAAGAGCAGGCCTCACCAGTAAAATACAATATTGGCTGATTGAATTAAATTGGCGTTATTTAGAAACGAACCGTGTTTCGAGATTTAAGAACGACATTGTTATTTTACGTTTACTACGTTTCAGACCAACTTTACTGCTGTAAAGGCTTCTGTATGGATCTCTTGAAACATCTGTCAAAAGCGATCAACTTTACGTATTCCTTGGCTCTGTCTCCTGATGGCCAATTTGGAAACTATATTATACGGAACTTCTCCCAACCGGGAGCCAAGAAGGAATGGACAGGGCTTATAGGTGAGTAAAGATACGACAGCCATTTTTCAACCTTTTTGCCCTATGATCATCGATTTTTCAAGTGCCTTTATTGCCTTTTCGGGCTAATTTCCCATTTAAACCTACAAAGAAAATTGCTAACAGTAATGGTTTAATACTATAATTTGGTTCGTGAATTTTCAGGAGAATTGGTGTATGAACGTGCAGATATGATAGTTGCCCCATTGACAATAAATCCTGAACGAGCCGAGTTTATTGAATTTAGTAAACCTTTCAAATATCAAGGTATTACGATTTTAGAGAAAAAGGTACGAATTTCCATTTTATATAGGTACTAAAAGCGTTATGTGTATGAATGAATAGAGTAGCAAAAGAACATTGATTGTGTGAGAAGTTATATGAAAAAAAAAGGTAGCATGACGAGAAACGGAACAGAATGGAAGAAAAAACCGTGCTGCGACGACTCCAAATAACACGAAACAAGAGCAGGAAGAAAATGTTAAGTCTCTACATTATTTTTATTATATTTGTGAAGAAAGCGTAATTAACTTAATTAGGGGATTTATCGCTAACTTTGATTAATATTATTTTAGATATATTAATTTTCAGACTAGATACATTTACAGAGAGCTACCTATTATGTAAAAGGTAATGTAAAATAAGTAATGGCCAATTGTCAGTTGTATAAAAAGAGGTTAGTACCTATCCATGCATTGGAGGCTCTGCAGGAAAAGCGTGCAGGCCAAAATATTGCACAATAGACAACGACTCGAAGAGAAAATAAAGAATACTTATCATTTATTTCTAAATTTTTAGCAAATACAACTTCTAATATTGATGTTTTCTACCAAAAGTATTGATAAGGCTAATGTTACTACAAATATTTTTAATTATTTCAGTGAATAACAACCGTTGTTATGTTTACTTTTACTTCATGGTCAGCTAATTACAAATCACACAATCAATCAATCAATGAGAACGGCTCTGACATTAACAGTTCTATAAATCTTTGAACCTAAGACATTTGATACCAACCAGTATTGGTCATGCTTGATGAATCTATGAATCAGCTCAGCCTGCCTCCGTAACTTCTTGTCTATCACTGAAAAGAAATCTATTCCAGACGGAGTACTAAAAATTTTGGAGATCGTTTAGCTCGCTCTTTTATCCTTGTTTGTCTCTATGAATAGTGGGATGGTAAATAAATTGATCTTATCCAATGGTGCTAAAATTTTCGAGATCGCTTAAGTTCCGGCGCTCACTGCCGACATGGTACGGCTTGTCATGGCAAAGGATTTTATTACTAATCAAGTTATGTATTTTAAATCTAATTTAAATGAGCATCCTAAATTCAGATTATCTACGTAAGTAGGTAATCGGCCACGTTAGACTATCTAGGCTGCTAAAATTTGCAGGCACACTTCACTCGCATAAGCATAAGGTAAATGATTATTTTTTTAAGATAAATTGGGCATGCCCTAAGCACAGAAGCACCCACGAGCACCACTTTTGTTGAAAGCGCCTTTATGGTAAGCCTTTCTGAATACTTATGGCTAACCATAAACTAACTATTACGTACTTTTTCAGCCATCCCGCTCCTCAACGCTGGTATCGTTCTTGCAACCGTTTTCGAATACCCTTTGGATCCTGGTGATGGTGTCAGTCCACGTGGTAGCTCTTGTGCTGTATCTCCTGGACAGGTTCTCTCCCTTCGGCCGGTTCAAACTGGCCAATATTGATGGGACTGAAGAAGACGCTTTGAACCTTTCGAGCGCTATCTGGTTTGCTTGGGGCGTGCTTCTCAACAGTGGTATTGGAGAAGGTGAGAACAAGTTTTAGCTTTTAAATCGGTAGTAAACCAACCAAGTGCTAAGCTAGTTTACGCTTAGTTTCCATGGTTGAGGTACCTATTAATATTTTACACTGTGCCCAGACCGTATTTGAAGTCCGAAAACTTACCTCAGCTATACGAATTAGGTACGTAAGGTTAACTAACTTAGCTTATTATCTGCAATCGGTCCTATGTCTATAAAACCGGTCGAATCTCTGATCAGTTAATTTGAAGTCAAATATTGCGTTAGTTAACTGTTGTAACTAGCTGCTGTTTGGAATAACAAAAACCAATCAATTGCGTGATTTAGCTATTTAACAGATTGAAAAGAACAGACTATCATATACTGTACTCTGTAGTACCGGGTAATCCGGGGCAATAGCAAGAAGATAGATATTCTAAATCCAAAGTTCTTGGTCTGATTGTTACAGGCACTCCTCGTAGTTTCTCAGCGCGAGTGCTAGGCATGGTGTGGGCAGGATTCGCAATGATCATCGTTGCTTCCTACACCGCCAACCTGGCTGCCTTCCTAGTGCTCGAACGCCCCAAGACCAAGCTCACCGGAATCAACGACGCAAGGGTATGTAATGGCTTTTCATTTAGTCAATGCTTTATCAATATCAACTATTAGTTTAGTTAGACGCAGTGAGGTTGCGAACATCTTGAACGTCGTCAAAGGCGATCGATAAAATCATTACGGGGACTAACTTCAAACTATAAATCACTTAAGGTGAGGTGGGGTAAGACTAACATACTTTTCTGCCAGACAGCAATGATTGATTTTCACGGCTAAGTTATTTGACTTACCTCTGAGACAATAAAATCACTGATACCTAAATACTATACGCTTTAATAAAATAATGGATATATTTCCGTTAATGCATCCAGAACGTAAATTTTGAATAAATTGTAAGGCCCTTAAAACTGCTAGTCTTGCCCCACCACATGGGGTAAGAATAACACTAATGTATTTTAACTGAAAACGTGCACTTATTGGAGTTTGTAAAGAAAAAACGCAAATGATAAAAGTACTCGTATTTAATTTGAATTGTATAATAACGGAACAACGTTTATTTTTGCGGCAATTCGTATATTACATGATTTGGGGTAAGACAAACATACAATCAAAATCAGAGGAGCAGAACCTTTTAAGTGATATCAATAGCATAATGTGAATAAAGCGTTACTCATAAATTAAAAAGACAAACAGGAATAACTTGCTATTAAATTTATTTGACTACCGATTAAATAAAAATCTTAACAAAACACTCACAATATATATTTTTTTAAATGCTACTCTCTAATAGGAATATTTAGTGTACCTACTGTCTACTTTAATTTGGTTTAAATCAAGATTACAGTCCGGGTGAATAATTATAATTATAAATTTTTCAATTTCGGTGGCGAAACTTTTACTTCCGTGAAAATTTTCGCAAAACCTGAGGAGAAGAAAATTTTTCCTCAGTTGTCGTGAAAATTAAGGACCTCCACGAAAGCTGCAGTAACTTAGAATTTATGGCAAAACAACCTTTTATCGCCAAACACCACTTCGACTGGACGATTCACCAAATATTTAATAATGGGTGAGCTGTCTTTTCGATTCGATTTTCATTTAATCGACCATGTAACTAAAGAAAAATATCTTAAACGAAAATGTTGATTACAACTGACTAGGGGAAAGACTAACATAATGTTTGTCTTACCCCGGGCGAACTGATAGTCTTCCCCCACTTTGACATTTGTAAGTTATGTTTTAGTTTTGTAAAATATTATAAGAAGTCGTATGTATAATGTTAAAATGATACGATAACTTAAAAGGCAATATTATTAGGATGCTATTTACGTTCAAGACTCCTCCATTTAACGTTTTTTTTCACCAAAATTTTAAGGAATCCTTACTGCTCTGTCACGTGCAACAATTTATTTCACAACTGACATTTTCGTTTTTGTTATGTTATCGACACTAACGATCAGAAGTGCCATCTGTGTTTTAAGTCGAGAACTTTTTCATGCTAACTGTTTTATCGACATGGTAAATTCAAAAAGAAGACGGTACTTTTTGAGATATTTGAAAGTGATAGTCTTGCCCCGCTGATAGTCTTACCCCACCTTACCTTATCTAACAAGTACCTATCCATCAATCAGACCACATACCAAGATTAATTGATTATAGCAATATTTCCCTAGGACTGTTCGATGGTGCAGTTTGAAGGGGAGGTACAACTTCACTGATTAATATTTTCGGGCTAACGTAGAAGCATAGACTAGTTTAGACAGTAGCTAATGCTTTATTTTTTATTATCTTTAGCTTCGCAATACCATGGAGAATCTGACGTGTGCCACGGTTAAGGGATCAGCTGTTGATATGTATTTTAGACGACAAGTCGAATTGTCGAACATGTACCGAACGATGGAAGCAAATAATTATGATAACGCTGAGCAAGCTATCGAGGATGTTAAGCACGGGTAGGTTCATCTTATACCTTTGTTTCAGTAGTTGCAAAATTACGTAGCCATAGACATTATAGATGTCCATGAAACTTTTTTTTGTAGTTCAATTTAGACCATGGAAAGAAAAATTCAAAAATTGAACAAGTAGTTTTAGGAGATTGAAGTAGGTTTTTTAACATTATTTTTATTTGCCTGTTTTCTTATTCTGGTCCATGGTTGCAGTAAACTAATGGCATTCATTTGGGACTCATCTCGCTTGGAATTCGAGGCCGCTCAGGATTGTGAGCTTGTGACCGCTGGAGAACTGTTTGGTCGTTCTGGCTATGGCGTTGGATTACAAAAAGGCTCTCCTTGGGCGGATCTTGTCACACTGGCTATATTGGACTTTCACGAAAGTATGTATCTCTTCGAAGAAGTCTACAGGAGAACTGTTAACTGCAAGATGAAAATATATTCAATGTAACTTTCAGGTGGAATAATGGAATCACTGGACAACCTCTGGATCCTCCGCAACAACATGCTAAACTGCGAAGAGAACGAGAAGACACCGAACACATTAGGCTTGAAGAACATGGCAGGGGTGTTCATACTTGTGTTAGCGGGTATAATAGGCGGCATAGTACTGATAGTGATCGAGGTGGTGTACAAACGGCACCAGATCAAGAAGCAGAAGAGGATGGAGATCGCGCGCCACGCCGCCGACCGGTGGCGCGGAGCTGTCGAGGTAAACAGAGTAAAGGCAGAAGCCATGGATGTGGACCACCTCGCTAACGCCAAAGTCAAACAGCAGTTAGAGAGTAAAATATAGACCCGCGGCCCGAGGTCACACTGACGACTGATATGCACTGTATGTAGCTCAGGGATTGCGAACCATTGCTACTCAAATATTTTTAGTCAATCCCAATTGCGACAAGTACCTACTATAGTATAGCATAGCAACATATCTTTTTAAGAATATTCGTATAGATAATGTTAGTCTGCTTATTGAGGTTCGCCATCCCCGATGTAGACATAAAAATATTGTTAACGACCAATATTTAACTTATATATTCAAAATAAACACTTTTCATGTTCATGTACATTGTTAATTTTGATCACAATGAGTCCCCGCCGCTTTGTGGAGCTTGTACACCAACTCGCTGGACACGGTAATAGTCTATTGCTGTTGTAAGTAGATGTCATTGTGTTATTCATGTTTTATTCGTGACTGTACAGCACAGATTAGTGAACGAATGGAGAGATAACTCGCATAGATTATGATCTCTATAGAATTTTGTTTTGCTTCCATAGACGAATTACTTAGATTGATTCTGCATGGCCAGTAACATAATACGAGCTAGTGCGTTCATTTGTTTCGCATTATCACTCCACTTGTTTACTCCTCCGTGGTGTACAAGGGCAGTTGGGTGAACTATGAACATTTTCAGAAACGGAAGTCTCTCCGGGCCGCCATCATGCCGTCGCAGCGCCGGGCCAAGTCCAACGGAGTGAAGGAGGCGGGCACCATCAGCCTGGCTGTGGACCGGGGAGCACGGCGCCGGGACGAGCCGCGTGTGCCACGATACCTGCCAGCTTATACGCCTGATGTCTCACATCTTGTCGTGTAAAGCGTGTAAGAATTATTTTTTCAACCTTTTGAACGCCGCTGTCAACTTTACTTGAGAAATCAAAAGTGTACTGTAGGTGCGCCTAACATGGTTCAACATATTGAAGCATTAGGCACTTGCAGAGATCTTCAAAAAGTCTGGCACGCTGTGTGTTCAAAAGGGCGGTCTGTTTACAAAGTGCGAGCAAATAACCATCCGAGTATGACATGAAGCTGCGATGTTATGGGCAGTGAATAAAATTAAGTCGCAGGCAAAAAGCGAAACTTACAATAGAAGTGGCGACTTGACAAAGTACAGTAGATACTAGAGTGCATAACTCGAACTCGCACTGTCTAAACAAGACCTTTGTTGGTGTTGTTCGTCCTCAAGTAGTTAGAATTTGAATCGTTGCTGTGACTTAGCTTATGATATTGAGAAGAATTTACTAAGCTCAACTTAGGTATTTAGAAATTAAATTAATCTACTCTGTGGTAGCACCTTCAGAGGAGCACTTTATACTATGCAATCAAGTAAAGGGCAATAGATATCTGTATTACAGAACTTAGTGCACTGACTACTAATTTTGCTATTACATATTAGGGCCTGGCTACATTACCATAGCGAAGCGCTTAACTGCGGCACGTTGCTATCGTGTTGATCAGGCGCTAAGTCCAAAAACTTTCGCGATCAATCTTCACCTAATGGTTTCGTGACGTCGTCGATAATTTACGTAACGCGCCGTACGTCGCAGCAATGTGACGTAGTTTGGCGCTACGGCGTGGTAGTGTGGCCAGGCCCTAAGGCCTCGTGGTGCACTATTATCGATTGCATAGTCCTGTTATTCTTCAATGTGCTGTTAACTACAGGGTATGGCCTCTAAACTAACTTCTAAACTCCATTATAGTTGTGATTAATTGTAAGGTTCGCAGAAAAATTGATTTTCTTGTGATTTTGTTAAGTCTTATTTTACTAAAATTTTAGATTGATAAACTAAATGTGGTAGGTACTAATTATTATTGAATGTCTAAAAATATCCGATAAGTGTAAGACTAACTAGTTACTATTACCATTGAAGTGACTAAAATAAAAACTAAATGTTACTGTGTGGCAATAGATGTTCCGTAAGATTACATTTTTTATGCCGTTATTATTGTCCTATTACCTTCTATTTCTTGTTTACCATTGAATAATGATATTGTTGTGTAGTTTATTGATGATCTACATGTGACATGAAATAAATACTGATTACTCCATGTGGTTTATTCATTAATTTTTACTAAAAATTAGGTGTATGTTCATTTGAAATAAAAGACCATTTTCAACACATCTATATATTTACATAAGGATTTTAACAGTGCTGTATGGGAATAATATATAGTAGGAAACAAGAGCTATGGTGCTCTGTGTAGCCACTGTCAAAAGCAAGCCAGAATATTAGATTGCCAGGATAAACACAAGTAGGAATGCATTGTTGTCTGCAAGGTTCCAGTGTGACACCACACTGCGCTCAGTCAAATCTTTACCTCGATTTGAGTGGACATAGCATGGGATGCTGCCGTCACGCCACAACCTTACAGCCCGCAACCACTCCTCACCGATAACATGAATGGTACAGACGAACAATATTTATCCAAAACATTCAGTAACAACATCATAATACATACAAGGAAGATTATTAAAATACAATTATATGTTTGACATAGAAATAACGCGGATCTACATTGCGTGTCTTGTGCTAAGTAATACTGCAGGACAAGTTGCTGCGTTCAACAGTATCAACTTTACATATATGGTTATTTGCGTGACCTAATAAATGGTAACATCTTAATTAAACCGTCTCCAAATCCTATAAACTACATCCTCTAAAATACATATAACATTATGCTATATGAATGAATTGTTATAATAAAATATTTTATGCTCAGTAAGTAGATGTTGACGTTATTCAAGCAGGCGAAACTAATGCACAGTATAGATTACAAGCTATCTGACGGTACGATTGCCAGAAAGCAGAAACTCACATGATCACACATTGTCAGTTGTACATTTTCTGGCGACTTAACGGGACCACTCATCAGATTAAATTCTAAACAGCGATAAAATTGTACGCATTATTACGATATAATTAATTAGGCAAAGGAAAACACTTATTATAATATTATTTTAGTTCTACAAATTATGAACTTTAAATAAATTGTTAGTAGTAACAAGTGTGATAATATATGTCACCGTTATATGTTTAATCGGTGAATTTACGGTTAGGGTTGCGGCCGAAGAGGGCGGTACGGATCTCCGGCAACAGCTGCTGGGCTATTAGCTCCAGGCGAGACTCCAGGGTGTTGCAGATCTGCGGAAACACAACACGTTACTCTGACACTGCCTTATCACGACAAACATCAACACACTACACAAACACAATATTCTCTCACGCTCTCTAGGTGTAACTAAACAATATAGCTACCTACCTTCTTATCAACCGTGACCGTTCCACTATAATACTACTGAATTATAAATTTCACTTCATCTGTGCGAGATTCACTTACAAACCTGAATACGAAATTGTAAAATACACAATATTATCAATTTTTTTATTGTGATGGTGAGACGGGGTTCCATGCGGTATGAGCGAAACGGGAATCAAGACAGGGTAAGTTTATGTTAAGTTTTCGACAGCTGTAGATAGGTACGTGTTTTTATTTTACTTTCACCAACAGCTGTTTTGTATTACGAAGACATTATGAACCACACAGTTCAAACATAAAAGTTTAACAAAAACTCAATTTAACGTTTGAATCCCCAACCGGTCCAATGAGACCGCGCTGTTATTGTTTTACTATTGTGTCTCGTTTCGCGGGTATCTGAGTAATTAAAAGGTAAAATCGTGAAGGTACCTTGATGCGACCCTTGAGGGCGACCAGCTCGATCCCTCCACAGGTGTCGGGCGACAGCCAGTTGTCGGGGTCGATCTTGAGTACGGTGTCCTTCTTGATCTTGGCCTTGTAGTCGTTCTGGGCCTTGCCGAGGACGGACTCGACCAGCTGCTTGTCGGCCTGGCGCACGCGAAGGGTGACTGCGTTCTCCATCAGCTGAAATGTGGAGTTTATATTGGTGCCAAGTCTTTGATGTGTTACACTAATATTATACGCAAGACATGCGACACTTGCTGAGCTGCCCATCCTGTATAACAACCTGTACTTTTCGGGATCTATGCGAGGCCAATGATAGAGCCGTACCTACGGGTTGCTCACCGTAGGCGCGGGTTCGCGGACGGCGAGCACTGGGTAGCTCGCCGTCCGTCAGTCAATAATCTGGACCGAGCCCAGTCGTCAACGGTGCGTTCTGTTCCACGCGCGCCTCTAGGAGATGTCAGCAAACTGTAGGGGCCCGGTAGGGCCGAAGCCTCTGGGGGGAACATGTGGTATTCCTAACGGTTGATACCGAGTCCCCCCCAGAACGAAGGCAACGAAGGAACGGGGTAGGGGTTTAGTCAGTAAGAGTCTGACACGCCCTCCCGCTCCGCCCAAGAGCGGGGGAAGTCATTCTGATGATTCCCCTACCAGAAAAAAAAAAAAAAAAAACCTACGGGTTGCTAAATACTGGTCAGAAAAAATATAGTTGAAGACATCGACACGATAAGAAGAAGAAGACTAATATTATAAAGGCTAAACTTTTGAGTGCGCGTGCGTGTATGTTTATTACTTTTTCTCGTTCGAATGGATTTCGATGAGCTATAGGACTTTTTATCCTGAGAGTAAATTTCCCTTGGAATATTTTTTTGCTTTAACATGGGCGAAGCCGCTGGTCGCAGCCAGTTATACATATTATATTACTTATCAGGTATTGAAAAAGAAATCACTTTTAAAATTGTTTCTTCAACAACTTTTACATTGCGCGATTTTTTACCGTCGGGTTGATATATCCATAAAATCAGTCAATCTGCAGATATTTGAGAAGCTATTTACCTACGTCATTGTTTGATCATGACCACGAAAAAAAAGACGCAGCATTTTCTGTGACATAAAATTTTCTACCTACCCAGCGTAAAAATCTGTGCCTGCCGGCGCCACTCGTTCCAAATGGCAGTACTCTACTGCCAACTACTAGGAATGTTGGTCAATACCAAATTCCCAAACAACTGTACTGCTATCCAATTTAGAACAATAACTTAGCTGCCTGTAGACTATGATGGTAAATACAGTACAAAGTATAATTATATCATAAATAAATATAGTACAAACCTGGAAGAGGGCCTGTACAACAAGGGATGTCAAGAGTTCACCGTACATCTTCTGGTTCTTGGGTACCTCAGCCAGACGCTTGCGGGCCTCGTCCAGGAGGTTGCGTACATGATCTTCACGTACTTTGAGCACCTTCAGACGAGCCTGGTTCAGCATATTCGAAGATTGGCTGTCAAACAAGAGTTGGAATGTATTTGGTTGTTCAATGGGTTGGCTCTTAACTAAGCTGTCAAATAGGTTAGACATAAAGATACACTGAAGAATAGAAAGAGGAGTCACTCCCAATTTCTAAATGAAAAAGTCCAAATATTTGACTTATACTTAATTCAACTTCTCAATTGAATAAAAGACCCTCAAACACACCATATCGTCAACCATCACTTATCATCAGGTGAAATAGTGGTCAAATGTAAGCCTATCAATAATAAAAATAATAATCAGTAGTACAAATGCTAACATAATGCAAAATTAAGTTTGACTTTATTTGACTTACTTTTGTATCAAAATCAAATACTCTTGCCAAGTTAACAAGTTATTCTTCAAATACAGGATGACCTATTTTCTTATATATATAAGGTATTGCTCTATAAAGTAATTGCTATATGGGTCATTGATCCTTTCTCTTACATAAGGAATTGTGTGACTATGTGTCTTCTGTGGTTCAAGAAAAGGTGGGTGAAAGGGATTTTTAACATGATAGATGAATCTATTAGCCAGCAGCAGAGACAGAGGCCAAGGAAAATGTAGAAACCTCATGTTATATTTTAAAATATTGGCTAACTTATAAGGAAAAGAATTAAGGCAGTAGGATGATTTACCTCAAGGTAAACTCATATCATTTGTCAAGTAGAAATTTTTCTGTTTTTCGTAATATGGATGTGCTCTAAGTTTAGTTGATATACTCAAATTAGGTACTTAAAAGGTGATCCAAAGCTCTGTTAAATGTAACCAAAAAAATAAATTACACCGTTACAGAGTGAAAAATAACCTCCCTACTAAGTCTTATCAACTGAGATAACTTCCATGTAATCATTGTTATCAATTTATTCTGTGCAGTACTACATGTAAGACCTATGCATGAATAAAATAAAATGTGAATGGATGTAAAGTCAATAATGTTGTATCAAAATGTAGGTAAAACAGCCTTTAACAGATAGAGGATTATTTGAATGAGCTACCATGGCCCTGGAATACCAAGGGCAACTGAAAAAACACATCTGGGTCTTAGTCAGTAATAGTCTGACACTACCAAACGCTCTACCCAGAGCAGGACAGTTTACTTTATGAAATCTCACTTCAAAGAAGCCGGTTCTAGATGTTTGACCAAAATGAAAGTCGAGAAATTATTATAACTATTAGTTAATAAACATCAGAGTAGAGAGATTTTCATACCTAAGATATACTAACTAATACTCTTTGTATTATAGTATTTCAAAAGAATGAATATCAATTTCAAACAGTGTTAGGTTTCACTTAGAATTTAAAAACTGTAACATTACTACTATTGTTTATGGTATGGTCATGTGACAATCTTATTTCACTATAAAATCTAATAGAGTGAAAGAAGTTTAACATGAAAAGATTTCATTTACTACAAAATATTGGTATTTGATAAAGAATTTGATTTGTATGATATAAGAATTACCACTTCAATGAAGCCTAAAGGTCACATGACAAGGAACCAAAAACTTGAGATCTTTAAAATAGAGTAGTGCCTTTTTTCTACATAGATCATAAGATTTCAATATGATCTTATAGTGAAATCTTTTGTATTATTTGTCTTCAAAAAACAGTCATAGTTGAGGAGAGCTAGGCCTTACTGAATATTTTAAATCATATTACTGTAAGGTACTGCTTTCCTATTAACTAAAAGTAAATCCTGATTTATGTAATACTTCTACATTAGTCTGTTTCAATACTTAGAACCAAACAAGTTACTAATACACTAAATACAAGTATAACAAGTTATGAATGAGAGGAAGAAGCACTGAGTTTACTGCATCGGAATACTTCCTAGAGAAGCCGATCTCTGTACGAACGGTAGTGTGCCCTTTCATGAATTACTTCCGGGATAAAATAAAACTAACCAGAACGATATAACCTAGCATCTGATGAATTCTAGCTGATGTCTAATAAGAATGTTATACTCATATAAAAAGAAACCTACATCTTCTTCTGGAGTTCAACCTGCTTCTCCTTCTTTTCATAGTACTCCATGATCTTCAGTCGTTGCTGCTGCACCAAACGTCCCTTTTCGATGTTGAACTCCTCCTCGGCCTTAGCATCGATTTCCTCAGCCTTTTCATTGGCCTCTTGTTCGATGAAGGCCATCATGTGCTTGATCTAGTAACAAATAATGCCATTTTTCAGTCAAACAAACCATTATTTAAGATTAAGACTGTTACCAAGTCCATTCCGACTTCAGAGGCAATTTGGAACAGAGTCGGCAAGTGCCTCATTTTGGATCAATTATTCTGACAAATTCATGTCGACAGATTTCGGCTGCTGCTAAATTCCATTAACATACCTGCTTTTGAACATCTGCGTCGCTGAGCGCCATGGCTGTAGGTTAATATTTAGCACCACTAACACGAAAAAACAACCGATAAAGAGCCAGAAAACTAAAAACTGGCTCAAAGAAGTAAGTCGACGCCTATCAGACGTGCTTCTTCATTGAACAATCATATGATCCCGGTGTTACCAAGTAATGAAATTTATCACTCCATACCATAGACAGAGTAAGTAATGTCGTGTCGCATGTTTTAGCGAGCAAGACATAGGTAAGTTCAAAATCCAATTGACAATTTTTATAAATATATTCCACAATAGGTACTGTGTAATTAAATGAATTAACTTTGTCTACCGAATACCGTGATTACAATTAAATGAGAAACTTAGATTTTTCCATAGTGGACTATGCTATAACAATAATATTGTAATCAATGAACAATTAAATCTATCTTGTAAATATGCCCTCAATTTAGCAATACACAACTCTATTTCTCTCAAAACATTGAGTCACAAATTGTAATACCTAATGTTCCGGCTTCTACACTTATTAATTTTAATAATGCAAGTTTTTTTTAAGTTTAACTCGAAAAAAATCATTAGAATAAATGCCTTGAAAACCGAAACGGAAACAAAAAATAGAACAGTTAATCCGAGAAAATAAGCAGTTCGGAAATAGACTCTGCAGATGTTGATCATTCAAGGCTTGGACCCTACTTTGTGCCAGTCTGCCGGAGTTGTGAGCGGTTCCCATATTCCTTAGGCCTATGTCTTAGTACCTGTATACTAAAGTGCTATCGCTGATGTTATATGCCATGAAACATGATAATTTAGTGCATATTATAATAATGACTACAGCTTTCAAGTAGATTGCAAATTGTAGAACTTCATTATGTACGTCACACACACAATCATTGTGCAAGTCCCCTCTTTAAAACGTGGTTTCAGAAGTGCCAAAGCGGCGCCACCTTTAGTTTCTTTGGCTGCTTTGAATTCCGTGGAAAGCGTTCGGTTCACCATTGTGTAGATCCCTTAGAGGATATGGTGGTGCAACCTCGCTTGAGAATAGCACCGCCATCGCTATTGGCTGCGGCCTCCTTTTGTTATTGACTCTGGTTCAGGCTATGTTCCAGAGCGAAAGATAATGGGAATTGGCTACTTCTTTCTGCGAAGCATCTTGTGAGTGATGGAAGTGGCCAAAACCATGAGCCGAGTCGAAGCCTCGATGCCTGACGGGTGCTATTGAAAGAGTTAGATAAATAAACGTAATCTTGGAACGCAAAGGATAATTGAAAGTCAATAAAAATCTGACGTGCTGTCTCACTCACCCAGAGTGGAAGAAGATTTTTGATGATTTCCCTCAAAAAGACATGCCAAGCACATGAGGCAAAAATTTGATTCTAAGCGATTTATATACTGACTGTACTTTTAAAATAAGCAAGTTGACACAAAAGTTGTTAAACCTTATAAATTTCGTAAATGGGCATAATTGGTAGTTTGTTTAAAAAAATAAGTTTGAAAAATAATCTTTGCTGATTTTTTTTTCATTTGGTTTACCTATCAAAAAAGTTTCGTGTCTTAGTGACGTTAGCAAATTTATTTTTTGACGTTTTTTCTGAAGTATTTTTTTCATCAGAAAATAATCGATTAGATAATTATTTAAGACCCCAATTATTTATCAAGCCACGTGAAATTGTGCGATTTTTCGTTTCTTATTGGAAATCATAGACTAAACTAATTTTATTTTTTCTTACAGCATAATTTAGATTTTTTTTTTTTTTTTTAGGTGTGGTAATCAAATTGAGTGTTGGCTACAAAAGTCAAACTGAAAAAAAAGCGCGGGAAACTTCCAACTTGGCGGGCGCGTATTTTTTGATTTAAAATTCAAAACAATTTTTTTTATAATATTTATTGGGAAAAAGTTTACAATTATATATAAGATTAGTAGTAGTAGTAGTTAGAATTAAAATTTAGTTTTGTACACTCTTCGGTAGTGGTAAGTTTCTTCAATTATTTAGTTTTTAACGTTAAGGATGAAAGATCCGCCCGACCCGGGGGACTTTGTTCCCCCGGCCGGCGTTTTTGTCACAGTTCAATCCAATAATGAATCGGGAATGGACACTGATGGATCGTCTTCTGCTCGGAATTTAAAAAGAAGTCGCATGCATGTCTGTAAGCACTGTAATAAGCGTCGTCGTACCCGTAAACACCACGGCGGTTCCGAGTCTTCGGGTTGTGGTTGTATGGAGTCACAATCTGCTCAAGCTGTGGAATCTGCACCCATCCATTCTGAAAATATTATATCTAATGTATTGCCTAATGATATTTCTGCTCCTTCCATGGTTATTCCCACTCAGATTGGTAGAAAAACCTACGATAAAACGGATAGCGCGCCTTTTGTAATACATGTACAAAAAATAATAACTTCACCAGATGATGGTACGACATTGCACCCAATCACATTTGGGAAGTTTTTAAAACACAACGACTTCCAAAATATAATAAATGGTAGCGTCAAAAAAATCGGACGCAATAAGATTTCATTATCTTTTTCTAGTTTCCTAGACGCGAATTCTTTTATTACACATAATAGTCTGGAAAAACACAACTTTAAAGCTTTTATACCTACTTTTAACGTAACTAGGATGGGATTAGTACGCGGTGTTCCTGCAGAATGGTCTCCGGAGGAAGTTATAGATAATATAACAGTACCAATAGGTTGTGGTCCAATTTTAAAAGTAAGACGTCTTAATTTTAAAACCATTGTTGATGGTTCAACTATTTGGAAACCATCCCAATCCATAGTTGTTACATTTGATGGGCAGATCTTACCAAAAAGAGTTTTTATGTGCTATAATGCTTTACCTGTAGAGTTATATATTTTTCCTACCATACAGTGCTTCAATTGTTGTAGGTTTGGCCACACTAGAATTCAGTGCAGGTCTAAACCCCGTTGCTATAAATGTGGCCAAGGCCATACTGGGGACAGTTGCGATAGAGAACAAGAAAGTACATATTGCTGCCTTTGCTCTGGGGTCCATTTTGCTATTAATAAATCTTGCCCAGAATTCTGCAGGCAAAAATTAATTAAAACTTACATGGCACAAAGTTCTGTTTCATATGCTGAAGCTGCAAAAGTTCATCCCCCAGTTACAAAATCATATGCTAATGCACTTTTATCCTCTCCCTCCAAAAACTTTGCTAATATTCCTCCAGTCCCTTCACCTAATAATACACCTGCTCCAAGTAGCTATAAAAAGACTGTCTTTCTCAAACCTCATTCCCCTCCTAAATCTATACAAGGCTATAATAAAGAGGCTCATAATGCCATCATTAAAGATTGGAATATTCCCCAGCCATCAAATGGTTGTGTTATTTCTAACAATCATAATAATGACTTCAAAGACACAAATTTTCCTTTAAATGATTTTCTTTCCGCACTACATAATCTTCTCTCTCAGTTTAATTTCTCACCGTCCAACGCAGCCCCATCTTGCAATACATCTCAATCAATTCATAATGGACAACACCAAAATAATCCAGTGGAACTGCCGCAGTCTCATTAACAAAAAAAGTGAAGTTATACATCTTCTAAACAAATATGATCCATTTGTCTTTGCCTTGGCAGAGACTTGGCTCAAACCAAGTAACATTTTTAAATTAAATGGTTATTTAACCATTAGAGAGGACAGATCTGATGGGTATGGTGGAGTAGCTATACTTATCAAGAATTCTATCCCATTTTCTAATATTAGATTGCCTCCTCACAGTGAGGAAATCTCAATTGTAGCCATTAAACTTCAACATATATGCCTTGTTTCCATTTATGTTCCTCACCCCTCTACTCCAGTTCTGCAAGAGATAAAAGATCTGTTTTCCTTTCTTCCAAAACCATTTTTAATATTAGGCGATCTTAATTGCCATCACCAATCATGGGGTTGTTCAACTTCTACTTGTTATGGGGATGAATTACTAGATATAATAGATTTACATAATTTATGCATCTTAAACACAGGAGCTGCTACACGTCGCTGTGGTCCCAATCAGAACCAAAGTGCAATTGACCTATCTATCTGTTCACCAAGCTTAGCTTCTTCATTGACTTGGGATATTCTAACCTCCACATATGGTAGTGACCATTTCCCAATAGTTATATCTTATCCTTTTTCCAATGCAAAGGCACCAATAAGGAGATCAAACTTAAAACATAAACTTCCTGATAGAAATAATAATGACTGGGACAAATTTAGAAACATTGTCGATAGTAAACTTTGCTCTTTGCCTGTTATTTCTGATGGAAATGAAAAAAGTTGTGCTGAAGCTTTAGCACACATATTAATTGCAGCGGCGAATGATGTTTTCCCTGTAAAAAATAACAACAGGAGCACAATTCCTTCGCCTCCATGGTGGGACTCTGAGTGCACAGAATTGATTAAAAAACGTAGAGAGGCTGAACTCAGTTATAACCTTGATATGTCGGATATTAATTTTGTAACCCTTACTAACTTAAATAAGGAAATTTCTAAGGTATTTAAGAAGAAAAAATTTGAATCCTGGCGTAACTTTTGCTCAGCAATTTCACCGAATACTCATCCTACGATTGTCTGGCGCAATATTCGTAGATTTAGGTCCATTTATCATAATTCTTCTCCTATTCCTGACTCATTAGCCAGCGAATTTTTAGACAAATTGGCTCCTCCTTGGGTTCCTGAGGCTATTAACCTTAACTTGTCTCCCTTAACCAATAACCAAGTCACTTCAGACACACATACGACGCTAGATCTCCCATTCTCTCTCACTGAATTAAAGGGTGTTATTCATAGAACAAAGGATTCTGCGCCGGGCATTGATGGTATCCCATATTCCTTTTTTGCTAATTTAAATGACAATGTTCTCAATTATTATTTAGACCTCATTAATTCTATTATGAAAACAGGAAACATCCCTGTTGAATGGAAACATCAAATGGTGTTGCCATTCCTTAAACCAAATAAAACTCCATCTGATGCTTCCTCGTACCGGCCCATAGTTTTGTCTTCAATTCTGATGAAACTAGCTGAACACCTAATAAAGAATCGGCTAGAATGGTATGTTGAAAGTAAGGGTCTTTTGGCGGAATCACAATATGGCTTTAGAAAAGGTAAAAGCACCACTGACTGCTTAAGTATTTTTTCATCCGATATTCGGTTATCCTTTTCTAATAACCAATCCACCATTGCAGTTTTTCTAGATATTAATGCAGCTTATGATAATGTCGTATTATCAGTTTTACAAAATAAATTAAAAGCCTTAGAGGTTCCCTTGAATTTAACTAATTTCATTATTAACATCCTGACTGAACGCTCTGTTAACATGTTAATAGGAGATCATGATGTCTCTCATCTTGTATGGAGAGGTCTGCCACAGGGTTCTGTACTCAGTCCCCTTCTGTACAATATTTACACTTTTGATTTGGACTCTTCTTTAACTAGTAATCATGTCAAGGTTCTTCAATACGCTGACGATTTATTATTATATTTTTCAAGTCAATCTATTGAACAAGCTAGCGATGTTATTAATTCTGCTTTGTCTACTTTAGAGTCATGGTTAGATTTAAACGGTTTGGACCTGTCTGCGTCTAAAAGTGCGGCTGTTTTATTCACCAGGAAGAGAAATATTCCCTTAGTTAACCTATTCTACAAGGGAACACTTATTCCAGTTGAAGATAAATTCAAATATCTAGGTGTAATATTTGACTCAAAATTAAGCTGTGTTCCTCATTGTGACTATATTGTTAATAAATGTGAAAATCACTTAAACATGCTCAGATGCCTCTCAGGTGTGTGGTGGGGTGCACATCCCTTTTCATTGAAACTCATTTACAACGCAATCATCAGAAGCACTCTGGACTATGGATTGTTCGTTTTAGAACCTGGTAGTGTTATGGCTTTTAAAAAATTGGATCTGATCCAATCAAAAGCATTACGCGTTATTTCGGGTGCCATGAAATCTAGTCCTATTAATGCACTGCAAATCGAATGCGGGGAAGCTCCTTTAAGCCTTAGAAGACAATTCCTGTCTGACAAATATTTATTCCGGATTCTTCAGTTCTCAAATCACCCTCTCATTCCTAAACTGGAATCTTTAATGTTACAAATTGAATCTTCAGTTTACTGGTCCCATAAACGTGCTCCATGTTTGGTTGAAAGCTATAAAAAATTCCTCTCGTTTTCTTCGCCTATTCACCGTTCAAATAAATTGCCCCTTTTTAATAATAGTTATGAGAGTTTACTGTTCAATCCCAATATTGAATTTAATTGTGTAAGTAAATCAGATCCCGATTGTCATTTAAGTTTTAATATATTTCTGATTGAACATTCAGACTTCCACCATATTTTTACGGATGCTGCCAAGCGTTCCCCGACGGGTTGTGTTGGTATTGGTACCTACCATACTCAATACAACATCGTTCAAAAAATAAAACTGCCTCCGGAGACTTCCGTTTTTACGGGCGAATGTTTTGGAATTCTAAAAGCTTTAGAATATGCACGTGTTTTTAAGCTCAAAAAATGTTTAATTTTTACCGATTCACAGAGTGCTCTTCTAGCCATAGGTAAATCCCCTTTCAGACACAAAGTACAGTCTCCTATAATTTGTGCAATAAGAGAATTGGCGTTCAGAACAACCTCTGAGGGTAACACACTGCAATTTGCATGGATTCCGGGCCATTCTGGAATCCATGGCAATGTTGTAGCTGATGCCCTCGCTGGTGATGCGGTGCAATGTGGGGACCTAGTTCCTTATACGAACTTTGGCTATGACCTTGAGACGTTGCCAAGGAATTTTCTTCGGGATACTTGGAAGGTAGCTTGGGATATCAGCAGCAAATCCAAGGGACGTTACTTTTCTTTTATTCAGCCCGAGATTCCGGAAAAACCGTGGTTTGGCAGGGCAAAGTTTGGTAAGGTGGAGACCTCTATTTTAATACGGTTGAGACTGGGCCATGTTTGCTCTCCAGTCCACCTTGCCAAACTACACATCATAGACGACCCCAATTGCTCGTGTGGCACAGACCTTGGTGACTTAAACCACATATTTTTCTCCTGTCCTTTACTTGACCGTTCCTCCTTTCTCTGTAACCTCTTGTCCCTTCGTATTCCTTTTCCTACCTCAATACTTTCTTTACTTTGTACTAATAGCTTTCCAGTGTATAAATGTATAGCCTCATTCATTATCTTAAATAATATTAAACTGTAATTTTCATAATTGTAATTTGCTCATTATTTCCATGATATTATCACCATTAAAACTGATCCTATATATTATCCTTTCCTAAATTCCGCTCAATTTAATATTTTTATTTTTATATTTTGGTTTCCCTAACTTTGAACGAAATATGACGTGACATTGGCTGAATGCACAAACCGTGCGAAGCCAAAGAAAAAAAAAAAAAAAAAAAAAAAAAAAAAAGTCAAACTAAAAACTATTTATACATATTGTGTTTGATTTTTTTAAATTACAGTGTTGTCGAAGTTTATAAATAATACTAAAATTAAAAACAAAAATTGACAAGTTGTCTTGATTTTCCTTTTTCACATAATAAATAAGTTACTAGAGCGAAAATTGTTACAGTTTTCCGTCCGCTTTCAACAATATGGCCGCCAGTTGTTTAGGGTAATGTGGCGTTCGACAAAACTGAGTGAAATTGTTAAAATATTTATAAGTGACGTAAAGATGCATAAAGTTTTCAGCGTTTTATAGCAGTGTTTCATGCATAGACGGTTTTGAGCATCTTTTTAGTTCGTCTTAAAATTTTTGAATGCATAAAAATCGTCGTCTAAATTGGACAGTCAACAAACTTTTGTTTATTTCATTGGAGTGGATTTATTTGTTCCTGCAGAGAATACTCGATTATGAACCAATTATACTGGTATTGAAATAGTGGAACAAGGACTGACGTCGACACATTAGGTAAAATTTTGTATTTTTTTAAGAATCGAGTGTACCAAAAACAGGGGTCGCCATTGTTTGACAGGGGACGAATAACCAAACCATAGTAAAATACTGATAAAATGTATGATACCTACTTCATTTGTTGTTATTAGCCAACGTTATCTCGTATCCTATCTCTGCATTGAACACCAATGCGTATGTATGAAATTAATTTGGATCTAAAAACACCTCATAAGTTTGAACTGATAGTTGTTCAAGTCAACTCAAAGTTTACCGTAAGGTATCGTATATTTTACTGAAAATCCCTGATGTCTTCAGATTTACATGCATGATTCATGCGTGAACTATACCAGGTTCTGCTTATGTGGTTTTTCTTTGATTATTTGGCTGTGACAAGTCCATTTTGGGGTGTTTCGACCTACCACTTCATTCCTTGTCCTGTAAAATAAGTTGAACAAATGGCTAAAAGTATTATATTTTCCATTTAGGGTTTACTTAGCTCAAGTAAATGCCTTACATAGCTGAATGCAATACACTAATGTCCAGACAAGATATTGGAAAGTGGGTATTCAAAATATATCAAGTTGGAAGACTTTTGAAACAGACTTTCTTTAGTTCTTTGTATGAAATGTTAGTATTAATCAATGTATAATTTGTCATTTCTTATATTGTTTAGATTTAATTATGAGAAAATTACCAAACAATCTCTCAAACATAGTCATTTCATTTAGTCTACTAATGTAGACATTGATATTACTTGAACAATCATATTTATTATAGTTAATTCAACACAGCGTATAGAGACAAGCAGTCTCAAGGAAAACTGTTGCTTTTAGATAATGTAATTGGTATGTGCAGCACTTTGTAAACAATAGTTAGTTTTTCATGAGATTATTATTCTATTTTTGGATTATGCTTTGTTTAAAAGTAAGTAAGAAGTATAAATTGTCTCACAGTAATTACTACCCTCTGTCTAGTGTATAAGTGCTGCACAAACATATAATAGCTCTTGATAATCCCGTATATTCTCCATTTGATTGCAAAGTGCTGTCAGAGTTGGTTACTGGCTAGAATATGTAAGTGGCCTAGATAGAGATTATTCAGTAAAGCGTAAACTGTATTGTTAAAATATATGTAGTGTGAGAAATGTGTTAAGATTTCACATTTGAAACTGAGGGTATTTAATTTTTGCAGGTTATGGCAAACTTGAATTTCCAACAAGCACCTAGAAGCCTAGCGAGCGGCGGTGTAGGGGGTCGCGTGAGCTCGGGACTGGTGGGCGGCGTGTCGGGCCATGTGACGCCCACGTTCGGAGGCGCCCTGTCGCCCGGCCGGAACTCCACCGCCATGCCCGGGGGTGCTCCGCCTTCTATGGCATCAAGATCAACACTATTCGGCCAGCGAGCGTTTGCCGACCGTAGAGTACCTATACCAAACGCGTTATCGCAGCCTAACTCAAATTCCATGGTGAGAATCTCATTTGAAAACTAATTTTATAAATGCGGGTAGAGGAGAAAATGATTATTGCAGATTACCTATGACAGTGTATAGTTGAAAGGATTTTTTTAAAATCATTTGTGATTTAGCTTACTAATACTTTGGCATTCTAAATGAAATATTTCGTAAGTTGTTTTATCGTTCTGTGTCTTTGAAATCCTCTACTAAGTTGATAAGAAAAAAATACCAGAAAAATGTTATAACTATAAATGTTATACTTTGGTTTTCAAATAAACCTAGCAAGATTTGTGTCAATATTTGTATTCAAACTGGCTTTTGAGTTTCTATATTTCGTAATTTTATTGTTTCATGAGAAAACAAGGAGATAATCTTTAGGGAGTATTTTTTTTACATTGAATCATAATTTTGTCAAATAAATTTGATATTCGTGTCCATCTATTTATTATTATTTATTATATCTGCTAACTCCTCCTCAGCCACTGAACTAATATTGATGTAGATTTTAGTAATAGAAAGAACAATAAATGATAATGATTTCTGTATTATATTTTTTATATTTTCAATCTTATGAAGCCGGGGCTAATCTCTAGCTCTGTATAAAATGTTTGTTCAGATTTTTTCAACACATTTAGAAATACTAAACATTGAGTTAAATATTTATGATTGTATGTATATCTTTTCTGCATACTTTTTCTCCTCATAAAGTCCATCCAAGAGTTGTTTGTATAAGATCGCTTTAAGCCTGTTGGAATCTGTGGTTTATTATGGTGTGAAATGAATGTGTATTCTATTGTTGTCTTCAGTCAAGTATGGGCAACCTGTCTCGGTTCAACACCAGCAGCAACTATCACTCGGTGTTCGGCGAGGGCGGCGACACGTCGACGCCCCCGCTGCTCGACCTCAGCGAGTTCCCGTCGCTCACGGCGCGGGGGGCCGGCGACCAGGCGCCCGCAGCCGCGCCGCCACCACCCGGCTCTAAACCTTACGGTAAGAACACTAGTTAACTAACCCAAACATCATCATACCACCTTAGCCGAGAGACGTCCACTGATGGACATAGGCCTCCCCCAAGCTTCGCCACCATGACCGGTCCAGTTCTTCTCATATCCATCGGATTCCTGCGACCCTCACCAGGTCATCGGTCCACCATATGGGAGGCCTTCCAATGCTGCGTTTTCTGGTACGTGGCCGCCACTCCAAACAACTAAATATAAATTGGTTACAAAATGAAAACTGAGAGAGACAATATATTACACTGATTGATGTTACTACACAGTCGATCGTTCGTCGATTGATGACATTGATCGGCGCCGTTGACATTGGTATATCAGGAATTTTCGATCGACGTCGACTACACCATTTTATCATTATTCAATGGATGTGGTAACCCTTAGAGATAAGGAGATTGTAGAAGCAACCGCACAGTACAAAATATGTAATACAAAAAGTCTAATTTGATGTAAAAAGTATGAATAAGTAATTCTGATTTAGAGCTTCAAATCATCAACATTTCAGCCAAAAGACTTCCACACAGTTAGACATAGGCCTCTCCCAATGTCGCCGCAATGACGCTGTGCGTCTCGCATCCATCGGCTTCAAATATTCATTTCATTTTAGTGAAAGTCAGACTACATTATTGTTGTAGTGGTTACTGTATGTTTGCATAAAATAGTTGAGCAGTTAGTAAGTAGATGTTGTAACTGTTTGGCAGTGGGTATGGTGAAGCAGCCAACATCGGAGCAGTCAGAGTTCACGATGTCGTCGGAGGACTTCCCCGCGCTGCCCGGCACGTCGAGCGCGGGCGGCGCGGCCCCGCAGCCGCCGCCCGGCCCGCTGCCGCCGCCGCCCGACTTCAGCAACCACACCAACGACAAGCCCCGGAAAGGCATACAGACCTCACCCGATGGTAAATATCACTACACACATACACACTAACAACGAGCCTTTTTAACTTCTTTATCAGATTTGACTACTAAAATATAACTATACTTTTTGGGTTCACAATTCCAATAAGAATAGCAAAATAATGTTGGTTGAAATAACAGAGAAATGCACTTTTTTAATGTGTCATGTCCTGCAAATGAATGAAATGAAAATATTTTGTTAATATTGAGCTGCATTTCTAATTAATAACACAAACTGCGTTTACCTATTTTGTGTTTATTATAATTAATGCATGCCATATTTTAGCGTTATATTGTATCTGTGGAATTTTGATTTAGATAGTAAATTAAACTGAATTTGCACCTGACATGTAATTTTTTTGTCCCTAAAGTTATCAGTCAAGGAGCACATACGGAATTCTACGGTGTGTATACTAAATAAGTGCTGGAAGTATATTAAAATGCATGCATTTGTTGTTATAGCAGTGTAGCAGTTTTAATATATAGTCCAGATAATATTCCATTAGAAGTAGTGTCTTTGTGTCTGACAGTATGTTAATATTAATTTGTAATGTTTTAGGTAAAGTAACGAATATACCAGAGACGATGATACCGAACCAGTTTGGTATAGTGGGACTGTTGACGTTTATTCGCGCGGCGGAGTCGGATCCCAGTTTAGTGTCGCTGGCGTTAGGTCAGGATCTAACCGCGCTCGGACTGAACCTAAATTCACCAGACAACCTCTATCTCACCTTTGCTGGCCCTTGGGCGGACATGCCTTGCAGGTAAATTATGTTTTACTAAACTCTGCCAGTGACATTGTTCACGTGAAAAGTTTCCCAGGGAACATACACCTAAGATAAAAAGAAAACTTGAATATTAGTTAGGATAACAGTTGAATAATTATTTATGGGGATTATATTTTCTGTCATCAAATTTTATATTTGTCATCAAGTTGTATTACCTAATTAATAGATCTATCGCCACGAAATATTTTCGTTCTCAGATAAACCAAAAGTGTATCCAGGTATGAATTATCAAAAAATAAGAGATGGATCACCAATAAAATAAAACTTTTTTCTTATAATAATAGTTTTATTACAATATTAATAGCTTTGTGCTCAGAATGGTAGATCTGTCGCCAAAATGGTAGATCGGTCGCCAAAATGGTAGATCTGTCGCCAAAATGGTAGGTCTGTCGCCAAATAAATCCGTGACTGCAACTCCTTTTTATTTGTTATTTTGTCACCAATAAAGTAGTTACATTTTATTTTATTAAATTAATAGTATTCCTTACCAATTTAATACATCAATTTATAATTTTGTTGAAAATATGTTCAAAGAGGCGGAGACAAATTGGCGCGCTTTCCATCCTCAACGATGTGTCGTAGGTACTCGTAACTACCTACGATGATCATACGATGCCACGAGATGTCAGCAAACTGTAGGGGCCCGGTAGGACCGAAGCCTCTGGGGAACACGGAAAATCCAAAAGGTTGTCACCGTGTCCCCCAGATCGAGGGCAACGAAGGAACAGGGTAGGGGTTTAGTCAGTAAGAGTCTGACACGCCTTCCCGCTCCGCCCTAGAGTGGGAGAAGTCATTCTGATGATTCCTAACGAAAATAAAAAAAACCATAACGATCGGCGCCCGGTCTAGTAGTAACACAATAGATGGTTTATTGGTGATCTCTTTCAATTAGTTTGCTTAAATACTTATTAGGACAAACCTATTATAATAAGTACAAAAACAATTATTTGGTACTAGATCCTATATCTCCATGATTTTAGATCATTTATTGGAGAATTGATTTTACATTGTTTGGTGACTACATTTTGGCGACAAATCTACTATTTTGAGGACAAAGTTATTATTTAGGAAACACAAAACGAATTAAATTGGCGAAAGCTTAAATGATACCCATTATTTATCAATTCAGTCTCTTAGGCAGAAAATGAAAGCTGTATTTCACTTATTATAAAACCAACATATTTTAAGTAGATTATCTTATTAATTACTCAGATACCCGCAAAACGAGACACAATAGTAAAACAATAACAGCGCGGTCTTATAGGACCGGTTGGGGATTCAAACGTTAACTAACTTCTGCCAGTGACTTTGCTCTCGTGAATATTTGTTTCTCCATACAAATTTTGAACGCCCGATTCATCCACCCTTAGGGAGTGAAATTTGGGAAATCCTATTTTAGAGCTCGCCTATGTCTTAAGAGCAAAATTTTACTAGTCATCAGTAGTTTCGTGTGTATTCTGTGCGTTGATATGTCAGTCAGTCGTTTCTCCTTTTATATATATAGAAAATTTGTTTCAGACCACAGGATATGGACTATCACGTGCCTCCAGAATATCTAATTAATGGTTCAATTAGAGAAAAGTTGGCGCCTCTACGACTCAGTCGATATAAGGAAGACCTCTTGTTTTATTTGTTCTACTGTTTCGTGGGTGACGTGCTGCAAATCGCAGCGGCAGCCGAACTGTGAGTCTAATCTTATTTTTTTCACGTAGTTTTATATTATAATATGTAAGCACAAAGGCAGCCATAGCAAGCAACAGGTCTATCATTATGGAATTAGGTTTTTCCATCTACCAATTGGCGTTAAATCCAACCATAAAAAACGAAGGGGGAAAAGTTGTCCGGCGGGAATTTTCGTAAGAGTTTTCCAGGCTGTGGAACACAAAGCGCAATTGAAGGAACAGGTGGGTTATGGTCAGTAAAAAGTCTGACACGCCTTCTCGCTCCAAGTAATTTTGATGATTACCCACCACAAAAAAAGCAGGTTCGATAGTCTAAAAAAAATATTTGAACATAACAAGTGTTTGACAAAACATTGAGAATCCTAAAAGCATAAGATAAACTGTCTTATTCAACTAGCTGTATTAATAAATATAAAGTGCCCAAAGATACCTGTCAACGTTTCGACATGTTGTTCAACAATGCTCTGACGATCGACAGGTGGAGGGCTGCCCATCCGTCCGGCTGCCCTAGCTCCCTACCGGTGACGGGTAGCGGCGTCGCGGCGCAAGAGAAGTAGCTCGCCACTCGACTCGCTTCAAAAACATGTGTTTTTTATGGGTTTCGTGATTACTGCACTGACCTGCAACTAATCCTTCTAAATAACCTTATTATTTGCAACTAAAGGCTAGCTAGGTTGAATTCCTATTTGGATATAATATTAGGTAAGAATGCGAGGTAACATGCAGCATAAAAGCTGCATTGTCACTGGATACTGGAATGCTTCCAAGACGTTTGAAATGAAGTGATAATTTACGACAAGCGACTGATTTACTATTTCATAAAAGTGCTATTTTCGGCGTATCACTGAATTAACCCTACAACGAAGTTACGTGATTCATCTTTACATGCTGAATTGTTTTTATATGTTTGTTCCAGCTATAACCGAGAATGGCGGTATCACATGGAGGAGAAGGTGTGGATCTCTCAAGCGCCCGGTATGCCTATGGTCGAGAAAACCTCAACGTACGAGCGCGGCACCTACTACTTCTTCGATGCGCACAACTGGCGTAAGGTACTATTGACGTTTTTTTAGATATACACTATATGCATGTGGCATGACAATATTGTATTTAAAAAACGCATGAATATGTATGTAGTTAATTCATCAAACCCCGAGCGAACGCTGGCGTTCGCTCTCTCATTGCCTTTCTATTGTGAATTACGATATTCTTAAAGGCACTGTGTGGAACAGTAGGAAAAGCGATGGGCGTTTTAACAATCAAAAGAATCGGAGTCGTTAAAATAAACCATCGAGTCACCATCGACTCGCCGTTCTTCAAGATGTTTTTCTTTGTTGCAACCGAGTCACTACTACTCAAAACTAAACTATCGAGGCATAACTCGCAAATGAGCAAGCCATGCGCCTGTCGACAGATCGAATCGGACTCGAGTCAAAGTCGAAACAAAACGAGAACCATCGAGATGTTCGAACAATCGAATAAAAGCGATGCGCGAGGGAGAACCCATAATTTCTATCATTCTTACAGATTCATCACAGTTCGATCTTTTCCACTAGCTAAGTAAAGCAATTGCGAAATTTATCGTTACGTCCTATCGCCTAGCTACTAGCGATGTTCTCATCTTTTTAATCTGCATAAAAATCGGCCGTTTTCAGCTACAAAAGTTATGCTGATCCTCAAATATTTTTTATTTATGTTCAAACTTCAAAAAGGAGGAGTTTCTGTATTCGACTGGATGTGTTTTTAAACGGTGTAATGATGGTGTTATTTGTCTCCAGGTGGCGAAGGAATTCCACTTGGACTACAGCAAGTTGGAGGGGCGGCCGCAACTACCACCGCATGTGCTCACGTAGCGTCCCCGCCGCGTCCTCTCTCATACACCTATTGTAGTTTTGTTATATAAAAAGTACAAGTTTAAAAAAAGATACACTCTTTTATTTAACTAGTTCGCCTCACCATCAACGATTGCATCACTGCTTAACATCAGGTGGGATGTTATATGTAGATGGCGCGCGATTGTTTATAACAATAAAAAAAACTTATTGCTCCTTTGTTTTTAGCGTGCTTAGCTACTGAGTTTATGCAAGCCGATAAGAAAGTTACATGATATAAGACGAACAAAAACAGCTGTGCTATCTGTTGGAAACAAAATTATACAAATTGGACATGCATTGGTCTGTATTGTTATCAGAATCATTTACAGCTAAGATTAATGCTAGAACTTTATGGGTCAGCTCACACCGAGACGCGACGCGACGCTGCATGCACATTTTAATAGAGTGACTCAAAATAGAACTTTATTTACAACACGAAAAGATACACATTTCATTGTAACAATTTAGAATACGTTGCTTCATGCAGCGCTGCGCCTCGTAAACCCGCGCGGCGACTCGTTGCGCAGCGGAACGTTTTTACATTCGCGACCGTTGCGTTGCCAACGATTTTACTATGTGCCTCGCAACATTGCGATGCGTCTCGCGGCGGCGCGCGGCGCTGCGTGAAATCACTGGCCTCTTCCTGCAACGTCGCGTCGCGTCACGTCTCAGTGTGAACTGACGCTTAATCGGTTAGGTTCCCAGTACATATACCAAGTATACATGATGACCTATCTTATGTGGAATCGGTATTCGCAAGTAGCATGAAAGACAACCATTGCCTCTGCACAGTTTAGTCCTCGATTGTATGTGGGGCTGAATTTGATCTGTTATGCAGTGTGGATAAAGTAATGAAGTTGACCAGAGAACTCCGATACGTAAAACCATGAGGTGTCTTCCTACAATTTTGCATTTTAATCTCGGAATAAAGCCTGCGGTTTAGCAGTGAACGGCACTCGATTTCTTCATGTTTTGATATAGAAGTAGGAACGCAAAGGCCAACTGAAGGTATAGTGGTGGGTTTTAGCCCAGACAATCTGCCAACTCAGCTATAAGCCCAGAACCACTTGATGAATTTCCGCATGAAGTGGCCTACCTACCTATACCGTCAAACGGTTCCATATGAATAATATAAAAGAAAACAGAGTATTTTCACGATGTTAGTAGTATATACTTTGTTGTTCTCTGTTTAACGTAAGAGGAGCGTTGCTTTATAAAAGCAATAATAATGATTACTTTCAAAGCGAAAAAAAAAAGTTGTTTCCGTTTGTATTTAGATTTGTCTGAGTTCATTGGATCTCATAGCTTAGTCATAGGTCACGAAAAGATCGTGCCGAATATCACGTACTCATAAGTCGTGGTCGTACTTAGTAATCATAGTTGCACTGGCAAGTAGTTGCCTAAGAAGAAGGCCTATTTCACAAACGACACGAAATTGTGGGACTGGTAGTTTCATATATTTTTGTATATCGTTACCGCGCTTGTGTGAAAATGGTCGTTGGTAGCAGTAAGATGGTAGGAATCAGCATGGTCGTGGCTTAGTTCGCGCTTTGTATGACTAGGTAGGTACTTTTTGTGAGTAGGTACGCACCTAATCAGACGAACGTTCTCGAATGTTCGTCTACGCGACTCATAGTCAGTGACTAAGCTCTTGACGATGAGCAAGCCCCTTGTCAGTGCAAACCTGACAATGGTACTATTTCCTATCAAAAAAAGGCAAAAGTAAAATATTGTTATTAATTACACATATAAGGAACGGAAGAAATAAATAAAACATTTCTAGAGATATATATCATAATATATTGTAAAATCTCATATGGACTATTTTTTTTAGCTGTTAGTAAAATATTGTACAATGCATGAAAAGAATATTAATATAACAGCACTTAGGAGATTTTTAATAAAATTGTATTATTGTAGTGACAATGTGTTATTAATGGCAACACTTAACAAAACAGTTCATTCCAGTGTGATATCCAGCACAACAAGCATCATGTATACTCAGAGCTCACTTATAATTTGAAGATACAAAATTAATACTATATAACATAAACTTAATCTAAATGTCCATGTGTCATAATGGAAAATGCCAACATTCTGGTTCTAGCATTTCAATCTTCTGCAGACTTAAGCCTAAATACTAGCAGGCTTTGATCCAATCTCAGTCAACATCTTCAGTACTAGCTGAAGAAGTGGGTGCTGGGGCATCACCCCCAGACTGGGATGAGCTTGCAGTATTCTCCTTCATGGTGGGTTCATCATCACTGTTCTTGCCGGGAACCCACAGTCCAGCGTCCACACATCTCTTCATGAAGTATATGGCTTCTTGCTCTGGCATTTTAGCAATTGTTGCTTGTAGCAATGGCACGTCTTGGGCATCAAAGCATTTCTTCAATTCCTGTAATCATGACATTGCATAAAATTATGGTCAAATAATTTAAAGAAGCAGTAAATAGAAGTGGCATATTTGTGCAGTTTTATGTCCAAGATATAAATTTTTGAGTTTAATAAATCCATCATACTTACATCAGGTAGCTCCTCATAAACTTCGACTGGGTCCAGTCCACCAGGTCCCAGCCTGGCCTTACGCTCCTCTTCCTCCTGCTCCCTGATAGCCTCTGCGATCTTCTCAGCAGCTCGCTTCTTGATTCTAGCCTTGAACTGCTCCAATTCATCATCAAACGAATCTTTATATGTCTTCTCAGCAATTTGGATCCTGTAAAACAAAAAATATCATATCATAAAATTGATATATTGCTCCCAATAGTGTTCATAACAACAATATAATAATTTAAAGTTGTTTACTTTGAGAAGAAAGAGCTGATACAAGCCCTGGGGTCCACATCCAGTTGTTTTGACAACTCCAGTATGTACTGCATGCAGATAGTTTGGTGAGCCACATGAGCCATCAGGTCATGTTTCTGAAAATAAACAAAAAAAAACATAAATTAAGAAGCTTGCATTTTGCAGAAACAAAAACAGAATAACATAGATTACAAGCATATTGATAAGAAATAAGCATTACAGTGTAACAATATAGGAGTTTACTGACCTCTTCCATTTCCAAGTTGATACACCAAATGACAAGATAGTTAGCTGTTTCCTCACACACAAGCTGGCTGTGTTCCTGTAGGAATGACCGTGAGTCCTCATACTTGCGCAGCATGCCAAACTGCTTCAAAAGCTTCTCATTTTCTTTGATGAACTTCTTCATCTTTGCTTCCTTTTCCTCCTCAGTTAAGTTCTCATCCTTGGGTCTCGCGGGCTTGGTGTTAATGACGGTCTTAGTGAAGCCAGGCTCACTGATCGTGTCTACGTTCCACGGAGTTTGCCGCTCCTTCTTCTTGAGATCATCTTCTTTTTGTTTTATTTGTTTCTCTTCTTTTTCTAGTTCAGCTAACGCCTTTTTTAAAGAATCAAGATCGGGACTGTCGGGGCCCGCTTCACTGATTTTTTTCTTGGTTTCGTTTATCATCCTGATGTTTTCGGTCTTCTTTTGAAGGAATTCTTCTCGCTCTTTACGCCGCTCCTCCATGCGCTCAACTCGCGCTTGGTGCCGCCAGCGAAATAGCGAAGGTGTGTCGATGTTAGGGTGGGTCTCATCTTCATCATCGGATATCTAAAATGGGTTGTCAATCCAGGTTAACGTAGGAGTATAAACAACGGTGAAGCTAATTTCGAATGGTATGGAGTAAGTACTTACTTCTATGTCTTTCCACTTGCTGTAGTCGACCATTTTTGGTTAATTTCAAGGATTTCACTTACGATTTAACGTTTTAACTTTCTTTTGTCTTAGTAGGAAAATGAATAACTTCGAGAAACAGTAAAAAGTCCGGAAAATTCTCTCAATACATAACGCTCGCAACAGATAATAAACAGAAATGTCACGTCATAGCCGCCATAGACAAATTGTTTAATTCATTTTCATAGAGAAAAGAGTTTTAGTAACATGGTAGGAATTGATAAAGCGGCCTACTCATAGTACGTCCTGCAAACTTACTTTTCAGACTCCCTTCCTTGGTTATCAAGATGTGTGATTTTAGTTTTAGAGATTTACTACTTGAATGTACAATGTCCGTGCGTTTTTTTTAATCCACAAATAGGTATATTCAATTAAAATTAAATGTCCCGGGTTGAATGTTTTAATGAGTAGTGACCAAAATGGACCTCATCAGAAGGCTCAAAATCACCTAAAGAGCAATGGAAAGGGCTATGTTCGGAGTTTCGCGTGATTACATCAGAAATGAAGACCGCAAGAGAACCAAGGTTACCGACATAGCCCGAAGAATCGCCAAACTTAACGTTTGAATCCCCAACCGGTCCTATGAGACCGCGCTGTTATTGTTTTACTATTGTGTCTCGTTTCGCGGGTATCTGAGTAACTACGTGGCAGTGGGCACATTGCTCGTAGAACGGATGGTCGATGGGGACGAAAGGTTCTGGAGTGACGGCCACGTTCCGGAAGACGCTGCGTTGGAAGGCCTTCCACAAGATAGACCGACAACCTGGCAAAGGTCGGGAATCCGATGGATGCGAGACGCATAGGACCAGTCGTTGTGGCGACCCTTGGGGGAGGCCTATGTCTAGCAGTGGACGTCTTTCGGCTGATATGATGATGATGATGGTGACCAAAATGCGTGTTAGACAAGATATAGGTACTTTGCGGTGCTCGAGTGTGTGAACATTATTTAACGTTTGAATCCCCAACCGGTCCAATGAGACCGCGCTGTTATTGTTTTACTATTGTGTCTCGTTTCGCGGGTATCTGAGTAATTAAAAAAAGGTATAAATTTGATCTACTTTAATTTGTACATAACAGTAACTGTTTTCATCGTAAAATGACTTGGAATAGCGAGGTTGCCAAAAATCTGCTGGTAGGTGCCATTTTTCCATTATGGCGACGCGAGCGGTAAAAATACGAGGCGGCAAAATTAAAATTCTATCAATCTATAAAATTATTTTCAAAACTCCCTGAATATTTTTCAGGTAACCATTATTTATCGAAATATTTGGTTGGACTATTGGAATGTGTACCTAGAATGAAAAAGGGTAAATGAAGGTACACAGTAGAAGTGTGATACGCCTACGCCTAAAGTGGAAGATTTTCTTGTGCCTAATAAGAACCTGTTTGTTTTCAAATAATGTAAACATAGCTTTTGTGTATGAACTTTTATTATAATAAACTTGTTGGGTTGATGATAAAATCTGAATTATCTGTACCTATGTATTTGAATTCAGAATTCGATGGAATAAAACCTCAGATATGTCAAACATGTCAAAATTTGATTTCTTTTGCAACCTACTTGTTTTAGGGCCTTTTTAATTTCTACGAATGACCACTTGAAATACACTGGATACAAAATTATCTTGAATTACAAATGCAATATTTGTCTATATTCTTATTTCTAAAAATGACAATTTCTCATTCTAATTACTTGTCCTTTTGAAAAATATCAATTTTTGTCATAAAGATGATTTTACTGATTCAGAGCAATAGGTAGATTATCTGCCTCCTAAAGGAGCCTCACATTTCTTATAGCTAAATTAAATTCTAATAATGCAGCGGTATTCGTAACAATGAAGTATATTATTATGTTACATCTAGCCTATATTGTCCCACAGCTAGGCAAAGGCCTGCCTTCATTTTTCTATCGTTTCCGGCTTGGATGTCTTCCTTGGCAAGAAGTGGCTCAAATTAAGTACTTATACATAGGTTTAAAAAATAAGTTCTATATTTAAATCTAATGCTTCCGCTTCTTTTTGGCAAGCGTGGTCAGTATTGTAGTCATGACCGTTGTGGTGGTCGTCATTGCTTCGGTTGTAGCACTAGTGATGTTCAAGGGCGCTTCGTATTCTCCATCTTGGTTCTGCGACTCATCGGGAATACTGATTTGGAATTGTAGCAGCACTACCAGGTATGTTACCATCGTTGCTAGCAGCTGTAACAATTGAATATTTTATTTCGTGAAAGTCATGAAAAAAGTATGTTATAGGTAGTGACATGACAGGCTGACAGAAAAACAACACTAGCTGGTGTTGAACATTCATGCGAATTAAGAATCGGTTTAAAAATTTCGTTGAGGAATTTATTAACACTGACATATCCGAAAATAAATGCACTGTAGGAATAAATTCTATTCGAAAGTTATGACAAACGTATTATATTTACTGCGATCCCAATAGACTCTACATATACTTATGTAGAAAAATACATGTAACATCGTACGTAGAATAAATATGATGACTAATCGGATTATTCGCCTTAAAGAGCGAGGACAATCGAACCGTGTAAAAGTGCAGGCTACAAGGCTTCTAGAGCGTTGACTCATGCCCTTGGAGCTCGTGAACGACGCGACGTCAATGAAAGACCGTCAACGTGAACCTATGGCTTAATGAATATCTCATGGAATAAAGTTCAGCTGAGGTTATGGTGCTTTAGACATATCAGAATGGGGTTTCTACACTAGAAGTATTCTTGTGAATATGTTTAAAGAAGAAGGTTTTGGATTGGCTAATTAGGTGCCTAGGTATCCGGAGGGTAGCGGTCCGTGGGTTATTGAGTAAAAGATATCATTACTACTGCTCTCAAAACGGTGAAGGAAAACATTGCGAGGAAACTGTCCTAAACTCAAAAATTCTAAGACATGTGACATCCACCAAACGCACTGCGCTTATGTGATGAATTCCGGCCCATTCCCTCTCCTAGAGAAGAGGCCTGTGTCCCAGCAGTGGGAACATATCAAGGCCGATGATGCTAATGCTAATGCTAAAACGGTATATGCCTCCTATGTTATGAACTTGCATGTATAGCAGGCGATATGTTTAACCTGATCTGAATACTTACCTACTACCAAAAGCGTACATTACAGAAAGGAAAATTAACATTTTCAATAGTGTTACATACTGATTTGAAAAGAGTCCTGTTGACATTGAAGAAGCCTCCAAGGCTAATTTGTGAAGGGTTCATCTCGGTCGCTCGTAGGAACATGTTCACTTCAGTTTGGGCATCCGTGTTCATCCAGGATAGCTCCACCATCAACAACTTCTTTTGGAAGTTCGTCCGCACCTGTGAAGACATACGTGCATAGAAAAAAAATAAGAGAAGTTTTTCAGCATTGGTCTACATGGACAAGAAGCCAAAACTTGTCAAATATACAACCTCCTTGTTTTTTTGAAGTCGGTTAATTAAAAATAGGCACTTTGCGTATCTGATCTGCAAAAAGCAGTCGTTGGGATGACGTATACCCTGCGTAAACGCGATACTTACGTGGCTACGTCGCGTCAACGTGCTAACCAGCTAGCAGTATCTATGCTACGGGTTTGTTACAATGAGTCATCGCGGTTCTAGAACCTTAGGGAAAGTGAAGGATGTTCCTTCATAAGTTTTAGTCGGCAAAAGTCTGACACTATACACCCAGAACGAGAGAAGTTATTGAACGATGCAATTTTTATAGTTTACAAGTTTACTTACATTATGAGAAGCATAATGGGCCTCATCACAAATGAAGAAAAGTAGAAAGATACTGCAAAGTGCCGTCAATGCGAGCCCAATGTCCTTGATACCGAAACCTTCGGAGATCTGACTGAGCAGGCCGTAGATAGAGAGGGTTATGATGAGGAACAGGTAGAGGTTGACGAAGGTGAAGGTGTAGCAGTTGGCTATGCCGGTGTCGCGAGAGAGCTTGCTGAGACGCAGCCACAGGGCGCGGTACTCGGCGACCTTGCCTGCTGGCCCGATGTGGCGGAGAGCCTGGAAGAAATGAAGCTTTAGGATCCTTGTCGTAAGAGTCAACTTAAGGAGAAGGTGATGAAAATAAATAGAGTCGGTCTAATGAAAGCGCGATCTGAGAAAAAGAGGTCGAATCCAAAAAAAATATATGCGGTTTTACTAACTAGTAGGAGAATCATGTCTTGATACTTCACAATTATTTTTTATTTCCTACAATTGCGGCTGAATAATGTTGCCAATTAAATTTAAAAAAAAACTCCAGGTCGCGCTTTCATTAGACGCACTGAAGTAGATGGTTTAGTGTTAACTGTGAACGAAATTAACAATCCAGAGGAAAATTATTCCATGAGGCCACACATAGGAAAATGAAATCACAGACTATACATTAAAAATACAACAGACAAAAGCAGGTAACCAAGTTTCAGCAGATCAATGACTATAAACTTACGCTTTGAAAATCCTCAGCCAAAATATTAGCACAGATGCTCAGCGTCTCACATAACAGGTACCAATATCCACCCAGCATGTAGGTGAGGATCTCCAGGAACACGTAGGGGACCAGCTGCAGAGGCTTGAAGTGCACCATTGTGACGTGGGTGACGATGACCGTCGTGGTCGACAGGATCGGGATGATCACCGCTATGGCCAGGGCTTTCTTGTACAGCTTCACTGGGAGTGTGCGGCCTGATAGCTGGTTGTAGACCATCTATGATGAAGGAAAGCTTAAAATATGGCCGCATCAAAAGTTTGCTGTTTTATAGTAGCTGTTTCCCGCGATTTTAACAACGTCTTTGGTTACTGCTCCGATTGGTCGGAGCTTGATGTTATTAGTAGTATTAGTAGTTATAACCTACAGTTTTCCTCGATAAATAATCTAACACTAAAATAATGTTTCAATAACATTAATTCATTATTAATCTACATAGATAAGGTTTAACTTATACTGTCCCATTGCTTCGTAAAGGCCTCCCTCCAATCCTTCCTTTGTACCCTATGACTATGGGACACATTTTGCCATTTTCTGCATTAAAGAATGACGTTATACTTTAACTAGCGACGTTTCGATTTCGTAAGGGTGCGATTTTTATCATAGCTACAGATCTTTTCTTTTATAGCCAAACCCTCATCAAAACCCATTGCATAGTTAAGGAATTGCCCCGAGTTGTAAATAAACGGAAAAACACATGCATAGAGCGACTTTGTTTTATAATGTGATATGCTTATGCATATCACGTCGACTCGGGTCAGAGACTGAGAATTCCTTGTATTTAGACAATACCACATGAGACTGAAAGGGAGGAACACAAAGCTAGTAAATCGTCCGAAAAGTTAAAAATACTCATTCAAAACCATGTTTTATTATCAAAGATCCTTACCTCGAAATCCACCCATCCGTTGAGAACGTTTGCGATTTTTCTAGTTTCATACCACAAGATGGGTACTGCAATAATTGGGAACAAATACACCGTGAACAGATATTCGATGACCGCCTCCTCGAACTTGCCTTCCGCTGTTCGTAAGATCTGGACCTTGTGCAAGGATAGGTAGAGCACGTAGCTGACCAGAGAACAGAACACCAGGATGGAGTACAGCATCGAAGACGACGCTAACTGGAACTGGTTGACACAGGACGTCGGTCGCGTTATCGGCAGGACTCCCATCACCCTCAGCAATGTAAATACTGGCTTGATATTCTCATAGATAATATCATTAGATATTATTGGCTCTACAAAATTATTCCTCTTTGGAGCTACCGCATTCGACGAAATTTGCTTCACTGGCGTTCGAACAGGCGTAACATCCAAGAAAATGATCTTATTTTTCGGCCTCTCATTCATCTGAACAGGAAAGCCATTTGGTATAGGCACAGTCGTAGGAAACAAACTATTACTGGTGTAGTACGACATAGTTGACGCGTATCTTTCAGTTTATGACCGTAACTATCTGGTTGAAGCTTTACACTGACGGAGTAGATTTTCTACTTGAGGAGGAAGTCTAACGAGGCAAGGGCGGCGTCACATCATCATATTTCAAAGGCTGACAAGTTGATTGTGGCTACGTAAGCACTGAGTCGACCTTGCATTAAATTTTCATTGGCTGCGTCACCTTGAGCGAGACCTTCATTGGGTTACACTCCGTTTGACTTGTGTCATCTGTTACCTTCTAAGTTCATGCAAGTTTGTGGTGCATGGCGGTACGTGGTGAGACGTTATGGGGCCGTTAGTTTCCTACGAGACGGCGAATTCAAACAATTGAACTTGACCTTGTATGAATTGAAGTTAAACCTATAGGTTTCGTAAATTTTTGAGTAAACATCCGCACTGAAATTGTGCAATGCAATCGATATTGTGTGTGTTATGTTTGCTATGTGTCAGAAAACTTCTGAAAAATACTCAGAGTAGAACACACAGTGATTAAAGTATACGACAGTTACAAAAATGAACTGGCAGCAATAAAATACGCATAGATTTACGATGTCGTTATCCTAAAGATGTTAATTACATTATTTATCAACCTTGGAAGATGAAGGGAGATTTTCCCATCAGTGTATCCGGGCCAATTTACCTAATCCTCGATTAACCCGGCCGCGATGCAGCTAAATTTGATTGTGAGAGGCTTAAGAAAGCCCTGCGGCCAACCTTTCTTCATGATTGCCCTCTGAGGAGCGGACCTATATCTCGTGGATACTCGACGAACAGACCTCTACGTTTATTCGTAGGTTTATCTTGGATTAGGTACATGAAATAAGGTGGGACTCGGAAATTACGACTATCACAGTAGAAGGGATGTTATCCGAAATGTTGATCATTCATGCCATTCTGTTTTTACTACTGTGTTTTGTTTGATTACGGTAGTAAAGAGTCAAGTCTTCAGATAGTTAAATCAATACGGGAAAACACGTGTTTCACTAGCTTACTTTTAATATTTTTCGCCAGATAAACCTTAAGGCACTCGAAGGTGTAATATTATAAGAGTTTTTTTACCTTTACCGCGCGATTTTTGCACTGCGTACGGAAAAGTTCGGTAAATTGACTGCTTGGTCGTAATATGGAGCAATGCGACGGAGGCTGGATATTGAAATCTCAGCAAGTTTCGAGGTTCGAGTGGTGCCCGTCACTCACACACCCTCTCCGGTTTGATCCCTCCGTTCATTGATAATATTCCCTCCGTATGATTTATATCCTCAAATATTTGCTGGCGTTTATATGAAAACAATGACTGGCCTGCCCTTTGTTACAAAATGGAAAACTTTGGTTTGGGTTACTATTTTTTCTTTTAAAAAGTTTAGGGTTGTGTGACCCGTCGAGTTTATATTTTTTGTGTGAGGATTAAAAGTCTGTTTTTGTTTAGTTTTTCTATTATTTTGTACTTTAGTTTACTTGCTATGTCAGTGTCACAGTTCGGTTTAGTTGATATTTTATATGTTTACATTTCCCCTTTACGTTTCCTGTGTTAACTTTGACGCTCTATAATATCGAGTTTGCTTTTAAGCTGTGCTATTGCAGTCTCAGCACGATTTCTATAATTTAATGAGGTGATGTTGCGTTTTTTCTTGTTGTGTTTCTATTTCTGTGCCGTTTCTTTTTTCCAAACTGGCTTCCAGCTCCAGGGTAGAGTGAGAGAGCGTGTCAGACTTTTACTGACTAAAACTCACCTGTGTCTTTTGCGATCGAGGGCCGAGGTTACCCTTTCAAACGTTCCCGCAGCCCTAGCGGGCATCGGCTCTACGGGGTCAACTCTTTGAGGCGTGCGGGAACACTATTCCGACTCGGGTTTATATCGGGCGAACGGACGATGAGCTACATGTTACTTGTTGTCCGCAAAGCCTGCGTCTACAGTGGCCCGGGGCAGGAAGATTAACTCATTCGTGTCATTCTACCAGAGACACAGGATTAATTTCCAACGTTTTTATTTGAAAAAAGAATTAATAACGCTCGCTGCTCAAGATGCCATCTAAAATAATGATGTTTATGAAGGATCTCGAGGAAGCACTTTAAACTTGAACAGTCTAATCTAAGCACGTAGTAACAAAATGAATGAGTAACCGGATTATTCTGTCACTATGTCATTTAAAAGTTTGTAGCGACGTCAGCTGAAGTGTTTGTTACCGAAACTTGTGGGCAAAGGATCGCAAACTTTATAACAACCATGAATGACGCAAGATATTTTGTTATATTCTGCTTAGGTACTTGTTTATCTATTGAGAAAATTGTGCTATGGAAATTAAAAATGGGACAGCAGGAATTTTCTTGTAGACATTATAATTGAATTTGCTAAGTTCGCAAATGTGTCGATGTTTGATGACAAAAAGTCTTGTATCCGAAGTCGTCCGAAGAAGTCCGTCCAAAGTCTCAAATAAAAAACAATTAAAACAGGTGAAAGTTTGTATTATTGCGTTTCTTTCACGTTTAAACGGCTGAATGGATTTGGAAGAAATTTGGTATTAGAATAGCTTATACCCTGTATCAAAGACATTAAATATATACTCCCTGTATTAACACATAGAAACATGTATAATGCGGTCTACTGATTCAACGCAGGCGAAACCGCTGGCAGAAGTTAGTAAAAAATAACAATCTACTGAGGGAGAACAGAAATACATCTAGTTTGAAAACCAACAATATGGATTTAATTTTTAATTGAAATCAAGACTTTTTGTTTTGTTAAAGTCAGCCATAATTACATTATAAAGAATGATAAATTAAAATAAAATGTAGAAAAGAATTTAGCAAGAACGTATTGAGAGGAAAAAAAATGGAAATTTTCATTTGTTGGAAAATTGAAAACACTACGAGAAAATCAGGGGAAAATCAGCGAAGTTTTTTACAACAGTTTTTTTGCTTTTGTTCATCCAGCCAGCAGACAGATTGATGAATGTGCTTTTTTAATCTGTCATTTGTCGTTCATTGTTGGTTTTTTATAAGCTTCAAGTAAATTGTGCCAGTTGTCAGTGGTATCTGTTTAATATTCTATATATTCTCGTTGTATTATTCTCTGGTATTCGCGCATTTGAATAGTGGAAATATGGCTTAAAATGTATATTTAAATTTTTCGGCGTCTCCTTTTTCAATTGAAAATTAAAACAAACTGTATGTATATAGTAACTTTTTTATTACACGTTTTTCCACTCTAAGTTCACATTATAAGACACCCAGACCAGGGACAACTGTCTGGAGGCATAATTGTAATAATTCTATAAGCTAATGCCTATTAAATGACTATTATATTATATTCGTGCAATTTTAAAACTGCAAAAATATTTCAGGAGGTTGTTATAAAATTAGTAATCTTATAAAAATAGGATACCTGGTCAATAATTACCAATAATACCTGTTATTTCAGTTCAAGTGTTATTCAGAGCATCTCTCTTAATAAATCTTAAAAAAAAACAAAATGACCCTAATTATCGCGTTTCATGTCACCGTGCGACAGTTTGCACGAGACTCCGCCCACTTACTCTACGAAATGCTTTTATCGATTACCGTAAATGACAATAAAATAAAAATAAAATCATCATCATCTGCCTAGCCTTTTCCCAACTATATTGGGGTCGGCTTCCAGTCAAGCCGGATTTAGCTGAATACCAGTATTTTACGAGGAGCGGCTGCCTCCCAGACCTCCACAACCCATTAACTGGGGTAACACGATACTTCATGGCAAGACTGGAGTCAGATTTACTGGCTTCTGAAAGATCTACAAATGACAGCAGGAACCAACAGCTTAACGTGCTTTCCGAGGCACGGAGGAAACTCGTTATGTTAAGATGGTCGCCCATCCACAGACCAACCTAGGCAAGCGTGGCTTAACCTTGAAGATCGACCTGTGCGGCTATTATTATTTAGCCACGAGCTCCTAAAATAAAAATAAAATACCTATCCCATATATTTTTAGTTCGGGTTGAGAATCACTAACACTCGTATAATTGCCTCCTGAAATCTTCTGCAGTTACAAAAATGCAGCTTGTATATTGTGTCTAGCCTCATACTTTTCAATACAAAGAATATCATTTTGTTTGACACGTTCCTGGCACGCTAATGGCATGTTATACAGTATAGTTAGTAGACAGTGTTTTACTAACGAAGGCAGAATGTGACTTCAGCAGGCGCCAGATAAATCTGGAATAAAGTTCTCTTGGATATATCCATTCTTTATATCTCGTACTCGAAAAATAAACAATGAACTGTTTTTCAATCACGATAGATCGATAGAGATCGATTCAAAACATTTTTATGTGTTTATTTCGGTTTTTTAAATTAAGAATGTCAATAAATGTAGGAGGGTCAATGCACTTTTTTCCAAAATGGCGCCTACCTCACTAACACTTCTTATGAAAGTGACTCTCTTATAAAATCCTGCCAGGCTTACGACAACTATCAAGAGTACCTACCTATAAGAAAGAGTTTCATACCTACTGTACGATTGGGGAAGATTAGGTTGGCACCATTGGAGGTGTTAAGTTGGTACTCGTAGGATTCTCGAAGCCAAGCGACTAGACTATGTTCGACATAGGGTACCGACACCACGTACAGTTAATTCCGGCTTTAAGAGGCCTGGCATAAAATTCACTCGCTCGAGTTTAGGCACATTCGTTGCAATGCTATGTTTGTGTGCATCGCTCACGCAGCTGCTACGCACACACGCGTAAAATTCGTGCTTGGTGAACGCTCAAACAATTTTGATCTTTTGAAAGATTGTGTTCTCAGTTACAAAATTATATAGCAAATATGGTTAGTCCGGCGAGGACAGCGGTCCTGCCGCGGACGCCCTGGCTGACAAGGTCAGGGCGTCTGTGAACGAGGAGGACGCCCGAGTGTCCAGGCCCACAAAGTGCATCGATATGCGCATCATGGGCCTGGACGACTCCGTCAAGGTGGAGGAAGTGGTGGCCGCCGTCGTTGAGGCGGGAGGGTGCACGACCGACCAAGTGCGGGCGGGCATCATCCGCCTTGACGGCACGGGTATGCGAGCCGTCACGGTGAGCTGCCCCGTGTCGGCGGTCAAGGCCATCACGGCGGAGGGCCGAAGGCTCTTGGTGGGCTGGGTGTCAGCCCAAGTCAAGGTGCTGGAGCCCAGACCGCTGCGGTGCTTCCGTTGCCACGTGGGGCACCACGTGGGAGCCCGTTGCGCCGCGGAGGTGGACCGCAGTGACCGCTGCTTCCAGTGCGGTCAGCCTGGTCACAGGGCCGTCGAATGCCGTGCGTCGCCGCACTGCTACGCATGTGCGGCGGCAGGCAAGGCTGCCGACCACCGGGCTGGGAGCAGGTCCTGCGACCCCCCCGCCAAAGCCAAGGGTAAGGTCCGGAGGGGCCCTCACCCCAACGCCAACACCGCCGCAGCCAAGGCTGACGCTGCTGCCGCCATCGCCGCGGCAGAGCCCTCAAGGGGGGCTCCGGAGGAGACTGTAATGGACTGTCAGTGATGGCCCCATTACGTCTCCTCCAGGCGAACATCAACCACTGCGCCCCCGCTCAGGATCTGTTGCTCCAGAGCATGGCGCAGTGGTCGATCAATATCGCCGTGGTCTCCGAGCCGTACTTTGTCCTGCCCAGGGAAGACTGGGTCCAGGACCTGAGCGGCTCGGTGACCCTTATTTCGTCGGCCGCCGCCGGTACCCCCGCCTCTCGAGTCCATCACGAGAAGGCGGGGCTGCGTGGCAGCACGGGTCGGGGACATTGCAGTGGTAGGCGTCTACCTGTCCCCGAACCGAGATCTCGCCGATCTCCACAACTCCCTCATGGAGCTGAATGCCGTCGTCGCTGGGTTCGGATCCCTCCCCGTGGTCGTCTGCGGGGACTTCAATGCCTGGAATCTGGCTTGGGGTTCCCGGCTGACGAACCGACGGGGTCGGATGGTGGAGGACTGGGCTCTGGAGACAGGCCTGGTCGTCCTAAACCGGGGTTCTGTCCCCACGTGCGTGCGGATGCGGGGTGAGTCGGTGGTGGACCTCTCGTTCGCCAGCCCCGCTCTGTCGCCGCGCGTTGTCGACTGGCGCGTTATGGAGGGGGTGGAGACGTATTCCGACCACCGGTACATCCGGTTTGACGTCTCCGCCCGGATCTCGACTGCGCCGGTCAGGGAGCAGACCCCGTGTGGTCCGCGGTGGGCGCTGAGGCAGATGGACCGGGACGCTCTCTTGGAAGCCGCGAGGGTACAGGCCTGGGTGCAAGCACCGGACAGGCCTGTCGAAATTGACCCGGAAGCAGAGTGGTTCCAGGAGGCCATGTCGCAAATATGCGACGAGGCGATGCCCCGAGTCCATCCAGGACGTGCTCGGCGCCAGGTGTACTGGTGGTCGCCGGAGATTGCGGCTCTGCGCAAGGCGTGCACCGCCGCGCGGCGCCGGTACGCCAGGTTCCGCAGGCGCCGCACCCGCCCGCCGGATGCGGTGGCCAGGGAGGCGGAGCTTTACGAGGGGTACAGAGCGGCAAGGCGCACCCTCCGAACAGAGGTAAAGCGGGCCAAGTTGGAGGCCCGCAATGTGTGGCTGGGGACTCTGAACAGGGACCCATGGGGACGCCCTTACCAGGTGGTGCGGGACAAACTCCGCCCATGGGCTCCCCCTCTGACTCAGAGTCTCCGGCCCCAAGTTGTGGAGGGTGTGGTGGCCAATCTGTTCCCTGAGCGAGGGGAACACTCTCCCCCGCTCATGGCTCCGCCACCTGCGGTACCCGTAGCGGACCACACCAGCGACGACGAGGACGACGCTCCAGAGGTGACCGAGGTAGAGATGAGGGCGGTGGTACGAAGACTCAGCTTCAAGAACACCGCCCCAGGACCCGACGGCGTGCACGGCAGGGTATGGGTCCTGGCCGTGGAGGCTCTCGGGTCTCGATTGCGAGGGCTCTTTAGCGCATGCATGGAGAGAGGACAGTTTCCCCGTCGCTGGAAGACCGGGAAACTGGTCCTCATTGCGAAGCCGGGGCGCCCCGCGGACTCTCCGTCCGCGTACCGGCCCATTGTGCTGCTCGACGAGGTGGGCAAACTCTTTGAAAGAGTAATTGCAGACCGCCTCGTCGGGCATCTTGCGCGGGTGGGGCCGGACCTTTCGGACGGCCAGTTCGGCTTTCGCAGGGGGCGTTCCACGGTGGACGCCATCATGCGCGTGAGGGCTCTCACGACGGGGGATGCGGTGTCTCGGGGCAGGGTCGTCTTGGCGGTGTCTCTGGACATCGCCAATGCCTTCAACTCCCTGCCCTGGAGTTGCATCGGGGCGGCACTTCGGTATCACGAGGTGCCCGCCTACCTCCGTCGTGTGATCGAGGCCTACCTGTCGGATAGGTTCATCATCTATCCCGGTCACCAGGGAGAGTGGAGACGGCGAGAGATGTCGTGCGGTGTTCCGCAGGGATCGGTACTAGGACCGCCCCTGTGGAACATCGGATACGACTACGTGCTGCGCGGCGACCTCCCCGACGGGGTCAGCGTGGTCTGCTACGCAGACGACACGCTGGTCCTGGCGCGGGGAGGGTCGTACCAGGCGGCGGCCGAAACAGCGACACGCGGGGTTGCGACAGTCGTGGAGAGGATCCAGCAACTGGGACTCAAGGTGGCATTGCACAAGTCCGAGGCCATGTGCTTTCATGGCCCTCGGTACGCGCCACCTCCGGGTTCCCAAATAACGGTAGGGGGGGTCCACATCGGCGTCGGGTCGGCGATGAAGTACCTGGGACTCGTCCTCGACAGCCGGTGGACTTTCGAGGAGCATTTCCGACGTTTGGCCCCCAAACTGGACAGGTCTGGGGCCGCTCTGAAGCGGCTCCTGCCCAACCTAGGGGGTCCAGACGCCCCCTGCCGGAGGCTCTACGCGGGGATCGTTCGGTCCATGGCCCTTTACGGGGCGCCGGTTTGGGCGCCGTCGCTAGGTAAGCGACCGGCGGCCAAGCTGAACGCTTGCCAGAGGGTCATGGCCATCCGGATGGTGCGGGGATACCGCACGATCTCCCGCGAAGCGGCGAGCCTCCTCGCTGGCTTGCCACCGTGGGATCTGGAGGCAACAGTCCTTGCACGCATGCACGATTTGCGCGTGGAGATGCAACGCCGGGGCGAAACTCCGCTGCCGCGACAAGTCGCGGCATGGCGGACAGAGTTCCGGCGGGATCTTAGGGTGGCATGGCGACTGCGACTGTCGCAACCCAGTGCTGGGCACGCCGTCATTGAGGCGGTTAGGCCCCTCTTTGAGGAGTGGTTGGAAAGAGGTCACGGCGTCCTCTCTTTCCGTGTGACGCAGGTCCTCACCGGACACGGTAAGTTCGGGAGGTTCCTGCATCGAATCAAGCAGGAGAGGACGCCCGGGTGTCGCCACTGTGTGGACCGCCCGGAGGACACGGTGGAGCACACGGTAGAAGTGTGCCCCGCTTGGGCGGAGCACCGCCGTGTCCTCGTGGAGACTATCGGGAGCGGCGACCTCTCGCGCCGGGCCCTGGTTCAGGCCATGGTCCGGAGCGAGGAGGGTTGGCATGCGGTCGCCTCCTTCTGCGAAGCAGTGATGCTCGTGAAGGAGGCTGCTGACCGCGAGCGCGTGAGGGAACGGTCCTCACGCCGCCGCCGCCGAGATCCCGATCCCGATTTCCGACCACCGTAGGCGCGGGTTCGCGGACGGCGAGCACTGGGTAGCTCGCCGTCCGGCAGTCTGGAAATAATCTGGACCGAGCCCAGTCGTCAACGGCGCGTTCTGTTCCACGCGCGCCTCAAGGAGATGTCAGCAAACTGTAGGGGCCCGGTAGGGCCGAAGCCTCTGGGGGGAACATGTGGTATTCCTAACGGTTGATACCGAGTCCCCCCCAGAACGAAGGCAACGAAGGAACGGGGTAGGGGTTTAGTCAGTAAGAGTCTGACACGCCCTCCCGCTCCGCCCAAGAGCGGGGGAAGTCATTCTGATGATTCCCCTACCAGAAAAAAAAAAAAAAAAAAAATATGGTTAGTAAATAAAAGTCTGAGAAATGCATTCTCAGACTTTTATTTACTAACAATTATTTTATATTTGTCAAAATTCATACCAAAATTGTTCAATTTTGTGTTAGATGGATGTAGCATTTAACAAAAACATAAATAATGTTAAATATAAAATGACGATACAATGATATTTATTTATGTATAATGCTATATTTTTATGTATTATGCTTATAAAAAACAAATTTGCTTTCATCAAAAATATGTTAAGTTTACGAGATTTCTCTTTTAAAGTCCAGATGTACTTAATCTCGGTAAACGTGTGTGAGGACAGTGTAATATTCCAATAATAATATTCCACAACTTTCACACAACGCCATCTAGTCCCAAGCTAAGCAGAGCTTGTGTTATGGGTACTAGACAACTGATAAACATACTAATATATTTCTAAATACATACATATTATAGATATATAACACCCAGACACAGAACAAATGATCGTGCTCATCACACAAACATTTGTCCTGGGTGGGAATCGAACCCACAACCTCCGGCATAGCAGTCAGGGTCACTAACCACTAGACCAACAGGCCAGTCGCGTTTAGTGTAAACTAGTATCTGAGGAATTATTTTGAGGACGGAACTATACCGATTACAGTGGACCTATTCAGTCAGTGTAAGAATTTGTCAGTAAATGTATAGCTCAAGTCAGAAATTAATGAATTGACAAAACAATACCAAGTCGTCAAACGGTCTGGCCGTTGTTAAAAACTACGTGAAAAAAGAATGAAAAATTTACATACTCCGCTCATTCAAAAATAACAGATTTCAAACAACATAATCATAAAAATTAAAATTGCATAAAAAATATATTCATTATCAAGTGTTAATTGGAAGCAAAAATATCGGAATAAAAAGGAAAGCAGGTAAAATAACCAAAAAAATAAGATATTATATATTATACCTTATTTTTTAAATCCGATGTACATTTAAAAGATTTTAGTATTTACTGTAAAGGCACGTGATGCCTGTGTCATTACGTTTATTACTACTTATACATTTCTTTTAATTTTTTTATTAATATCTAAGAAATGATCTTAACTAATATATACGAAAACAAGTTAGTTTGTTACCATTTTACGCCTAAACCAATGAACCGATTATCCTGAAATTATGCATATTTTATTATAATTGGTAATAACTTAAACTTACAACGCGTCCGTAAGATTTACTTAAGGTCTGACCACCCTAAAATATAAGAATATATACGGCGAGTTGATAGCAGATGATGTGATGGTAATGCACGTCTAAACAAATGTTGGGAGCAGGACATATTCTAATGAACCAGCTTAGAAAATGTAATGTACTGATCACCTGCTACGACGGAAAAATCGGATTTTTCCTAAATGCTCTACCAACCGTCAAAAGTGTAAAAAAGCACAGAATTGGTCTCCTGCAGAGCAGATTAAAACAAAGTATTTTAAAACAGTCCTATGTATATCATTGGTGACCACCACCAGATTGTAAGAACTAGATATTACTACTGTGAAAATAGGAAAGTAGAAGTAAATGTTCTTAAAAAAGTACACTATTTGGTTTATAAAAATGGGATTAACTGCACGGCTCATTTTTCACTCATTAGTCTAGTAACAAGAAATCTAAACAATTTTATCGATTGTGCGCAGCACAATTAGTGCACAGAAAGCACATGATAAAAAGAATCGTATCCAGCACGCTGTCAAATCACAGTTATTTCTTTTAATTCTGCACGACCTCAGTATGCCCTTTAGAAAACGGTCCAGGTATTCACCACAATTATATTAGGTTTATTGCGTACAATAGTCCTGCCTGATTATTAATTGATCCAAGTACAATGTGATATTGTCATTTTGGAAAATAAGTAACCTTAGAGCATACTACTGGTACGAGTATATAATCACAAGATTGTGTCTGTGCTCTCCGGTAGTTATTCATCATCATAACTTCATCCATAACCGAAAGAGTACATCAAAATCAGTATGACCCAACGGTTAAAGCCACATGGAAAATAAGATCGGACTGTACTATGGTTAACGTTCAATTTATTTTGTTCATTTTCACAAGTATAATAATAAGTTGGGATCGAGCCATCATCACTGACATGACTGTTGTGGCCGTCAAGCCTGATATAGTGGTGGTGTTACTGAATCAAGAGGCGTGCAATGGTTGTTGATATAACCATTACGCATGACGAGAATCTATTATATTACTTGACTCGCGAGGTAGTCGAATGTGGGATGTAGACGCAGCAATCGACCGATTCCGATGTACCGATAGTCGTATCCGTCACTGCCTTCATAGCCAAGAACGTCGACCAACATCTCAGAAAGCTCAAGTTTGCGGCTAGATCAGGGCTTGAATCAGAAAGCTGTACTCCTAGACACGGCTCACATTGTTAGTAGGTTCTTTTCTCTGGAACCCTAATCACCGGTAGCTTAGTACCGGATTCCGTTACCGGTAGGCTATTATTTTATTTTAATAAATATTTTAAAATTTAAATCTTCTTCTTTTTGTATCGATGCTCTCATCAAACTTTTTCTGCCCAGTATTTGGCAACCTGTATGGCTTTGGCATTGGCCTCGTTTAGATCCTTCAAAGTACAGGTGGTTGTGCAGGATGGACAGCATAGCAAGTGCCGCATGTCCTGGGTAGCTGCTCCACACTGGCACTGCGTTAAGGATGGGTCGATGGGTCATGGCCAAATGGGGCTTCCATTTGGTCATGTTGTTGTTACAGCGGCCAACCTGGTTCCGCAGTCGGTTACGAGATTTCCAGATTGGCCACTGTAATTCGCTTCCAGGGGGGAGATGTTCTGATGGGGCGATGAAGTGTGGAAGAATTGGGTGTTTCTGCTTCCACAGCGAGCATCTTTCGTTTTCTGCACTGTCTTTTGAAGAGGTCATAAAGCGCAGTAAACTTTTTTTTACTCATCAATAAGAACAACTTTTACTATGCGACTAACCCTGAAATCACGAAAAAAAAAAATCCGCTCCTCCATACAGGGTTACTGGTAATTCGACGTATATCCGGCAGGGGCTGATAAGGGGGCCAAAATGCAACAAATTAAACCCCCCATATGTATGGCCGAAATTCAATAGTTTTCGAGATATTAGAATTTTAAGGGTTTTTCGATATTTACCCAAAATTTTACATTTAATTCCAAATAAAATAAAAACTACATATTTGAATGGGTACCATTAAAAATGATGTTGTAGCTGGCACTTCAATTAAGCTATGGACATAATTAAAACTACTTAATTTAACAAAATACTGAAAATAATGAGCGATATAAGAATAATATCTTACGAATATTTTCATTTTACGCTTCAAAAATGTTGTCTCGTCACAAAAATTTCTATGACATTAATCGTACAAATAACTAAAACAACTTGCTTATCCTGTAAGCTTTCCAAAAAGGTATAAAAGTCAATTTTAAAATACATAATTCGTGGCATGGCATGTGTTTGAACCGGCGCGGGGAGAGAAATTATCTGTGTTTTTAGTTTATGATCCTCGCTAAAACAACCGATTTTCCTGGCGAAATTATTCGCGATGGGGCGGGGTGTGAGGGCGGGGTGTGCGGGCGGGGGAGTACACGGCGTCTGCTGCGCTCGCGTCGCCTTCCTTAGTAAGTTTTGACTCTACTAATCTCTCTACCAATCTCTCATCCCGTTAATTTGTTATCGATCATTAGTGTTAATTCTTGTTTCTCTTGTTATTCTTTTTGTTATCATTGTTATTTCGAATAACATGGCTTCGTATCCTAATAACGAATACGCAGACATAATGTTTTGTTATGGTTTTGCCGATGGAAACGCGGCTGCGGCTCGGCGAGAATACCAACGCCGCTTTCCCGATCGTCGACTTCCCCACGTTACTGCACCTATCGACGATTGTCTGAAACTGGCAGTGTTCAAAGAGCACAATTCAACGCTGGCAGAGTCACCTGGCAGGATCTCCCTCGTGTAATGTTTGAACAGGTTGATAATGGTACGGGTGTCTACCTGATAGATGTACTACCGACCACACTTTCCACTGGGACATACCGAGCTGTCTTGCAACAATGTTCGTTGAGATGTTTGGGTCATCAATAAAACACTGAGGAATGGTGTCCTCTTCGTCAGCCGTGTACCGTCGAGGTCTGCCAGCGTTGAATTGTGCTCGTTGAACACTGCCAGTTTCAGACAATCGTCGATAGGTGCAGTAACGTGGGGAAGTCGACGATCGGGAAAGCGGCGTTGGTATTCTCGCCGAGCCGCAGCCGCGTTTCCATCGGCAAAACCATAACAAAACATTATGTCTGCGTATTCAGGATACGAAGCCATGTTATTCGAAATAACAATGATAACAAAAAGAATAACAAGAGAAACAAGAATTAACAATACCTAATGATCGATAACAAATTAACGGGATGAGAGATTGGTAGAGAGATTAGTAGAGTCAAAACTTATTAAGGAAGGCGACGCGAGCGCAGCAGACGCCGTGTACTACCCCGCCCGCACACCCCGCCCTCACACCCCGCCCCATCGCGAATAATTTCGCCAGGAAAATCGGTTGTTTTAGCGAGGATCATAAACTAAAAACACAGATAATTTCTCTCCCCGCGCCGGTTCAAACACATGCCATGCCACGAATTATGTATTTTAAAATTGACTTTTATACCTTTTTGGAAAGCTTACAAGATAAGCAAGTTGTTTTAGTTATTTGTACGATTAATGTCATAGAAATTTTTGTGATGAGACAACATTTTTGAAGCGTAAAATGAAAATATTGGTAAGATATTATTCTTATATCGCTCATTATTTTCAGTATTTTGTTAAATTAAGTAGTTTTAATTATGTCCATAGCTTAATTGAAGTGCCAGCTACAACATCATTTTTAATGGTACCCATTCAAATATGTAGTTTTTATTTTATTTGGAATTAAATGTAAAATTTTGGGTAAATATTGAAAAACCCTTAAAATTCTAATATCTCGAAAACTATTGAATTTCGGCCATACATATGGGGGGTTCAATTTGTTGCATTTTGGCCCCCTTATCAGCCCCTGCCGGATATACGTCGAATTACCAGTAACCCTGTATATTTTTTCAAATTATGTGAACATAAATGTATGGAGAATCAGATTTTTCTTCGTTATTTCAGGGTTGGTCGCATAGTAAAAGTTGTTCATATTGATGAGTACAATAACTCGTTTCAAGGAAAGCCCCTCTGTCGTATCAACGTTGTATAAACAAATAAACGAAATAATAATAATATCTTTATTTCGCACAAATCAAGACTTACACGATTAAAATTAACTAATATAACAAAAACAAGTGTTTATTTCGAATCGACTTACACACATCTATTTTTGACGCAAATGTTCCGTTATCAATAGGTTTGATAACTTACACCCAAATCTATCATTATGATTGGAGATAGTTACCAATTGGTCAAATAAATATTGGAAAATGACTATTCCTTGCCTTTCAATAATAATAGATGATAATGATTCCTGAAAAACAAATAACATTGTTACTGACCCATATTGTATCTTACACTCGCACCTCCACACTCCACCTCATTAAATAAAAATACTTTTCAATAAAACTCATACTTCATTACCTCTAAATTGTATTGAAGTTGAAATAAATTTTAACAATCTTAATAAACAAACATAGTACTTAAAATAAACAACAATACTTACTTGATCAAAATGTGGTAGTCGGCGTACAATCTCGGGAATATATTTACGTAATACTCGCGAGCGGCCGCGGAGCAAAGTGACGTGACCGCTCGCTGGGAGGACCCAAACGCGACTGAGCACACCGCGTTTGCGCGGTCGATAATATAGTTCAATTTGCTTGTCATTTACAAAATGAAGTTATTGTTTAATTTCAAAATAAATTTTAGATTCTATTAAAAGATTAATTTAAGATTATTGTATATTTTTTAAATTTTCTCTAAAGTGTTTTTAAGGCATAGATTAAAATACTTATTTATCTAGATATTTTCCAAGAATTACGTTTTTTCATAATTTTTTTTCTGTTATGTTTCCTATTGAAATCGATAATGTTGTCAATACATCTAAGAGTGGACCATATAATGGTGTTACTGATATTTTTTTTAATGTTTTATTCCTTTGTGATTTTGTGTAACACTTAGCCAAACATCACTCGATTGTTACTTTTGCGATAAAAGGGTTTTGAATATGAGTAATTGCCATTAATATATACATTATTTTAAAAAAATCGTCGCTTAGTCCGCCAGAATAAGAACTTGACTTTCATAATCTAAAATAAAAAGGTTGAAATTCTTCTTATTTTTCTCACAAACAATGGTCAAAAATGACGAAAATGAGTAAATTTCATGCACGGCCTCTTAAGTGGGGAAAGGTCCCTAGTGTGGGAATGTAATAATCTATACTAATATTATAAAGAGGAAAACTTTGTTTGTTTGATTGTAATGAATAGGCTCAAAAACTACTGGACCGTTTTTAAAAATAATTTCACCATTCGAAAGCTACATTATCCACGACTAACATAGGCTAAATTTTATTGAAGAAAAAAATAGGGTTACGTAAGATATTTCGGCTTAGGTGTAAAAAATTAACCAGAAAAGTTACTTATTTTGCGTACGCTGCCTAAACTGTAAAAGATAGAACCACAAAATGTTGTAATTAATTGTAGATCTTATAAATATCTACAAAAAAGTCCGCGAAGCACTATACCTATCTATGTCGAGAGAGGCACAACAACCACTTTTTTTATCTAAAAATCTTGAATTTTTTTGGACTACATTTAAACGCATTTATTTTACTCATGCTATTAACCCTTATCAAAATAAATTATTTTATCACTAAGTACAGTTTATGTAGATAATATTTGGTCTTTGAATGATTAAAATTGGACGTTTGGTTTTGAAGTTATGGCGAAATTAAAATAATACAATTCCTGCTGCACGGTCTGTTGCGAAGTCTCTTTCTTATGAATTGTGCTATCATAGTATAGGTAGATAGAATTGATTTGAGAAATTGTTCGCAAAGGGCATCTGAAGGAACATGGTGGGTTTTTTTACAGCTCTGCAAACTGTACCCGTTTAAAATCGCACCACAGGTTGCGTTTGACCATCAATAATGTGAAGTCTGTTGAGTAAAAATGCACGCACTCATGAGTTAATTTAATTCATAAATTGCAAATTTAACTCTCGGTAAAGAAGGTAGTACCCGCTGAAAAAAAAACACCGTATGATGTATTAAGGCGTCAGTCAAATATCACCCCAAGTAAAAAATCTGCCTAAATAAACGGATAATTTAAATAACTAAAAATCGTCGTCGGGAATCGCTTTGACACCTAAGAAATGTCTAAACGACGATAGGAGGCTTAAGGATGTCTTTCTCACGGTATTGTTATAGCAGGTTTATTCCATTGGCAGGGCAAGAGGAGGTCTTGCCCCATACATTGACCCAAACTAGGGCAGTAGGATTCAGATTCTGACGCCAAAACAGTATGGCGGTGCTCCGCCTAGCGGAGTAGACTTCGACCGTAACGTCTGCTGTGTTTTCTGGGCGTTCCGCGGAATGGTGACACCTGGACTTATCTTCTCGCCGAATCCAAAATATCTACCTCTCGAAACACTCATGTTCGGTTAGTAGGTACTTGCATCACGCAGAAAGTGAGAACGTCATGACGCCTCTGTAGTTACTCTTTAAAGAGAGAATATACCGAAGTACCTAATAACTGAGGCGTGCAAAAGTTAGTGGCCCTGATACGTAAATGACAACTGAAGGAACATGGTGGAATGAAGTCCACAAAAGACCACTTGCTCCAACTAGAGCTGGATAACTACCTCAAATAAAAAAGAGGCAGATACTAAACCTTCTACAGACTTCAGGATCAGCTTTGTGCTGATCATTCATTTATTTCGACAGCTAAAAACTACTTTATGCACTTTTTTCAGCCTACATAAGTAAGTGCTATTTAAACTTACTTGGTGGTGTTTTTTTTTGGAAGTAGAATCATCAGAATGATTTCTCACGCTCTTGGGCGGAGCGGGAGGGCATGTCAGACTCTTACTGACTAAACCCCACCCCGTACCCCTTCGATCTGGGGGACACGGTGAGAACCTTTCGGATTTTCCGTGTTCCCCAGAGGCTTTGGCCCTACCGGGCCCCTACAGTTTGCTGACATCTCCTTGAGGCGCGCGTGGAACAGAACGCGCCGTTGACGACTAGGCCTGGTCCAGGTTATTACCAGACTGCCTTCGCTAGCATTACTGCTTCGGAGAAGAAGGCTTCCGCCCACTACCCCCCCTCGCTCTGGACCATGGCCTGTACCAGGGCCCGGAGCAAGAGGTCGCCGCCGCCGATAGACTCTACAAGGACACGGCGGCGCTCCGCCCAAGCAGGGCACACCTCTACCGTGTGCTCCACCGTGTCCTCCGGGCGGTCCACACAGTGGCGACACCCGGGCGTCCTTTCCTCCTTGATCCGATGCCGGGACCTCCCGAACTTACCGTGTCTACTTAGTGGTGCTTGGAATTCATTCAAGGTTAATATGATTTTTTTGGTCAGCAAATAATTTTAAAATCGTACATCTTTGTTAAACCGTAATATAGACTAGAGACATATGTACATAAACAAACGCCTTTATCCATGGAGTAGGTAAATATTCAGATCAACTGCTGCAACCCTCACTTATTATTTCTGCTTCGTTGATGTTCGTAAGCCAATCGGCGTCTTCATCTTCATGGTGACCCATTATGTGGATCACCATAATGTGGAATGGTGACCCTTTCTGTGGATCGCCCTGAGAACACGATGGAGCATACGGTAAGGATGTGCACCGTTTGAACGAGGCACCGCCGTGTTTTTGTGGGGGTCATCGGTTGCAGCGACCTCTCGCGCCGGGCCCTGGTCCAGAGCAGGGTGGAGTGGCAGGCGGTTGCGTCCTTTTGAGAAGCAGTAATCCAGCCAAGATGGTGTCCGCATGGATGACGAAATGGCCTTCACGCTCCAGCGTTGAGGAAATAAGATCCCGACCTCGATTTCCAGCCACCGAAGAAGTGGGTGTGGGCTTGCGGACAGCGAGCAATGGTGCGCCGTCCGACCGTTCGGTAACCAAATATCTACACCGAGACCGAGTCGACGGCGGGTAGTGTTCCAAGCGTGCCTCATAGAGATGTCAGCAAAACCATAGAGACCCAGCAGGGTCGCCAAGCCTACTAGGCAGGCAAGGAGTGGGTTTTGGTCAGTCTGTCACGCCGCGATGCGTCAGCTAAGAGCGGGAGAAGTCATTGGATTATTTCCCAACTAAAAAAAGCAATGAAGTTAAACTGTTTTATGTGAAAGTAAAATGAATGAATTGGATGCTTTCGGAATTATTTGCAAGTGTAGAATTATTGGTTACTTTTGTGCAGTTTAACGAACTTAACGCGGACGAAGTCGCGGGCAACAGCTAGTGTGTTATATAGAGCTAGTCAAGCCAGCCGAGGATTATGCGAGTATTTGAAAGGTTAATTGTTGTTGGGAACGAGTAAATCGTTCTGATTCTTACGTACTCGTACCTACCAATTTGAATCAGAATACAAATCACACAATGTTACAAAACCAAACGTTTTGCGAGTTTTGTGAATATTTGTTACTACTTCACGCTCATACGGCTTAAAGGATTTTAATGAAACTTGGAACACGGCTAGAACATATCCTGGCATAGCACATAGAATCCTTTTTATTCCAGCAAGTAGGTACCTAAGTTTCCTTCAGATAATTTTCTACTAACACGGAGTATAACGCGGGCGTAGTCACTGCCAGAGGCTAGTACACTCATATTATGATGCAAAAAGTGGTGAGGAATCATCAGAATGACTTCTCCCGCCCTTGGGCGGAGCGAGAGGGCGTGCCATACTTTTACTGACTTTATTTTTATTAGATTACTTACGAGTTCGACTGACAGAGAAAGGTGCTCTCTCGTTCGAACTCGTAAGGTTCGTTCGTCTGTCTGTCTAAAAACAGAATAAAATAAATATGTAGTTACTCAGATACCTGCGAAACGAGACACAATAGTAAAACAATAACAGCGCGGTCTCATAGGACCGGTTGGGGATTCAAACGTTAAGTTGGGGCTCCCATACAACAAACGTTTTTTTTTTTCTACGAACGCTGGGGAAGCTGTGGGAAGGTTCGTACCTTCGTGCGCGAGTCTGACGGGCACTTGGTCATTTTATTTAGGGCTAATATTGCAAAGCATTTTAGAGTAGTTACTCCAAAACGATTGAGCTCAAAACAGACATACCTATTCAGTTTAGATGAATGCATACATAATCCACCATTTTGAATTTAGAATGATATTATTTACCTACATGCCATTTTAAATTCAATATGGCGTCGTTCAAAACGTCGAAATAAATAAAAATGGCGGACAATATTAAAAAAAAACCGGGCATGTGCGAGTCGGACTCGCGCACTGAGGATTCCGTACCAACTTGCCTATAAAAACGGTTCAATTCTCGAATCGAGTCTTGAAGATTAAAAAAAAAAAACTTGTGGTGTAACAAAAAATTTTTAGTTTTCAGATTTTCCCTATATTTGTGCTATAATACCTCGCTTCGAGCCAAATTTAAAGATTCTGGGTCAACGAGAAGTACCCTATGGATTTTGATTCCTTTGATGGTCGAAATGTACGTTCTTTGCACCATAAACGGGCGTATCTTTTTTTTTCGTCCAATTACAAGTTTGATTTTTGCACAGTTTGAAGGGACCACAGACTTGAGTATAAAGTTTAAATTTCAACTTGATACCTTCACGCGTTCCCCAGATAAAAAGTCTTGACAGACAGACAGACGCACAACAAAGTGATCCTATAAGAGTTCCGTTTTTTCCTTTTGAGGTACGGAACCATAAAAAAATCTTTTTAACGTTTTTTTGCAATCTTTAGAAATCGTTTTGTGAACTAGTGAAGTACCAATAAGCAAAGTAGTCGTATAACAAAGGTTTGATCTTAGCTAAAAGCCAGTCAAGGTTTATTAACGGTAAGGAGGACCTTTTTACCTTCCGGCAGGACGCTACCGTGACCCAAGGAAGATGTTATTTTTCCCAATAGACCCGTCAGCACCAATCGACACTTTTGCGTAAATTTATTTCAAGGTCTTTGGAGACATAAAAGGTTCAGTAGTTGGATTGAAAGGTTGTTAAGCGGTGACCTCTGATTTGAAAACAGATGACGGTGCATTTTGATTTGGCATACGGTGTTCCTTTCCTTCGTAGTCTTTCTCAAAAATAAAAAACATCAATATTCGAAATGAAATAGCTGCTTTATTAAAAAACCAATTTGCGGAAGATTGCTGAACAAAAACATCGTTTCAGAGTTATTTGATATATCAAATAGTGCCCACTGCAGTGCGGAGGCCTGCCTTTTCCATTTTTCCACTCTTTTCTGTTCTTGGCCATTTCTGGCCAATCTTTTAAGTAGGATTCCAAATCGTCACGCAAACTCCTTCTGTACCTACTGTGTCGTCGGCTCCTGCTGTTCGGGATCCAGAGAGTGGTTTCTTTCGCCAAATTTCCTTGCGAATATTGTAGTGTGTATAAAATATTCTATAAAAATAAACAGGATAACACCCAATCGCGTTACATCTGCCCACGTTTCGAGTTCGCAGTCGCTTTCGAGACCTCTAAGTTTTTTATTTCTTCTGAGAAAGAAACAGCACATTAGAAGAAATGCTGTATGGCTTCGTATAAAACGAATCGCCACATTACAAGAAAGATTTACAACAGCAGTAGAGAGCTTTGTATAATTTTATGTCCTTGCGAAGACTTGAATTACTGATGTATATAAAGACTGTCAATAAATTAGTCTGCCGGCAATAAAATGGCGTAAATAGATCAATATCGAGGAAGGGCTTCGTAGGGACTGGAATAGACAAAATAAGAGAACGCTTTTACTTGCCGTCTCTAGGGATAATTTAGAGATAGTTTACTTGTAATATCGAAGGATTTTTACTAAATGCATCATACACAAGTATGGTTATTTTTTTTCTCTGTCTGTCTGTTCCGGCTGATATCCGGAATACCTGTTCAACTTTTGATAGTACTTTAATTAAATTAGTGGAAGGTTTTTTGAAAAGGAAATCCGTAGCCTTAAAATGCAAAGAGCAACTGACGGAAACAAGTGTACTTTTAGTCAGGATCAGTCTGATATGCTCCGCCCAGAGGGAAAAAAGTGATCTCCCACCTTAAAAAAACCTAATACGACAAAAATACCTAAACTAACAACGGACTCTGACTACGCTGGTTGAGTATAGTCTGTAGCTGTAATCTTATCTTATAATATTAGTTTAAATAATCACGTATTAAATCTATTAACCCTCAGAGCAGTGGCTCTTAACCCTTTTTTGATCGGGGACCACCTTGGCTTTTTTATTCACTTAATATACAAATGTGTTTTAAATTATATTATAAAATATTTCAATAAAAATATTAAAAAACCATTAAAAAAAATAAAAATATCAGTTTCCCACCGGGTGGCGTCGGGAACAGGCTCCAAGCTACCGGCGGTCAGGGATCCAGAGAAAGGAACCTCCTAACAATGCGATCCGTGTCTAGGAGTACCGCTTTCTGAATCAAGGCCTTGACGAACCTCAGGGATCAGAAGTCCAGAACAACTTAAGTGGTCTGCGTACACCGCGCGCTATTTCGAGTTGAGACGAAATAAAATACGTTTTTGAGGTTGATGGAATCAATCCAGATAGTATAAGCGATTCTTGGACACACTGACTGGAGTAAAGTCATCATCCTCACACTGACAGTTGCTTGCTGTGATAGCAATACAAAATTATTGGAAATTTGGGAGATGTTCCGTAATACCAAAAATTATGAATGAAAAATTAACGTATTTCCAATATTGTTTCGAGTACCTATTTATAACTTGATAATAATATCTGTGTTCCTACAGAGAGATATTTTGAAATATTGTTGTTTATAATATAGAAAAAACAAATAAAAACACGACATTTTCGCTGTGGAAATGTGCAAATTTAAATTCGCTTAAATTTCGTTTGGGGTAAGTTTTTCAAAAAAAAGACGACGTAGGAACCTATATAATTATTGTCTGAATCCGAATAACATCATATTATGGTGTAAATATAAACTGCAAATGATTTTGGTATTACGTTTGTATGGATAATTCTAACGTCGTGCCCACCTTAACTGTCATCAATTCGCAATAAAGTAATAAGCATTGTCATAGAAAACACAACATTTGTGATAAAAACTTAAAATCTACGGTCCTCATACCACAGTTTGGGAACCATTGCCCTAGAGATAGTCGACCAAATAAGCACAGTCTCGTTCCAGAGATCAGTTAATTGCACAAACCGTATTTATCGTATCTGTCCCACGGGATAAATTTCCCATTCGTAGGGAAGGCGCGTTGGGTTTTTGCTCCACAGTAACTGGGTGAGGGACGGCTGGTATTATCTCGGGTCCGCTGAGGGTTATCGCAGGACCGCGGTATCTGCGATATGAGTTGACTGGTATTGATATAGATGGGAGCAATGAGATGTAGTGCTGTTGAGATAAATATGGAGTGAAATATATTTGGAAATGTAATTGAGTAATTTTTCAGTAATTTATAAATGGCGATTTTTTGGTCTTTCTATATTTTAGTTAATAACATTATTAATTATTTTGTATATATTATAAATAAAATAAAGTTCTCTACCGCATCTGTCTGTCTATAAACTCTCAAATTATAATACGGATTTTTATGCTGTTTCCTCCAATAGACAAAGTGATTAGTAAAGAATATGCGAATATTATAAATGCGAAAGTTTGTGTGGATGGATGTATGTTTGTTACTCTTTCACGAAAAAACGGCTGGACCGATCTGGTTGAAATTTGGTATTTAGATAGTTTATACCTTGGATTAACATATAGGCTGCTTTTACTCATACTTTTTTTTATTTATTTTTTCGATTTTGTTATTTTTGCTATAAGCTGCTTTTTATCAACACACCACGCGGGCGAAGCCGCGGGCGGAAACTAGTAAACAATAATGTTAACAAATTTTGATTAGCTATAAAACCTTTTTATTTCCAAACTCTGACTTCAATTGTTTAGAACAAATTGAAATTTCAAAAGTGTGGTACAAAGTTTTGAAGGCCAGTTTATTTATTGTGTAAGTTTAATGATATTGGGATAAGTTTGTTTGGTTTGGCTTCGCACAGATTCTGCATTTTAGCTAGTATCAAGTTTAAAAAGTATTTAGTTTTTGAGTTCCATTAGGCAGCGGAAATACGATAACGATTTGTACAGAAAGTTTTTTTTATTTATTTAGGAAAAAGCCGACAAAAGTTTCACCACTGGGGGTCCATATGTAATGGATCCATAGTATTTGATTGTGCGTCGATGTAGTACCTATACACCATGTGTATAGGTACTGACTAAAACCTATCCGTAACCTTCCATTTAACTTTTGTATTTTAGGATCGCGGTGAATCTCGCAACGCTGGCAACATTCAACAACACCTTTTTTTTTGAGCTGGGAATTCATCAAATAACTTCTGCCGCACTGGATGGAGCAAGAAGGAGTATCATAATTTTATTGACTAAAATCCACTCGTGTGCAGCCTTGGCAACAATCACACAGCACTGGCAACAATCAAGCAGCCCTGGAAACAATCACAACACCCTAGCAACTTTCAACAACATTTTTTTTGAGGACGGAAATCATCAAATACCTTCTCCCGCTCTGGGTGGAGTAAGAAGGAGTGTCAGACCACTATATTATGTCAGATTACTAACTAAAACCAATCCTTGTTCCTTCAGTATCCTTTGCGTTTCAGGACCGCGGTATCTCTTTGAAACAATCCCACCGCCGCGTGTATGGGTATATCTGTCAGCGTCATCAATATTCAATGTAAAACAGGATGTAATATGAGTAAACACATTAGCGCGACTGTGTCAAGGTGTCGTCAAGGCTTCCGCTAGGTTTCAACACCCAAGGACAAGGCTACACGAGTTATTGAAACAATACCAATGTCAATATCAATTTGCTACGAGGAATTATTTATGATTGACTAGCTTGGCACGCGGTTTCCCTCGAATATTTACTATAGTTTGGTTCTTTTTTTTACCAATTGTTTACAAACGAGAACTTTTGATTTTTGTTGTGAAGCAGAAAGAAAATGAAAGAAAGATAAACAGTTTATCCCAAGCCAAGCCCAACCTATCAATCTTACTGTCCTACTGCTGGGCAAAGGCCTCCCCCAAGTCCTTCAAAATATCCATTTCCCGCGTCATCACGAACTAGTCTTCTTAGTACGCGTCTAGATCATCTTGCCACCTCTTTCTAGGCCGGCCTTGACGGCGTATTCTCTCTGCAGAAACCCACTCCGCTGCGTGACATTTAATCAGCGGTGACCGTGCATCCGGTTGACGTGTCCCGCTCAATCCCATTTGTGCCTGGCAGCCTCTTTACTACGTCTATTATGTTCGTTTTGGAGTGCAGTCCATTGGTTCCTAAAAAAAGCAATAGTAATTCTACATTCCAGTAATGTTAAACAAATTAGCCCAGAGGTAGTTAGGCGAAGTGTTTACCTACATAATATATCAGAGATGTCTCCGGGCGTCACATGCGGAACTAACAATATCCGCCGCCGTCCGCTCTCGTGATTAATAAACATCAAATGTACACATACCTAGCCACTATGTTTGTATCTCTAATTTTCAATCTACGTGACGGTGTCATAGCTATATGTTACGATGCATGTTCAAGTTCTAACACTACATGTCTACGTACGTTGAAGTAATAGTACATTACGATATTAGTGCGTAATGATGGTTATAACATGCGAGGCGGAATTTCAGCCCGAGCCGAAGGCGAGGGCGTAACTGAGCCGAGCATGTTATAACCAATACGCACGTATATCGTACGACGTTTTTTAACACATTTGCGAGGAAACAGAAAAAAAAATATTTAAAAACATTTTCATTTTAAAAATTGCTGCGCACTTATTGTGTGAGGAACATCATAGTGTTTAGCGCCACAGAAATCGAACGCAAATATTGTTTGGTAAAATGACAAAATGACAAAAATTGCAAAAAAATACCAAAAAGACTAAAAATGATTGAAATGACAAAGAGTGACAAAAAATGACAAAAAGTAACAAACAATGACAAAAAATGACAGAAAATCACAACACATCACAAAAAATGACAAAAAGTGACAAAAAATGACTGAAATGACAATAAATCACAAAAAATCACAAAAGTTGACAAAAAATCACAAAAAGTGACAAAAAATTACTGAAATGACAATAAATCACAAAAAGTGACAAAAATGACGAAAAATGACAAAAAGTGACAAAAAATCACAAAAGTTGACAAAACATTACAAAAAGTGACAAAAAATGACAGAAAATCACAACAAATCACAAAAAGTGACAAAAAAATACAAAAAGTAACAAAAAAGGACTAAAAGTGACCAGAAGTGACAAAAAGTAACAAAACATGACAAAAAGTGACAAAAAATGACTGAAATGACAATAAATCACAAAAAGTGACAAAAATGACAAAAAGTCACAAAAGTTGACAAAAATCACAAAAAGTGACAAAAAATGACAATAAATCACTTAAAGTGACAAAAATTACAAAAAGTGACAAAAAATGTCAAAAAGTGACAAAAATGACAGATAATCACAACAAATCACAAAAAATGACAAAAAGTAACAAAAAATGACAAAAAGGGACAAAAAGTGACAAAAAATTACAAAAAGTGTCAAAAAATCCCAAATGTTGACAAAAAATTACAAAAAGTGACAAAAAATTACAAATATCACAAATAATCACAAAAAAATGACAAAAAGTGACAAAAGTGACAAAAAATGCCATAAAAAGACAAAAAGTGACAAAAAATTACAAACAATGTCGAAAAGTGACTAAAAGTGACAAAAAATGATAAAACATGACAAATGATAAAATGATGAGGCTATTCTTTCGAACTAAACGCCGCGTGCGAAATGGCAAATAATGCTGTTATGGAATTTGTATGGACTATAACTTAACTATTTGCTTTGGTAACACACGCGTTTTTTATGACCCGCTTTACATACTTAAAACCGGTGGAATTATATCAGCTTTACGAGCAACTGTGTTAAAAAATTAGTTTTCGACACACTTGCTCATAAAGTGGCTATTATTGCACTGTACTTAGGTATATAAAGGGGCTCATTACCAAACTGTGACATTTTGATTACTATTATGCACTTGTGCTGTAATGTAGTTAGAACCTTTTTGTTTAACCTCTTTTTTTGGCAAAAAGAGTTTTAAGACAAAAAAAATAACATTTGTTATTGCGTTCTATAGCATAAAATAGTGTTTTTCTTACTTATTTCATGCAATTTCGTGATTAAATAAACTGTTTAAAATTTAACATATTTAATAAATTAAATCTCTCATCAATTTTGTATTTTCTGTTTATATGCAACCTCATTCTTATTTTTTCTAAACCAAAAGCTAGAGTAGCTAGTCTATGGCCGCCATTTTTCGCGCATGCGCGCGTCAATTTTTTAGTCAATTTTTTAGCCGCCATATTTAAAAATTAAATACAAATTTTACAAAAACAACTAACTATTTATGAGGAAAATGATTTGTGCTGTACGCCTTCAATTAGAAAATCTATGTCATGGGACCGCTATACCGTCAAAACTAGTTAATTATAACTTTACTGACTGCACATTTACGAACTGTTTTTCTAAATAAACTTTTCATATACCTACTAAATAAAACTGATTTTTCATATTTTTTTCTTCGCAAGTGTGTCGAAAAACGTCGTATGACACACGTGAGCAATTATAGTGTGGCCATTAGTGCTGTGCACTGCCTGAGGTATGCGCGGCGAGGTGGGAGGCGAAGAAAAAAGTGCATGAGTTCACATGAGATCGATACATGTCGGACAGATCTTACGATTTCAGTGTGCATTTCTAAAGCAAGACTTGGGGCGGGACGACGGTCGGAGGCTATCTGTAATATATTATACTTACTTAGTTGATTAAAATATAACCCAAATATACTCCTATTTTATTAAAAATGTGCAGGTGACAAATAAGAACTAAACTTATAATTCAAAGCAGGACTTTTTTATATTAACAAACAATTATATATTCTAACGAAAGTTATTCTGACATAGATTCCGTTTCAACTTCATCTTCGATTTCGTCATCATCTTCATCTTCCACTTCGCCACCGGAACTTGAATCAGAGTCTTGCAAATTTATTATGAATGAATCGATAACATTATCGAACCTACTATCGCGACTCCAGTAATCGTTTTCATTTTTCTGGACATGATCGTCGCATCTCTGCCATTTTTCCGCCGTGAATTCCGAAAACAATTTATCCAATAAGATTATTTTTTCGTCTAGAGAAGAATTAATATAGTTTTGGGCTATGTTGTTTTTAATATCAGCCCAGACCAACTCAATTGGATTTAAATCCGGATGGTACGGAGGTAAACGCAGAACAGTGTGTCCACTGGCTTTCAGGAGTTCGTCAATTCTATACACGGGTTCTTTTTGTGTATTTTTGATAAGAAGTAGCAGTTGAGCCTTTGTCATGGTTCCTGAAAATTCTACATTATGGCGTAGCAACCAGTTCTGCATTTCACTTTTGAGGCTTGATATAGTTGGTTTCTTCTCAACCTGAACGCTGTGGTAAGACGCGTTGTCCATTACAACTACAGAATTCGGCAGCAACTTATCTTTTAACTTTTCATCTACCCACTTATAAAAAGTAGGTCCGCTCATATCTCCATGATAGTCACCGGTTCTAGCATCTGATTTGAATATAGTCAATGCATCATCCAATAAGCCATTTCGACAACCAGCGTGAAGAATTACCAATCGCCGTCCTTTCCCAATATCAGCATGAATTCCGGGTTCTGACGATGATTGCCAACATTTGCTGGCATGGTGACCGGCGTTGATGTATGTTTCATCAAGAAAATATATGTTGCGGTTTTGCGTTCTGTAATTTCTGATTTGTGTTAGATATTTTTTCCGCCACACTGTAATATTAGGCTGCTCTATAAGAAGAAGTCTCTTTGATTTGCATTTTTTGAAACGGTAGCCCATTTTGTGTAAAAGCTGTCTTAAATATTCCCGTCCACAAGTCAATATGCCATCCTTTCTCAAACTTGATAGTAACTTACGGACACTTGGTATTTTTTTGTCAACTTCGTAAAACTGATGAATTTTTCTTCTGATAACTCCAAGGTCAAAATCATCCACAACGTGTTTTTTCTTTAGAACTTTTGGTTTTTTTGGAAATTGAAATTTTAATTGACTTGAATTTTCAATTGATAAATAACCCGCAGAAATCACACTATGCACGGTTCTTTTGCTGTACCCCGTAGCCTCCGCAACGATTTTGGCAATATTCACATCATTTTTAAATTCAAAGCTTTCTTTGTCTGCTTTTCTTTTCATAAAATATTCAGCCACCTTAAAAATGGCAGTCTTTATATCACGAGATAACGCACGACCCATCTTTGAATATTTATCCCATGTGCGTCTGACATAGACAGTCCGATACAGATAACACTACCTGCCGCCACGAGCGTTGACGGCGCACTGACAGAGCGCAGCAGTCAATTCTCCCCCCCGTCTCGCCGCGCACATACCTCAGGGAGTGCACAGCACTAATGGCTACACTATAGTCATTATCGTACTTGGTTCTCTTAAGACCCTCGCCATGGCTCGGGTCTTAATACCACCGCGACGATAATGACGCACATTACACACTTGTATCATAATCTACTATTGTAGTTTTGTTCATGGATGGTGTGCAATAATTTAGTTCTTAATTTGGATAACAGATGGCGTTGTGTAATGACGTCATATTTTTAAATCGTGATGTTTATCCTTGACCCTCCTTGGTATTTTGGTATTTTTAAGCCAAGGTCATTATTTAGTGTCGTTTATTTCATCACCATGGCTCTCATAACAGTGAAAGAAAACATCGGAAGGAAACCGGTTTATCCTAAAACAAAAAGATCTGAAGAAATTTGACATGTACACTCTGTTACTTATTTCGCGTAGCACCCCCACACTAACGTAATAAATGTGTGTGTCAAACGCAAGCGCGTGAAACACAACAGGTATTATCGTTGTGTGCTACAAATTAACTCGTCTGCGCATCGTCATCCCAGCGAGCGGCTACGATTGGTCGGCCCAGAGTAGCTTAGTTCCGTTTTCTTACGCGCGCGCCGCCACTGTCATTCCGCCGTGGCGCAATGCGTATGATACATGTCTGACGAGTAAGAGGTCCCAAGTTCGATTCCTATCGTCTGATGTAATAGAAAGATTGCTTGTTTTTGTTTTCTATTTGATTTACCCGTTTTTTAATAGTAATGTTATAGTTACTCCCATGGGTGATTGGGGTCCGTTTACATCTTAAGGACCCAAGCCAACCTCACCTGCTAGCGGTGCACCCTGCTGTTCAACGGACGAGGCTCTGGCGATCCTGGTTTCCCTCTCGTAGGGTTGTGGGGGTCAGACGGCTGGTCGCCCCACGTAAAACCAACTTCAGTCACATATTCATGGATAAGGCAAAGAATAATGTGGGTACTTGGACTAGGGCGTCGCCGAACAACGACGCGCAGGCACATCGCCTTAAACCTGCGATAAGTGGGCTAGGGCTACCGTGTCAAGTACGGGCACGGCTAAAGAAGTTAGTACCCAAAAAGAAGCTCCGCTTTGCCACCTGGAACATTGGCTCTCTAACTGGACGTTGCAGAGAACTCGCGGACGTACTTGCGAAACGTCGGGTCCAGTGCGCCTTCCTTCAGGAGACGCGCTGGAAGGGGAATAAGTCCCGTGACATCGGGCAGGGGTACCGGCTAATGTACACCGGATCACCATCGGGCAGGAACGGAGTAGCCGTAGTACTGTCTAAGGACCTTCAGGATGGACTTCTTGAAGTAGACCGATACAGCGACCGGTTGATGCGAGTTAAGGTGCTGATCGAAGGGTCGGTAACGAACTTAGTCAGCGCCTATGCTCCTCAAACTGGCTGCTGTGAGTCTGAAAAGGAGGCCTTCTGGGATGAGTTCGAGGACGTAATGCGCGCTATTCCGAATTCTGAAGATATTTTGGTTGGGGGGGATCTCAACGGTCACGTAGGTCAGCGTGCTGGAGAGTACGGACGTGTTCACGGTGGTTTTGGCTATGGCCAACTAAATGCAGAGGGAGTCAGCATACTCAGGACCTGCGCTGTGTCGGACCTAGCCATCGCGAATACGTTCTTTCAGAAGAAGCCCCAGCATCTTATTACGTACCGTGGTGGCTCATACTCAACCCAAATTGATTACCTGCTGGTGCGACGGTGCAACATTGGCAAGGTTACCAACTGTAAGGTTATCCCAGGCGAAAGCTTAACGGCTCAACATCGCCTCCTTGTCATGGACCTGGCGATCGTATCAAGGAAAAAAGTGACCCAGAAACGCAATCCCCGCACCAAGTGGTGGTTGCTTAATGGTCCTAAACTGTCGGAATTCATCGCGGAGGTCGAGCACCTCGAGATCAGTTCTCCGCATGAGTCCGCTCAAGAGATATGGAGTAGGATTCATTCAGCAATCACCGCCGCGGGTAAGCGCGTCCTTGGCACTTCTCGTGGTGGTCGCACCATGGACAGGGAGACGTGGTGGTGGGATGACGGGGTGCAGGAGGCGACCCGGAAGAAGAAGGTATTATTTAAGAAGTGGCAGGGGTCCAACTCTCCGGAGGACAGGGAGGCATATGGAGCGGCTAAGCGCGCTTGCAAAAAAGCAGTAGCCAGAGCCCGCAGCAAAAGTTTGGCGCCCTTGTACGACAAGCTGGAAACTGCGGAGGGGCAAAAGCTTATTTTTAAGCTGGCGCGTGCCCGGGAAAAAGCTACACGGGACATTAGCAAATGCCTCTGTGTAAGGGACGCCCAGGGTAAGCTGCTCTATGATGCCCCCTCTGTTAAGGAGAGATGGTGCACATACTTCGAGGAGCTGTCTAACAAACAGCATCCCCATAACCTTCCTCCCGAACCGCCTCCTAACCTTGGTCTTATTTCCCCTATTTCCCCCGACGAAACTCGCATTGCTCTTCGCCACATGAAGAACCGGAAATCGGTCGGGCCTGACAATGTGCCAATCGAAGTGTGGAAGGCCATGGGCTCACATGGTGTGGACCTTCTGACGGATCTTTACAACCGCATCCTGACCACCAAGGAAATGCCGAACCAGTGGCGATCAAGCCTCATTATTCCTATTTATAAAGGCAAAGGTAGCGTACAGGATTGTAGTAACTACCGCGGTATTAAGATCATGTGCCACACCATGAAGCTCTTCGAGCGCATAATTGACACAAGGCTCCGTAGCGAGTGCACTGTCTCTGAGTGTCAATATGGATTTCGGGCGGGCAACAGCACCATGGACGCAGTGTTCGCCTTGCGGACTCTGACTGAGGCTTACAGGGAGAGAAGGAGAGCTCTGCATATGGCCTTTTTAGACCTGCAGAAGGCCTTCGACTGTGTTCCTCGGCAGTCCATCTGGTGGGCACTTCGCTTCAAGGGTGTGCCCGAGGCCTATATTGACATTATCAGAGACATGTATCGCGATTCCGTGTCCTCTGTCCAGACCGCTGTTGGCGAATCCAAAGTCTTTCCAATATCTGTTGGCGTTCACCAAGGATCGGCTCTCAGCCCGTTCTTGTTTAACGTTGTGCTCGATGTAGTTACGGCATGCATCCAAGATCAGCCTCCATGGCTAATGATGTATGCCGATGACATCGCCCTCGTTAGCCAGAACAAAGCCCAACTTGAGCGGAAGGTCAACATTTGGAAGGACACGCTGGAAAACGGCGGTCTGAGACTAAATGTGGCGAAGACTGAGTACATGTCCTGCGGCAGCACGGATTCAAATACCATCCGAATAGGTTCGGACCGGATCAGAAGCTCGGATAAGTTCAGGTACCTTGGATCCGTGCTGCACGAGTCTGGCAACGTGGACGACGATGTCCAAGCACGTATAGGCGCGGCTTGGTCGAAATGGCGAGAGGTAACTGGCGTTGTATGCGACCGCAAAATGCCTCCGAAGCTTAAGGGACAGATATATAAATGCATCATACGTCCTGTCCTCCTGTACGGTGGCGAGTGTTGGCCAGCACTAGGCAGACACACCCAGGAGCTTCGCGTCACGGAGATGAAGATGCTGAGGTGGATGAGCGGCGTAACGCGATCTGATCGCATACGCAACTCATTCATCCGAGGTAGTCTTGGTGTCCGTGACGTGGGGGAAAAACTGCAAGAGTGTCGTCTGCGATGGTATGGCCACATCATGCGCCGCCCTATGGAGTACGTTGGCCGGAGATGCATGAATATGGCTGTCCTTGGCGGTAGGTCGCGTGGTCGCCCTCGCAAGCGCTGGCTGGACGTCGTCAAGTCCGACATGAGAGCCAATGGCCTTACTGCCAAGGATGTAGAAGATCGGGCAAAGTGGAGCAAGCTAAGCCGGAAGGCGGACCCTGGCAAAAGCCGGGACTAACGCCTAGTAGAAGAAGAAGAAGAAGTTATAGTTACTCCCATAATAATTAATTATCTGTTATTTTCTTTTTGTTTTACTCATGCTTTTTTTTAATAGTAATGTTATGGTTACTCTCTTGTAATAATTAAAATATTCGAAATATAATTTTGTAATTTTATACATATAAACTATGTATATTTACGAAATTAATTAACGAAATTTTTGTATATAACTTGTAATATAAATAATTTTATAATATATATATAATACATATATTATTTACGTAATATAATAATAGATACGTTATTATTATAATTATTGTTAGTTGACAATACTTTCATTGTCAACTTTTTTTTTATTTTCGCAAACATTCACTTATGAAATTATTATAGTTATTTAAAATAACATCAAACACTTACACTTAATCTTTGGAAAGTATATTTTTATGATATGGGTAGGTAATCAGTAATAATGTTCACAATAATCAAGTAGCTGTGGGTATAAATCAAAAATAAAGTAAAACCATACCACCAACCAATTCACCTATTCAAGTAATATTATGTAGCCAGCTCAACTCGTAAACAAAATATAACTCGTTTACTACTCGATATACACACACACATATATATGTGTTTGCTACGAATCAGATAAACAAATTCGCTTCATTCATTAGATGGTAATTTAGCACTGATTATTAAGTGCTTGCTTGCCGTTAAAGGAGTATCGAGTTCGATCCTCGCCATTGACAAAACATTTTTTTTCTACTTTATTGTAGTATAATGATAACGAAGTTTAATAAAACTAAAACTTAGAATATTTGCTTTAACGTTTGAATCCCCAACCGGTCCTATGAGACCGCGCTGTTATTGATAAACTATCGTGTCTCGTTTCGCGGGTATCTGAGTAATTAAAAACTAAGTGTATGAATATTATCATCTACCCACTTTATTAGTTATTTACTAAGAAATGAGTCGGATAATAAGTTAACCTGGCATAACGCTTTTGCCTATCACGATCGTGTGTTCTACAACTTACTCCGAGACAAAAAATAATTAATCGTTGTGGAAAGTGATACTTTTTACAAATAATAAACAACATGTCTCATTATTTTGTCTACACTTTTGAGGGCTGAGATAATAGTATTACATAAACAAAATGTATCCATAAGTGAAATTTCGAGGAGATTAATGCTACCGGTAAGTAACAAATCCAAACTTAACATAGGTAATGCAAAATAATTTAACATTGTTGATATTAATTGTTAGGTTTTAACGTAATTTTGTGATTGTTTACAGAGGAAGACTGTGCAGTTTTGGGTGCATAGATATGCAGCTGAAGGGACAATCGATGCGAAACGTCCGGGTTCAAAAGCAATTGCATATACGGATGCCAACCCACTGCATCGAAATATTGTTGCTACGTATAGCGCTGACGGCTTTGCTACAACAAGAAACACTGCAATTATGCACGACGTGTCTATGACAATTGTTCGGCGCCACTTACTTAAAATTAAATGTCGCAAGCCCGCGAAAAAAATTTTACTGACGGCGTTGCATAAGGAAGAAAGGATGCGGTTTGCAAGAAAATTTATAGATTTCGATTGGTGCAATAACATAGTTATATTTAGTGATGAAAAGTGTTTTAAGTCAGATAAGGATGGGCGTAAAATATTATGCAGAAAAAATGGAGAACGTTACCATCACAAAAATATTCTCCCATGCAGGTCTAGTGGTCGCATTACGTTAGGGGGGATGCTTCAGGTCAGCCCGCGAAATTCAAATTTTCTTACGTTTTTTGCATTTTGCAATCCAGTGGTAGGTTATATGAAGTTAAAAATACTTACGCGACTGTAAAACGTAACTAATTATATAATTATAACCATAAAAATCATCAATACTAGTCTCCAAGCTCACCTAAGTGTTGGAACGATTTTTTCGAGGTCAAAAACGTTCCTGCAACTAAGTGAGCTTGGTGGGAAATCATCAGAATGACTTCTCCCGCTCTTGTGTGGAGCAGACTTTTCCTGACTAAACCTCACCCCGTTCCTTCTTTGCATTTGTACCAGGGTCCTGGGTTTTTCCTTTCGAAAGCACCATAGCCCCTTCGACCTTTGGACCCCTACAGTTTGCTTATATCTCTTTGAGGCGCGCGTGGAACAGTGTACTACTTAGTACTTGAAATAATATTAATGATTTAGACAAAGTTACTGGGTGATTTCTAGTTACTAGAGTTAATAGTAAGTACAGTATGGTAAAGGTAAATACCGAACAGAAAGTTTAGTACACGTGTTTCCTTGATATTCGATTGAAGGTTTTAGAATAAGTATATCGCATTATTAGTAGAAAAGAAAAAAAAAATTTAAAAAAAAGAATCCTATAAAATACGTGACAATAATAAGGTCCAATTTTTAAAAACTCTCGTATTAGTACTTGACTGCGATCTCATCTGATGGTAAGCAGAGATGCATGTGACCTTTTTGGAGAATAAACATAGAGTCGCCGGTATAAAAGTACCGTAAGAATTTGCTGTGTCCTTTGGTTCATTTAATTTCTATTATTCAAATAAAAATGATGGCATAGCTATTTATTCATTTTAATTTAATTTTGGTGACTTATAGATTATTTAACACTTGTAAATATTAGTAAGTAACATTAAATCTATCAACTTATATTTATTCTATAAACAATAAATATAAGTTCTAATAAATAAAATGTTTAGTTGAACAGGTACTTTCATTTTGCAAAACTAGAATTGTTATAAGGTAAAAGCACACATAATTGAACATAACAAGGCTCTCAGAACTAAAGACAATTAAACAAAGAAAACCAAACATCTTGCCATCCTACCGGATTTAAACCGAATCGTTTGTGAAGTGTGTCCCTAGCCCAGACGTCAATCCTACAACAATCGTACGCTAGAGGGGCTCCTCTAGACAGTGCGGAGCAATTAGAGCTGCTCCCGCTAGCCGGCACGCTGCCAAACCTAACAAGCCGATTGCTGGCAACTCAAACTTGAGTACTTGTTCAAAAAGAGAACATGCAAAAATAAATAGGATTTGTCTTTGACTTAGTCTTTTTTGGGCTCGTTTTAAAGACAAGAGTCTTCTCCTTCTGGGTGGGAAGAAAACGAGTGACAGACTATTACTGACTAAAACATATCAGAGAAGGAATGGACCGTAATTCACCACACGGGCCCAATTCGGGTTGGTACACACGGCGGCGGAGATTCCGTAGCAGGTTATAAATGTGTGCGCCGTGTACCGCGTGAAACACAACAGGTATTATCGTTGTGTGCTACAAAGTAACTCGTCGTTTCTACACTCACACTCTTGCAAAAAGCAATTAGTAGCCGTACACCACTATGAAAGTACCTACAGCAAGAATTGGCTAGTGCTGTTATCGGCGCCCTGGCGCAATGCGTATGATACGTGACTGACGAGTAAGAGGTCCCAAGTTCGATTCCAATCGTCTGGTGTAACAGAAAGTTTGCTTGTTTTTATTTTCTATTTGACCTTTTTTTTAATAGTAATGTTATAGTTACTCTCATAATAATTAAAATATTTTGAAAATATTGTGACAAAGAAAACTGCGATAACGATCCAATTATGTTTATTACAACTTATTAATTACATACATTAAACGGAATGGTCACAATTAACGAATCTGTTCATGATTATCCTTAATACAATATATAAAGTGAAAATATTCTAACGGCCGAACGCATAGTCCAGCTAATGGTTCATTAGCGTCCATTAAAGTTAAGTATTGTCAAACCTTCACTGAAAAACTGTGTAAAACTGTCAATGTGACAATTTCTTAAGTGATGATTAACGTTAATGAATGTCCCTGAGTCGGGCCGTTAGTCAGACAAGGATGGACGTCACTTTTTTTTAAGTTTTTTATTAGTGACATAAATCAACATGTTATCAAGAATGAATTATGATAGATATCGCAACTCTTGATCTCAATAACAATAACATCATGTCACATAATACAACAACAGTATAATTACCTACAGCTTACTTCTTAGTCTTTTTTTTTACTTATCAAAGTTATCAATCAACATGTTTTAAAAAATGAACTATGATAGGTATCGTAACTCTTGATGTCCAAGTAACCTTGACTGGTATTGCGACCCCCTACCTCCACTAACTCACCGGAACCCATCGATGACATCCAGCCCCAATAACTAAGGTGAATGCTTCAGGTCAGCCCGCGAAATTCAAATTTTCTTACGTTTTTTGCATTTTGTAAGCCAGTGATAGGTTGTATGAAGTTAAAAATACTTACGCGACTGTAAAACGTAACTAGTTATATAATTATAACCATAAAAATCGTTAATACAAGCCTCCAAGCTCACTTAGTTGCAGGAACGTTTTTGACCTCGAAAAAATCGTTCCAACACTTAGGTGAGCTTGGAGACTAGTATTGATGATTTTTATGGTTATAATTATATAATTAGTTACGTTTTACAGTCGCGTAAGTATTTTTAACTTCATACAACCTATCACTGGCTTACAAAATGCAAAAAACGTAAGAAAATTTGAATTTCGCGGGCTGACCTGAAGCATTCACCTTAGTTATTGGGGCTGGATGTCATCGATGGGTTCCGGTGAGTTAGTGGAGGTAGGGGGTCGCAATACCAGTCAAGGTTACTTGGACATCAAGAGTTACGATACCTATCATAGTTCATTTTTTAAAACATGTTGATTGATAACTTTGATAAGTAAAAAAAAAGACTAAGAAGTAAGCTGTAGGTAATTATACTGTTGTTGTATTATGTGACATGATGTTATTGTTATTGAGATCAAGAGTTGCGATATCTATCATAATTCATTCTTGATAACATGTTGATTTATGTCACTAATAAAAAACTTAAAAAAAAGTGACGTCCATCCTTGTCTGACTAACGGCCCGACTCAGGGACATTCATTAACGTTAATCATCACTTAAGAAATTGTCACATTGACAGTTTTACACAGTTTTTCAGTGAAGGTTTGACAATACTTAACTTTAATGGACGCTAATGAACCATTAGCTGGACTATGCGTTCGGCCGTTAGAATATTTTCACTTTATATATTGTATTAAGGATAATCATGAACAGATTCGTTAATTGTGACCATTCCGTTTAATGTATGTAATTAATAAGTTGTAATAAACATAATTGGATCGTTATCGCAGTTTTCTTTGTCACAATATTTTCAAAATATTTTAATTATTATGAGAGTAACTATAACATTACTATTAAAAAAAAGGTCAAATAGAAAATAAAAACAAGCAAACTTTCTGTTACACCAGACGATTGGAATCGAACTTGGGACCTCTTACTCGTCAGTCACGTATCATACGCATTGCGCCAGGGCGCCGATAACAGCACTAGCCAATTCTTGCTGTAGGTACTTTCATAGTGGTGTACGGCTACTAATTGCTTTTTGCAAGAGTGTGAGTGTAGAAACGACGAGTTACTTTGTAGCACACAACGATAATACCTGTTGTGTTTCACGCGGTACACGGCGCACACATTTATAACCTGCTACGGAATCTCCGCCGCCGTGTGTACCAACCCGAATTGGGCCCGTGTGGTGAATTACGGTCCATTCCTTCTCTGATATGTTTTAGTCAGTAATAGTCTGTCACTCGTTTTCTTCCCACCCAGAAGGAGAAGACTCTTGTCTTTAAAACGAGCCCAAAAAAGACTAAGTCAAAGACAAATCCTATTTATTTTTGCATGTTCTCTTTTTGAACAAGTACTCAAGTTTGAGTTGCCAGCAATCGGCTTGTTAGGTTTGGCAGCGTGCCGGCTAGCGGGAGCAGCTCTAATTGCTCCGCACTGTCTAGAGGAGCCCCTCTAGCGTACGATTGTTGTAGGATTGACGTCTGGGCTAGGGACACACTTCACAAACGATTCGGTTTAAATCCGGTAGGATGGCAAGATGTTTGGTTTTCTTTGTTTAATTGTCTTTAGTTCTGAGAGCCTTGTTATGTTCAATTATGTGTGCTTTTACCTTATAACAATTCTAGTTCCGCAAACTAAAAGTACCTGTTCAACTAAACATTTTATATATTAGAACTTAAACTAGCTAATCAGATTGTATACCGATTTTACAAGTCACCAAAATTAAATTAAAATGAATAAATAGCTATGCCATAATTTTTATTTGAATAATAAAAATTAAATGAACCAACGGACACAGCAAATTCTTACGGTACTTTTATAGCGGTGACTTTATGTTTATATGTAGCATGCTAAATGGAAAAATACCAACTCCAAAAAGGTCACATGCATCTCTGCTTACCATCAGATAAGATCGCAGTCAAGTATTAATACGAGAGTTTTTAAAATTGGACCTTATTATTGTCACGTATTTTATAGGATTCTTTTTTTTAATTTTTTTTTTCTTTTCTACTAATAATGCGATATACTTATTCTAAAAACCTTAAATCGGATATCAAGGAAACACGTGTACTAAACTTTCTGTTCGGTATTTACCTTTACTGTACTGTACTTATTATTACTCTAGTAACTAGAAATCACCCAGTAACTTTGTCTAAATCATTAATATTGTTTCAAGTACTAAGTAGTATACTGTTCCACGCGCGCCTCAAAGAGATATCAGCAAACTCTAGGGGTCCAAAGGTCGAAGGGGCTCTGGGGCTTTCGAAAGGAAAGCCCAGGACCTTGGAACAAATACAAAGAAGAAACTCGGTGGGGCATAGTCATTAAAAGCATGAAACGCCCTCCCACTCCACCAAAGAGCGAGAGAAGTCATTCTGATGATTCCCCATCTAATAAAAAAGTACCTCTAGTTACCTTCTATGCGGCTGAAGATCAGCGTAGTTGCCCGACTGAACGGCTCTCTGTACCGCAGAACGGCATCCTGCGCTGTTAAACAGTATCCTGCCTGTTTGCATGACTCCAAGGTCATCAATGACATTGTCGACCAAGACCATGCAGGAGAATGCGGGATTTACGTCCTCCTATGTAGTCTGACCTTTGTGACCAGCCCTACCATCTCCCTCTCCCACAACACTCATTGATTTATTTTTTTAAACTTTTAAAAATATAATTAATTTGTCTTTTTAACACTATTATTTTCATTTTTTAAACCTTTTATAAAGAAAAGACGAGACATTAATTAATATTTAATGAATTACTTGAAGCATTAATTCAATTTATTAGACTCAATAGAACTTATAAACTAAACACTTAAACTATTCTATTCAAATATCATTTCGATCTCATAACAGCACGAATACGAATAATTGCCTTAATTAAAATTACGCAGTGAATTTGAGCGGTTTTATACAATTTGATTTTGTGAAGAGCCTCGCCGACGGCTATTAATAACTTTTTAGTAGTTGAAGTTTGGCGTCTAATTGGCGGGGCTTGTCTGCGAATGTTCTGGTCCAAGTGGTGTAGGTACAGACAAATGGATATCCGTAAAAGCCTTTTAAGTATTCACCTCAGGTTTTTTCCTTGGCAGCGAGCGGTGACAGAGTCGTAGCGCTCTCGTAGAGGTGCGTAGCCGCGTAGAGGTGCTACGAGCTACGAAAGATTTCAACGATGTAGAATGATAAAAGAGATTGGAGATGGCAAAACTGTACAGCGTTTGATCCAAATACCTACCACTAACTAAAATATATATGAAATTTTCGAATAAAATGTTAATATCGTAGTATTTCATACCAAGCCTATTAAAAAAAGACTATTCATAAGGAGTGACAGTTAATTGAAGTACAATATTTTTTTCACACAATTAATGGTCTCGCTCGTGGTGAATATTTGTACAACTATAATTGCTCAGAATATATAATAAAGATGTGCAACAACACTGTCAACCCTTTTCACCAGTGTTTACCAACATTCATTATTAAAACTTTTCAATGACATTACAACCGAGAATTAGAAACAAGCTAACTTCTCAGTTGACTTACGACTTTGTCTAAGCATTGATTGAACTTGTCGAGTTGTTGTATTTATTATTCCGTTGATTGTTGTTCTTCTGTTTCAGTTGTTTTGTCGTCGTATACCGTAGACGTGTGTCTGTACTAACTGATAAAGTTCGTTCGTTCGGAAAATTGAGTTTATTGACACGTGAATGGCTCTCAGTGCTCAAACTCATCATTATCAATTTTGTTTAGTCTAATAATACCTGTGCTTATCCATAATTCGTGTAGAACCTTGTCTAAGTCGACGCGGTACGTCATCGATATTCAGAAAGGTCAGGTGTGTAGTACTTAGCGGGCAGGCATGCATGAAAATATGCATTATAGAGTGGGGCACGAGTGGAGTGAGGGTACGTTCAGGCGGGAACATAATGTGCGAGGGAAGTGTGGACGACGGCCAGTCGATCGCCGATTGTTTGCTTTTCTTATGAAATATTGACATACAAATAGGAGTACAATATAACAATGTAGTTTTATGCTTGTATCGGCACAGTGGAAGGTTCATTGATGGCGCGGACGTGTCTAACGAGGGATCATTTCATACAACCGCCGAGAGATCATTTGTATTACACAGTGATACAACCCGTTGTTCTGTTCAAACTATCGTAAGCACACGAAAGCAAATACATTAACGCCCGTTTTCAATAAGCTATCTAACTTCAGTTGGAGCTACTAATGATAAACAAATCTGTCATTTTGCCCTTACTTGCTTTCCTATAACCTACCGACCGATAGCAGTTCCTATCAAAGTTGTCAATCTATTTTCGGGAGGTCGGATAGTCTACTAGAGTTAGGACCGCTCATACAATTCTCCCTTACTTGCATTTCAATATAAGTTTGAAGTTACTCTCCGGTAGGCGGAGCTAACTCTAGTAATGCCATATGCGTATCTGTCATTATCGGTCAGTAACGGGAATTGACGTTTGAAAAATATTTGTTGCGTTGTAGAATTTCTTGTAATAATGGAATATTATAGCAGTGATGATAGTGATATGGAATTATTTCAAATGATAATAGATTGCGATGAAGACAGTGATACCGATAACATGCCGTTGCAGAAGGAATATAAGCCACGTGTGAATTATTTATCTAAACTAAATACGGTGCTGGAGAAAGATGCTCCGTATCCCCTGGACAGCATTTCAGACCAATGTATCCATCTTGCAAGAGTTTCAAATCTCCTCACGGCTGTCGTCCGAGTTTCTTCGCAGGATTCTGCAATACTTCGGTCACATTGCAAGGAAAGAAGGTGACAACCTCAAAAGGCTCATTGTGACCGGTAAAATAGATGGAAAAAGTCCTCGCGAGCGCAGCCCAATACCCAACGTATTGGTATCCGATATCCGACTAGATCCGCGCCGCTCTTAATTCTACGATTTACGATGCCCTACACAACGCCAAAGATAGGAACAGATGGAGAAACATCGTAAGGGCTAAGGTGATGAAGCAGTGAGGTCACGACCCTAAGCATTGAGGAATACGACGCAGGGAGGAGGAAATGATTACGAATTTGCCTACAGATTTAGACTAAATAAAGTGACTGTGTGTCAGTTAATTAATTTAATACACCCTTATTGTGCTACATCTAAAAGGTACGTAAAATTAAGTATTAATTTGGATGGGTTCACAAATGTTCTTTTAGTGTCTGTTCTTAGAGCAATAGCGCACTAGCGGCCAGGTCGCGGGCCGCGGCGGCCATCGAGATACATACCTACATTAGTATGAAATCGCCATATAGCGCGCGCACCTGGGCGCACGCGGCCAGCGCAGCGGCCACAGGTGCGCGCGCTAGTGCACTATTGCTCTTACCTAATATCAAGCTTAATCAAGTTTTATTTTTTACAGGAATCATGGGACATCCCCACTTCATCAAATACTTCTGGCTCTACGATTTTATGCATTGGGTACTATGCTAGTGCGTACTATGATAGCGCGTCAGTCGGCCGACAAGCGCTGTCGAGCGCGACCGACATCAGCGACAGAGGAATCGGGCCTAAGAACAGCTAGAATTTGTTTTTCATTAGTTTGTGGATTCATCTGCATCTCTCTTTATTATTCCTCTGCTAGTACCTAGTCATAGCATGATGTTAAAAACCCTTCCTCGATGAAAGGTCTATCTATACTTCTATACTAATATTATAAAGAGGTAAAATTTGTAAGTTTGTATGTAGGGGGTAATCTCTGGAACTACTGATCCGATTTGAAAAATTCTTTCAGTGTTAGATAGCCCATTTATTGAGGAATGCTATAGGCTATATATATATATACCATCACGCTACGACCCACGGGAGCGGAGCAGTAACGGAAAATGCGGGTGAAACCGCAGGGGACAGCTAGTACTTAATATAATAAAGAGGTAAAGTTTGGTTTTTTTGTTTGTATGAGGTAATCTATGGAGGTACTGGTCCGATTGCTAATATTTTTACACCAATAGAAAGCTGCTGTATTCCTGAGTGATATAAGCTATATTTTATGTATGCGGGCGAAGCTACAGGCTAAAGCTAGTATAAGATAAAATTATTAATTATACTTATTTTATTTTAGATGCATTGGATTTTGGAAGAGACAATTCCCTGTATTATCCTTAAAAAGTGGGCTAAAAGTATATAATATGCAAGCAGTTATTATAGAGACTGCAGTACTGCATAATATTGGCAGAAATCTGAACCTGGAAGAAATAGAGCCAGAAGTATCAATTCCAGACACTTCTCACGACAATTATGTAACTGTTCATGAAAATTCTTCTTCAGAATTGACATCGGAACGGTTACTACTGATAAACAATTACTTTAATATATAAATTACATACAATAATAATATTATAACTGCATTTTTATTTCATATCACTTAAACTACTCTTACACTTAATATAACATGCAAACATTGCTTTTCTTCTTGAGGATAGTCTCTAATTGAACACAAAAAAATTGAGATCTTATATTTTTATTAATTAAAAATATTAAAAACAGTAATTACATGCAGAATTCTGATTAAGGTTCTTTGTTAACATCTGGTACACTCTCTCTGCAAATCAACTCTCTTTCGGAACACATATATACTACCAGCACTGCATCTCAATATTATGGACCTATTCCAAACTGTCAAACGATGTTGAGGAACTTTCTTCTACATTTGCCTCACGAATGACACAGTATGAGGAAGACATGAAGAATGCCAGTAGTGAAGCTTCCCACAAAACCATTGCCAGCCTTTCCAAGGATTTCATTGATATCAAGAGTCTGGTTTGGTAAACACTGAGTTCCAGTCTACCTCCGAATATCGAGAACTAGTTGCCCAGTTCCCCGTTGCTGAGTCCTCCGCCGGCGAAATGAGTGTGCAACATCATGATACTTCCATTGGTTTGTTTAGTCCATAGGTATTTATATAATTTTTCTTTGTATGTAGGTCATCGTTTTTTTTTATATTACGTATTACGTCTAACATTTTTGGTTTGTTGTTTCAATCTGAAATTTTTACAGTTTGAGTTTTGACGTATTGAACACATTTATCACTTGTCACAAATGTCACTTTACGTTTCGTTCTGTAAAAAAATATCAATAAAGTGTTTTGATTCTTTATTTATTTAAATGAAATTTATGCTGTTAACAAATTAAAATCATTTATTAATTATATTAATTAATTAATAAATGTATTTAATTTAAAATTTAATTATTTTATAAGTAAATAACATTTGTTGTGAGCATGTAATGTTTAAGTGATTAGCATAGAACTAAACGTTTCGAGAAGCTTAGATAGATGAGAGGGAAAAAGCTGTCTGTTATTGAATAAAGATAGCTGTCTGTTATCTTTTATTGTGAAACGCAGAATATTGATTGACAGAATCTTACTGTTTATCGGGGATAGCAATCTATGTATGAACTGCGGTAGGTTATTGAAAACGGGCGTTAAAAACGGGCTAACCAAAACAAAAAACAAAAGAAAGCAGCGATAATCCAACAGGTAATACGAGCTCGTAAAACACGTAAACCTCGTGAATTAAACTGCAAAGCTTTTAATGTAGCGTCGGAAAGTTCCAGCCACTAACGAGGACGTATGGGGGGATTTGAAAACGGGTGTATTGTAATAAAAACAAATAGGCGAGTACTTCGTAGTGAGCCACTTAGGGCGACTGACTGGCTGGACGTGGCGCAAATAGACCGGCTCAGCGCGCGTGCCGCGAATCGGTTTACTTTTCAATCTGTTCGAGTCGAGCCGGGAAGCAATTTACACTGTTGGCGTCAATTTTACATTTAGGATAACGTGTTAAATATACATATATGGGTTTGTATGAAATAAACATCCTCAGATATTATTTTTTTTATGTATTAAATGAACCGTTGCCTCACCCTAATAAATGGCCTTAAATATGTAAATTCACATACACAAGACACTCAAACCAGCCTTCAAAACAATTTAGAACAGATTTTTATTATACTCAAATAATTAATTATTTTTAGAAAAAGAAGGTGTATAGTTTGGTCTAGTCGAATTTCTATTTAGTATGAAAGTGTGCCTCACTAATGTAAATCAATTTTATACTTTCTTTAAATAAACTCTCTTTGAATGAAAATAATATATAAATAATACAACCCAATACAAAATTAGGATAATAATAAATGGAGGCTATTGTTTTCGGTGGGGACACAGATGGTCGATGGGGACGGAAGGTTCTAGAGTGGCGGCCACGTACCGGAAGACGCAGCGTCGGAAGGCCTCCCACAAGGTGGACCGACGACCTGGCGAGGGTCGCGGGAATCCGATGGATGCGAGACGCGCAGGACCGGTCGCTGTGGCGACGCTTGGGGGAGGCCTATGTCCAGCAGTGGACGTCTTTCGGCTGAGATGATGATGATGATGATGATGATGATGATTGTTTTCGGTAAACAATAAGATTCTTACGGGTGGATGGTACACGAGTACAACATTCAAATGATAATATTTTCAGTAAACCTAGTAGTTACTCTTGTCGAGAGTGCGTCCGCATTGTCCGAGTACGTCCGTACTTTCTCCGACGATCTTGATATTCTATTGTATGAGAAAAATACTCTGAAAATTTCATTTGTGGAGTCGAGGACTTATAAATATTCATGAGAGAGGCAACGCGACGGTTTCGCTCCAGTGCAGGCTGCATTAGTCCGCTTACCGCCTTGCTATGCGCAAAATGTTCACTCAACCTGATTTATATGCACTTTTGACTACATGTTTTGATATAAACTCATGCGAGCTTTGCACCTTTGTAAACTGGCTGTCCCTGTGATTTTACTGGCAACTTTGGATAGTAATCCACTTCTATTGGTCGTAGCGTTATGTTATTTAATCTATTACCCTCAGGGTATTGCAGCTAGATATTAGTGAAAGAATTTCGAGAATTGATTCGTTTTAAATAATATTACTAGCTGACTCGGCAAACGTTGTTATGCCATATTTTTGACTGGCCTGTTGGTCTAATGGTTAGTGACCCTGACTGCTATGCCGGAGGTCGTGGGTTCGATTCCCACCCAGGACAAATGTTTGTATGATGAGCACGAGCATTTGTTCTGTGTCTGGGTGTAATTTATCTATAATATGTACATATGTATTTAGAAGTATATAAGTATGTTTATCAGTTGTCTAGTACCCATAATACAAGCTCTGCTTATCTTGGGACTAGATGATGTTGTGTGAAAGTTGTGGAATATTATTATTATTATATTAATTATATATCAAAGAGATTTCTTTTTTAAGGTGGGAGGTCATCAAGATGACTTCTTCCGCTCCTGATCCTTCTGATTCCTTGCATTGCCCTAATTCTTCGGGGTTCTCTTACGTCAACCCAGGACCCCAGTAGGCTTCGATCCTGACGGGCCCCTACGGTTTACTGACAACTTTTTTAAGCCGCGCGTGAAGCAATACGCGCCGTCGACGAAATGGGCTTGGTCCGGACTGTTACTGGACGTCCGGATGGCGACCTACCCATTGCTCACTGTCTGCAAGACTGCGCCGGCCGCCTCCTTCGCTTCCAAAATTGCTACGTAAAAGGAAGCGAAGATGAGGGAAGTTCTACTTATTAGTACAACTAGAGCTTTATTTCATCACCGCTGCTCTCGAAACAGTGAAGGATAACATCGTGAGGGAACCGGCATATAAAATTCGATGACATGTAATATCTACCAACCGCATTTGCCGAGGAGGCAAAGTCCCAACTGTGGGAATATAAGGCCGATAATGCTAATGCTAATAAAAAACAAAACATTGAAGCGTCTTTCCGAAATGCCATTAATCCTGAGCCAAAATGAATAAAAAAGTTTAAACAGGCTTGAATGTCACTGGCCATGGAAAAATGTACTTAGTAGGTAATAGTGATGTAACGAATATTTTAAATCTAACATTAATTACATTACTAGTAGAGAATTTACATTTAACAAAGAAAGCGATTAATTGTTGGAATACAGCAATATATTTATGAACGTTCTTCAGTTTTAATATCACTGGCCTAGAGAGGAATATTTTCCTCCGATGTATTTATTAAGAGATGGTTTTCATTCATTTCCGTTGCTCGGTCTTACGTATTGTTCGGAATGTAGGCTATTGTGAAAATCCATGCTAAAACTACAGGAAAATCCCTAAGGCGTGTAGTACACTGTCTGCTGTTTGTAAGCACATTTACTGTTTCCAAGTTTTCATTTTCTTCGTCACTTATAATGAAACTGTAGTTGTACAAGGATTTTTGGCGCGCTTAAGGTTCTATACACACGTACCACAACTACACCACATCGCAGCAACAAAAAGTGGTTACATGTGAATAGTGTCGCTGCAGTTTCTTGCAGTTGCGTTGTAGTAACTGCAAATGTCGAAGTGGTTGCGTTGTGGTTAGGTTGTAGCGACTGTTTGAAGCACATTTACTGTTTGCAAGTTTTCATTTCCTTCGTTACTTATAATGAAAATGTAGTTGTACAAGGATTTTTGGCGCGCTTTAGGTTCTATACACACGTACCACAACTACACCACATCGCAGCAACAAAAAGTGGTTACATGTGAATAGTGTCGCTGCAGTTTCTTGCAGTTGCGTTGTAGTAACTGCAAATGTCGAAGTGGTTGCGTTGTGGTTAGGTTGTAGCGACTGTTTGAAGCACATTTACTGTTTGCAAGTTTTCATTTCCTTCGTCACTTATAATGAAAATGTAGTTGTACAAGGATTTTTAGCGCGCTTTAGGTTCTATACACACGTACCACAACCACATCACATCGCTGCGACAAAAAGTGGTTACGTGTGAATAGTATCGTCGTATATATACGACGTCAGCACTATTCAAATTTATGTCGTTATCTGACAAAATGACAAAAACTGCGTAAAATTACGTATAAATAAGGGGAATGTAAAGGCAATTTTATTAATTTATGATTTTACATTTTAAGTATATTATAATGTATATTTTAGTGTGCGTCCATTTAGGGCGAAATAAATATGTTTTCTTTCTTTTTTTTCTATATTAGAAAAATACTGCTTAGGAAGATCGATATAGAAACCACTCGTCAAATATCATATAACGGCATTTTAGATATACGACGGCAGAGTGTCACTGCCGCTTTTTGCAGTTGCGTTGTACAAACAAATACCTACAAATGTCGAAGTGGGTACGTCATGGTTAGGTTGTAGCCACTGTTTGCAGCATCGTGCTTGTGATGTGGTAGCAATGCACACGTGCATACGTTTGCGTTCCAGGACAAAATATGGTCTCTGGGGAACACGGAAATTCCGAAAGGTAAGCCCGTGTCGCCCAGATCAAAGGCAACGAAGGAACGAGGTGGGGTTTAATCAGTAAGTCTGACGATTCCCACTTGAAAAAAAAGGGACAAAACATGGTCAGTCTCAATTCTTTTTTATAAAAAATAGTGCCCAACTTTGTGTTTATGTTGTGGTGTAGTTGTGGTTTTTTTGTGGTACGTCTGAATTAACCTTTAATCGTAATTAACTCCTCCATTTTGTTTTCTCAAAACTATTCGACTCAGGGTCGGAAACAAATAAAAACTGCACATTGCACAAGGATCTTTCACATGATTAACATCTAAACTAATTGGCCATGTTGTTTTTCATTGCCGTTTTGGCAATCTCATTGAAACGCCAACAGCCTTCTAGCACTGTAGTGTTTATTTCAAAGTCTAGATGATTTATGGGCGTCGTGTTCTTCGTTAAGCAGTCGGAAAAGTATCTACTTAGGCATAAAGGAGGTTGATTTATGATTACATGTCAAATCCAAAGCTGCAAAAAGGTCCGTGCCTAAGTAATTTGGGCATAATTTGAATTCCAAATGGCTTGATGAAACGTAACGTTCATGTTATTAACTTATTACGAGTAGGTACCAATACTAATATGGTTAGTGAAGCGGGGTAGCTAGTTTAGAGGTATGAGGATTAGGGTGTAAAGTCCCGCAGAACTCTGTTGAAAAGAGAGGATGCTCTGTTCAGACTGGTCAGAGAATTCAAAAGGTAAT